>CM076578.1:1123404513-1123814785 GCA_034641835.2 Pinus albicaulis | reverse complement strand
TGTGCGGATCCACTCATAGGCGGATCCGCCCATGGTTTTGTGCATGGTTTTGCACATGGTTTTGGGGTTCGATGGTTTTCGGCCCCTGGTATTTTGTAGATTCGGTCAAGGGAACTACGGTTATGTTCTAATCCAGGGTTAATGGATTGGGGTTTATGTATGCTTCGACATGTATATATATGTGTTGTAACACTAAAAGGAATATAATGAAAAAATCAAGCTGGTCATCCCGATTTGGGATCCGGGGGAAAATCTCTATGTTTATCTATTTTAAGTTTTATGCTCTTGCTATTGTTTATTTTTCTGTTACTAAGAATCTGGCACTTAGATATTTCTATTCGGGGTTAAAACCTACATTTGGTATCGGGAGCTGATTCAGCTTCAAGGGGACGCCTTTGTTGTTGAGGTTTTTTGCTCGGGCTGTGGTAGACCCACATTCGGTGGGAGATCTGCGGGATCGATTCTTGCGGTGAAAGATGGCGAGCAACGGGAAGATAGAGATCGAGAAGTTTAATGGTCAGAGTTTTGAGTTGTGGAAACTCAAGATGGAGGATCTGCTGGTGGATAAAGATCAGTGGATCGCGGTAGATCCGGGTACTAAGCCAACGGGAATGTCAGATGAAGACTGGAAGAAGCTGGATCGGAAGGCTAAGAGAAAAACACGGTTGTGTGTCTCAGATTCAGTATTGTTGAATGTATCTGGGGAATCTATGACGAATAATTTGTGGGAAAAACTTGGGACTTTGTGCCAATCTAAGTCTCTGGTGAATAAGTTGTTCCTGCGGAAAAAGCTGTATAACCTGAGGATGAAGGATGGAGACTCGGTGACAGAGCATCTGAACGCCTTCAATACTGTGGTAAGTCAGCTGTCATCTGTTGATATTAAAATCTCGGATGAAGATAAGTGCATCAGTTTGTTGTGTTCTCTACCAGACTCGTGGGACAGTCTGGTTATTGCAATAGGTAGCAACACAACTACCTTGAATTTTGATGAGATTGTCTCAGCCTTGCTGTCGGAGGAAATGAGACGGAGAAATATGGAGGGTCAGAATGGAGATGCCTTATCTGTACGAGGAAGGTCCCAGAACAGAAACAAGAATAAGGTTTCGGGTGGGAGATCTAAATCTAGAGGGAGATCTAAATCTCCTGGAAAGTTTGTAAAGGTGTGCTGGAAATGCGGAAAGGAAGGGCACTACAAAAAGGAATGCGGATCTAAAGCTCCTGAGAAAGGAAAGGGATCTGATGAAGGTCCTTCTGCAGAGGCAAAAACCACCTCGGATGAAGGTGGGGATGTGTATTTGGCTTCTTCTTCAAATGCACATGTAGATCATGAGTCATGGTTGATTGACTCAGGTGCATCCTTTCACTTCACTCCCCATAGGGAGTGGTTCTGCGAGTATGAGAAATATGATGGTGGTGATGTCTTCCTAGGGGATGATAGGAAGGCCAGAATTGTTGGACGTGGAAAGGTCAAGTTGAAGCTGCAAGGTGGAAGGATTAGAACACTTCCTGGTGTTTTGCATATTCCTGCATTGGCCAGAAATCTGATTTCTGTAAGCAAGATGGATGATGCAGGTGTAAAAACGGTGTTCGAGAAAGATGCCTGCAAGATGGATAGGGAGCACTGGTATTAATGCGGGGAGTTCGGACTGGAACTCTGTACAAGCTACAAGGTAGCACTGTTATTGATGGGTGTAACAGTTCTGCCATAGGTTGTGGTTCTGTGAGTATGATAAATATGGTGGTGGTGATGTCTTCCTAGGGGGTGACAGGAATTCAAGAACTGTCATACACAGAAAATTCAAGATGAAGTTGCAAGGTGGAAGGATTAGAACACTTCATGATGTTCTACATATTCCTACATTGGCCAGAAATCTGATTTCTATAAGCAAGATGGATGATTTAGGTGTAAAAACAATGTTCAAGATAGATACATTCAATATGGTTCAACGAGCACTAGTATTGATGTAGGGAGTTTAGGTTGGAACTCTGTACAAGCTTCTTGGTAGCATTGTTATATATGAGTGCAACTGTTTTGTGGTTATTGAAAGTGGAGAAGAAAATATAGTGGTCTCTGGAGAAAAGACCATGCTATGGCATCAAAGGCTTGGATATATTGGAGAGAAGGGCCTTCAAATACTACATGGTAATGGTATGGTAGAAGGTATACCTAATTTATCTTTGGATTTTTATTTATGTGAACATTATGTATATGGGAAGAAGAATCAGGTGAGTTTTCCCTCTACTGCTAAGAGGGAGAAAGGGATATTAGAGCTTGTGCATAGTGATGTGTTTGGACTTGTGTAGGTTCCATTACTAGGTAATTATGTGTACTATCTATCATTTATAGATGAATTATCAATGAATACATGGATATATTTCATAAGGAAGAAATATGAAGTCTTTGACAGGTTTAAATAATTTAAGGCTCTGGTGGAAAACTAGACAAAGCAGAAGATAAAGTTGTTGATCACAGATAATGGTGGAGAGTTTTGCAAGAAGGAATTTGAAGAGTTCTATAAGAAGTGTGGTATAGCATGAAATAAGAATACTCCATACACATGTCAAAAAAATGGAGTTTCATAAAGAATGAAGAAGACATTGATGGAAAAGGCAAGAAGCATACTCAGTGGAGTCAGATTAGGACAGGAATTCTGGGAAGAGGCAATGTAGACTACATGTTACCTGGTTAATAGATTCCCTTCATCAACATTGGGGGATAAGACTCCACATGAGGTATGGATTGGCAAGAAACTCTCTCTTTCAAATATAAGGGTATTTTTTTGTGATGCACATGTACATGTTCCAAAGGAGAAAATAACCAAGTTGGATAGTAAATTTGAAAGGTGGATCATTATAGGGTCTAAGGATGGTTTAAAAGGTGATAAGCTTTGGAACCTAGAAATAAGGAAGGTTGTGTATAGCTGAGATGTGGTGTTTAGAGAGGTGAAATATGTTAATAAACATGAATTCATACCAAAGGAGCCTAAGAAGATAGAGTTTGAGCTTAAGGAGGAAAAATTAGACTCTACAACAGAACGAGAATTAGAAGAGGAAGAGCCAAAATATTTAGCTTTGAGAAGATACGTTCGAGAGAGAAAGAAGCTAGAAAGGTATAGCCCATCTAATTTCTATTCAAAATTTTCTTTATACATTATTTATGACGGTCCTAGAACTGTCTGGGGAGAAGTAGAATTAGAGGATGGAAAACTATGGAAAGAGGCCATGGTTGATGAAATTGCATCTTTGGACAAAAATGAGGCTTGGGATCTAGTGGAGTTGTCAGCTGGAAGGAAACCCATTGGATGCAAATGGGTTCTTAAGAAGAAGATGAATGCAAAAGGAAAGGTGGAGAAATAAAAATATTGGTTGGTAGCAAAAGGTTATTCCTAGGTGTTGAGACTTGATTTTGGTGATATTTTTTCTCGTGTTGCTAACTTCGATTCTATTAGATTGTTTTATGTGTTGTTTTTGCTTTTGATTTTGAGGTATAACATGTGAAGAAAATATTTATTGACGGTGATTTGGAAGAAGAGATCCACATGAAGAAACCTGAAGGCTTTGCAGTGAAGGGTAAGAAAGAACTGGTGTGCTGGTTAAAAAATTCTTTGTATGGGTTAAAAAAGTCACCAAAGATGTGGTATCAGAAATTTGATACATATATACGGGGACTTGGCTTCACCAAAAGTAAAGCAGACCATAGTGCGTATTTTAAATTAATTGGTGATCGTGTTATTTATGTGGTCTTGTATGTGGATGATATGTTGCTCATTGGAAATGACAAAGAAATTATCCAAGATTTGAAGACCCAATTTCCCTCCAAATTAAACATGAAGGATATTGGTGCTGCAAACTATATTTTGGGCATGGAAATTAAATGAGAGCAGGCAAATATCTGGTCAAACCAGAGGAAGTATGTCGAGAAAATATTGCAAAGGTTTAATATGTAGGATACTAAATCAGTGAAGGTTCCTATTCCTATAGGTGTAAATTTATCTGTTGAACATTGTCCCAAGTCACAAGAAGAGGAATAGGACATGTCCTATGTTCCATATGTAGGTGAATTCGGTACCCTGATGTATGTAATGATATGTACTATACTAGACATTACACATGAAGTTAGAGTATTGAGAAGGTTTACGTTAAAACCAGGGAAGGAGCATTGGAAAATAGTGAAGCATGTTTTCAAGTATTTGCATGGAACTAGTGATTATGGCTTTGTGCTACTAAGGAAGACCATGATTTGACAGGCTAATGGACGTTTGTGGCTTTGTTAATGTAGATTGGGTTGGAGATCTAAATAAGAGAAGATCTACAAGTGGGTATGTGTTTAGCCTATTTGGAGGAGAATTCAGTTGGATGAGAAAAATATAGTTTGTAGTGGCTCTTTCAACTAAATATGTTGAATACATCACATCCACTCATGGAAGCAAGGAAGAATTTTCATTGCAGATATTGTGTTCAAGTATGGGGTTGGTACAATGAGCTATAAGGATATACTGTGATAGCCAAAGTGAAATTTTCTTTGTAAAGAACCCTTCTTATCATTCAAAGACAAAGAACATTGGTGTTCAGTATCACTTTATGAGGGATATGTTGAGGAAAAAAAGGTGTTGCTGGTAAAGGTGGACATTTTGAAGAATTTTACAGGTGCATTGCCAAAAATTTTGAGCACTGAGAAGTTTTATTTGTGTAGACAAACAATTGACGTTGTAGGGATAGACCAGTGAATAAGATCTCCTATGACCCCTTGTGTGGAAAATAAAAAAACAAGTGGGAGAATGTTGGGTATGTGTTATATTCTTTCCACGACCTACCTATGGTTTTGTGCATTAGTTTTGCACATGGTTTTGGGCATGATGGTTTTTTGCCCGTGTTATTTTGTAGATCCATTCAAGGGAACTACAATTATGTTCTAATCTAGGGTTAATGGATTGGGGTTTATGAATTCTTTGGTATGTATATTTATGTATTGTAACAATGAAATTAACATAATGAAAAATCAATATGGTAGTCCTGGTTTTGGGTTCTAGGGGAAAATATCTGTGTATATTTTTTTTGTGTTATCGCTATTGGTTATTTTTCTATTTTAAGAATTCGTTTGCAGGTAATTTCAATACATGTGAGGAGGAAATAGAAGGAAAATAGACGAAAAAGAAGAAATTATAGGCATAAATAATAAAAAGGCATCAGGGCATCAATTTGGCACCTTTTGTCAATTGATTTTTGGAATTGGTTTCAGAGAGGAGAAGAGCACCAAGAGGGAAAAAAAGAAAGCAAGAAAAGAAAGTTCAAGGAAAGGAAAGGAAATAAAAGTAAGGATGAAGCAAGGAAAAGTTGGATCAAGCGATTTAAGTGGGAATACTTGTAGGTAATAGTTTTGATGTATTATTTCCTAGTTGGTTTTGGCATGAATGGTATATGCATGTGTGTATTTGGTTCATTTTTTGTCACTTGCATGGGTTTTTCCTGATTTGACATTGGTTTTAGCTATTCCTTGCAATTTTCAGATAGCCATGGTGTGATAGGATTCATTCTTGGTTGATATTCGGATTGTTGGAAGGTTTTGGATCTAAGTGAGGTGGTATCAGGGAAATCCCAAGGGTTGCAAGGGGAGATGGTTTTCTCTGGGAATCCATCAACAAGAGGGTGGAGACAAGAAAATTCCTCAAGGGATGGTGAAGGAATTCTGATGCATCCAAGCTTGGTTTGGTTTTTTAATCTCGAGGCCACTTTAGGTGAGATTCCGGTAGTGTGAGGGTGGAGGTGGTTTAAACTTTGGATTCCCTTGGTTTTTTATGCATTGGTTTATCCCATGATATCCCACATTCATTCTTGGAATATGGAATGGGGGTGATTGGCTGAAAGAAATATTTGGATCAATCCAATCTATGGTAGGGTGGTATGTGGAAGTCCCTGAGTTGGTTGGCTTTTGCACATGTTAATAAGATATATTTTTCTCATTTATTTTATGAGTAAATGTACTTGCTATGATGTGGATTTGATGGCTATTATATCATTGTTATTTATTTGGTTATATGTTGGTTATAAGCATGGTTTTATGACAAATTCAAGTTATGGATATTATCATGTTTTGAATGGAAAATGAATGGTTATTGAATGCATTACCTAGATGTTATTGTATTCGTGCTATGAGGGAATTAGACCTTCTTGATGATTCTCAGATAAGTATCATATCCACATGTTCAGATATGCATTCATGACCTATATATTTCATGTTCACCATGTGGTTGACATGATGACTATCATGGTTAAACATGGTTAGGTAAAGTCCTTGACTGAGTTTTGTGTTAGAGGCTTTTTCCTTGTGTTATTTATCATTCTAGGAAATGTCATTATGTTCTAGGCAGTGGTCTGAAGTGTTATAGGAAATTTTTTCAAATCTAGGAATAGGCATCCTAATGGGATCAATCAACATCCTATTCCCCCCTTTTCAACATCATTTCACAAAGCCCTAAGTATGCCTCATTCATTTCCCAAAATTTATACCTGAAACTACATCATCTGAGCCAGTTTTAGGACCCACCCTCCCTAGCCTTCCTCTGGACAGATTTCACCTACATGTTGCTCCACTATGGCCTGCCTTGATCACATACAAGCTGCTCCCATTTACACCTGTGTTGGTTCTAGATATTCTGGAAAGAGAGAGGATTTCTAGAAGCTTCCTCTTCCATAAGCTTCCATAATTTGTTACAACCATTTAAATTAGATAAAAAATTCGGATCCTATCCCATCCTTCTTTGGATTTTCCATCCTTTTTCCTTTGATCCCATTCCCTCGTCAAAGGTAGATCTAAAACCTTAGATTTGTAATTGTATAAGAACTCCCAACTTACCCAAATTCTCTATATATTTACATCCTTTCATATGCAAGGGGTTGGATTTTGGAGAGTGATTCTACGCTTACGCTGCTGAGGTGAAGATGTATTATCCATGTATTTAGGGTGATTGGAGGTGCATATTGTGACAAGGAAAGGACATGTCAACAGTTTGGAGGATCTCTTCTACAAGATCAAAACCTATTTGTGGTTGTAATCTCCTTCCATTTATATTGATGCAAATAATTCTATGTTTTCCTATATATGATGCACTTATTTCATATATTTTCAAAACCATGAAGTGAATATAGTTACTCATGATATGATACCCAGATCTCATGATACTTTGCCTGTGTTATCTAACCGTTCGTGTTCTACCAAACTGGAGCTAGAATTCACTACTACATTTGGCAGAAATTCCGACACTTGGTTCTGACGCTTTTGACCAAATGTTGGAAATTTCCCCAAATTTTTTCAATCCCGCCCGAAACCGTCGCTATACCAACGTCTAGAGAAATGTGTCGCAATACTGACACTTAGAAAAAGTGTCGCAATTGCGACGTTTGAAGGAAGACGTCGCAATTGTGACACTATGCCCCAAAGCGTCGCTATTGCGACAGATGCTTCCAAACGTCGCAATGTCTAAGTGTCGCAGTTGCGACGTTTGGAGGTAGCCGTCACAATAGCGACGCTATGTTTGCGACACAATGTCTAAGTGTCGTAATTACGATGTTTAGAGCGATCCGTCGCAATAGCAACGCTCTTGCGACGTTTGAAGGAAGACGTCGCAATTGTGACACTATGCCCCAAAGCGTCGCTATTGCGACGGATGCTTCCAAACGTCGCAATGTCTACGTGTCGCAGTTGCGACGTTTGGAGGTAGTCGTCGCAATAGAGACGCTATGTTTGCGACACAATGTCTAAGTATTGTAATTACGACGTTTAGAGAGATCCGTCGCAATAACGACGCTCTGGCCTCCATCGGCATAACGACACTTATATGCAATAAATGACAGTTATATGCCTTTGCAAAAATGGTCGACTTATAGAGCAGAGCGAGGAGTAGTTAATGGAGGCACCTTTGCGATTGTGCATAATTTGGAGAGAAAATAGTAATAATGAGAGAGGCTCCTTTAATTGCGTCTTTGATTTGTGAAGGTATGGATTGTCCAGCCTGCAATTCTATGCTGTCAAGAAAGACTCGCAATCCTCTGGAAACAAGACTGTTGTGAAGATGCCTGGCGAAGAAACAGACATCGGGTTCACGACTGTTGATGAACACATCGTAGTCCGGCGAAGAAGGCACCAAGGAGGGTATTCTCAGTGAATGAGGGATGTTGAAATATTAATTTCAACTACCCTGTCCTCTGGCCGCTTTCTAAATCTGTTTGAATGGCTCTGTCAAACAGCCGCTTTCTAAAATTGATGAACAGTCAATTTTGGTTTTGAAATCACAGTCCCTGCACACTTAAAAACAGAGCGCTGTATTGTTTTGGAAACAGAGCAATTTAATAGTAAACGCGGGAGATTTTAATTCAGAAGAACGTGGTCCCACAGACCATAGACCAAATCAGCCATCCACGTGGAAGCAGGCGATTCGATCGCGTTATTTTTTGGCCCGTCTGCATTGTGGAATTCCGTACCCGAAACATTATAGGGCGGAATTAATTTGATTTTCGCGTCACAGTTTTCCTCAGTACGAAAAGCCAAAAAAACGGACCCGAATTTTTATATGGCGTATTCTATGAAGTTTTCGCGTCACAAATTAGGGTGACATCAGCAGGCTAGTTTGGAACGCGAATCTGTGATTGAAATCGGGTTTTTTTTTTTGAAGTCCGGACGTATGATATAGTCTTATTAATATTTTGTTATAAGTTTTGTTTCACCGCCCGATAGTTATTTAAACCATTGGCTCATATATAACATATGCGCAAATATTTCACTTTGGGCATTTGTAATGTGGGCCCCGAATACTTTAAATAGGTACATATACATTAGACAGTTTAAAAGTTTTGAGGATTGCCACCCCGGTGCAATTGTTTGTTTATAAGATTATATGATACATGTGAGATAAAGGTTTATTATTTATCATATATAAATAAATTTTATCAATATTGTACATTTACACTTTTATGAGGTGATGTTATAAGTAAATTCATAAATATCTCTTTTTAGTCCTCATTTTACTCCATGAATATGTTTGGAAATGAAATTTCAATAGATTAATTTTCTCCTAACCTATGTATCATCAATATTGTACATTTACATTCTTAATTATGAGGTGATGTTATAGGTAAATCCATGAATATCTCCTTTTAATCTTCATTTTACTCCATGAATATGTTTGGAAATGAAATTTCAATAGATTAATTTTCTTTCTATTATATGTTTTACGAAGATATGGGAAGGAATTCTCTCTTGTTCTTCTTAGAAATAATTATATATAATTTTATTTTATTTTCAAAATAGATTAAAAAAATTATATGAGAAAAATTATTAATTCATCAATATGTGTGTGTGTGTGTTGTGAGGAATAATTTCATAGTTCAACTTAATGGTTCATTATATAATCATGTGATCATCACCAATGATATATCTTAAAAAGCAACTAAAAAGCCATGTGTATAAAATCGATGTATACTCTAGAGAGTGGTTCTCATATCACTATGTAAATTGTTGTATGCTACTTCAACATAATTATAAGATAAACTGTAATACACATCATATATGCACCATAACAATTGGTACAGGGTAAAACCCACCTACCACACCTTTGTACTCGATCCAGTTTTCTCTGTCAACTCTTCTAGCTGTGGGAGTTTCCTCCAAGGATCATAATACCCCCAAGGCCTGTTATCACCCTAGTAATTCTCAGGTTGTGGGATAGGGATTTTTGTAGTTAAGAACACCGGGGGTAACCAAGAACCGCTTTGGGAATTCAAGATCTAGCCTTCTTGAACCCTAGAGAGGGATCTCTCCGTATGATTTAGCTTTGTTTTAGTAACAGATATTAGGCTAGCTATGATTGTGTATTTGGGTTTGATTTTAAAATATTGGTGGGAATAAAGAGATTTCAAGGTAAACGAGAAGGATCTACCAGAATATTGGGAAATGGAGTCAACTCTCTAGGCAAGCAGAACTAAGAAATAAGGCTCAGAGATGCAAATGTGCTAAGAAAAAGATAGGTGACCTTATAAGGCTATGTATAGGCTTGATTTGATGGAGTGGATGGAATCTGAGCAAAAGGGCACTTAAGAATTCTTAAGCTACAAAAAAAAAGATTGAAGAAGGGGATCTAACTGGGAACCGTAGAACTGCCCATAAGGTTTTACGAACAGGCTATTACTGGCCTACCATCTTTAAGGATGCCAAAAAATTCGTGCAGGCCTGTGATAGCTGCCAAAGGGCAGGACGCCCTGGGCAGTCTGATGAAATGCCTTTGAACCCTCAACTAGTAATTGAACCATTTGAACGCTGGGAACTTGATTTTGTTGGCCCTATTAGTCCTCCCTCAAAAAAAAAAACATACATCCTAGTTGCAACTGAATATGTCACTAAGTGGGTCGAAGCAGAGGCACTTTCAAAAGCTACAGAGGACTCTGTAGTACAGTTTCTTTTCCAAATATTTGTGCGCTATGGTCTCCCAAGGGACATAATCACAGATGGAGGACCATAATTTGTAGGTAATAAATTAGCTGAAACATTGCAAAACTACCACATTTAGCACAAGATTACAACTCCATATCACCCACAGGCCAATGGCCAAGTAGAGAGCACGAACAAAGTAGAAAACATTAAAATGGCAAGTAGAGAGCACGAACTATAGTTGTCTTGAGAAATTTTATTCACACTGAATAATTCTAATTGTGAAGTATTTATAAAAAATAATGTTTACAAAATATCTCAGCAATTGAGATAATGTTTTAATAAAAAATAGGAAAGAAAACTTAAAAAGAGGGACAGATGCAAAACAGTTTGCAAGCTGTCACCTTTTTACAAGCAAAAATAGAACTGTTTATTCTAATTTGAACTAATTGTTGTTGTGCACTTTAACCCTGTATTTTTAACATTTGAGGTAACAGTAAAAAATGAATTTCCAAGTGAATTTTATGACCACTGTTCGAACTGCAATGAGATGCGCGAATTCTTTCCCTTCTGCCCAAAGGGGGTCCATGTAGTCTTCAATTTTCTGTGCTCATACGCCTGCGTATACTTGCTTAAAGTTAGAACGATAGTGAACATATACTGATCTCATTATCTAAAAAGAACAAATTTTCAAAATACTGAAGAAGTATTTTTCCTGTTGGTGATCCTTGAGGCAGTTGTTGTCTGGCTTGCTCTTTTGCATGATTTCTGATTTTTAGATCATAATCTTTCTGAGGCATTAACTTTTCATTCAATGCATGAATATCAGGCAAACCTGCTTCTGACAATGTTTTGTATTTGGCTAAAAATCTTGAGATGGATAAATTCATGTCTTTACACCGGTCCTCTAGAGTACTCATTATGTTTCTTTTGTTCAGGACCTTTTTGATTTGAAGAATGGTTTCTGTTCTATCAACAATTTTCAATTCTTCCAACTCTTCCCTGGTTTTACTATTTAAAAAAGCTATGAGTTGGATTGCTTGGGCTGGTTTTTTGTCAATTTCCCTCCTAGTCTTGTCAATCTTTGCACTAGCAACTTGAAGTAACTCCCTCTGTTCATAAATTATCCGAATTGAAGGCCATTGAGAATGAATGCCATCAATAATTTTGGTCCATAAATGATTTTTTATAAAGGCCACTTGATCTATAAGATTTACTTGTGCTTGCAGAATCTTTACCTGTTCTTGTAGTCGATCATCCCTTTGCTCATGTCCTCTAGAAGTAGTCAAGGCATCATTTTTGGATTTTTCTAAATTTTTAATAGTGCCTCTCAAACTAAGAATCTCTTTATCTTGGTCTTGTGGTGTGCACCTCTGTGAGGATGAAGAAGAAGAGGCAGAGATTAGAGAAGTAATTGGCACTGCAGTTGGTAGTACTCCGTTCGGTGCCAAGTGTTCTGCCAAAGTAGATGGTATAGCAGTGTTTACAGTGGGGATCACTGTGGGAATGACCATTGGTTGTGCATTTCTTAGTTCTTCATTCTCTTTCATTAGAGCTTCTATTTGACTTTCCATTGTTTTTATCTGACCTGTCATTTGATGTACAAGCTGCTTTAAATCATCATTCTCTGTTTTTTGTTGTAGAATTTATTTTTCTTGAGAGTTTTCACTCTGAGGCAACTTCAACTGTTTTCTAAGAGCAGCTATATCCTCATTTTTCTGTTTAATTAAGACTTTTTCCCCTTCAATGTTGGCTGGGTCACCCCCTGCTTCAATCACTATATCTTCTAGTGCTTTTATTCTTAAATTATTAGCATACAGTGAGGCTTTGTCCAACCTCATTTTATTTTGGAGGTTGAGCATTGTTTTCTCAAGCCTAATTGATTTCATAGTTTTACTAACAATTTTGGAATATAGCATTTCAGTATTGCTCCTATGAAATTCAATTTGATCTAATTCATGAATGGCATCTGCATCCAGTTCAAGATCTGTTTTGGAATAATCTGCCACTGATTTTGGCTCAGCCACTATAGGCTTCAAGAATGAAATTACCAATTTATTGGATGAATAATCAAATGCTGAAAGAAGCCTGTCTTTGTTTCCAGGCTTTTCCTTAAGAAATCTAGAATGAGCTTGATTCTTGAGCTCTTCATTCTTCTCTTTAATCTGTCTGAATCTGATCTGAATCTCTGACTCTGTATTGTCAGTTTCCTGAGAAGGAGGCAAATCAACAGTAGCCTAGTTTTCCTTCATGACTGTATCTTTTTGTTGTGTTCCAATTTTTACATTTTGAAGCTCTTTTAATTTTTGAGTGACTATTCTTGTTGCTTCATCATTTATATCAATATTTACAGCCTTATCCTTTTCTTCTTCTGTTGACTTGCTTCTTTTACTATAAGGAGTTCTGAATTATATGTCCTCAATAGTCTCGGTTATGAAACTATCTCCTTCTCTGTCTCTTTTATGTACATTATCAGTATCTTTGCTTGTATAAGCCATATGTACTGTCTGTTCAATCTGTTTGCCTTTGCCACTGTCTACCTGTATTACCTGTACTACCTGTGAATCATCATCAGATAGGGTGTTTGGCTCCCATTCAATTTTATTTACATATCTTTCAATATGGGGCTTAGGATCATGCAAGTAAACAGGCAACTTAGATTTTACCCTCATTGCACTCAAAATACCTTGTGGGTCATACTTCCATGTAAAACTACATGGGAACTTATACTCTTTAAGTTTGACATTTATCTCATTGGCAGCTTCTCTGTTATTCACAATGAATAGCCCAATTTGATTTTTCGTCTTAAATTGGGTCTTTTTCTTGAAAGCTATGAAGTGGATTTCATCTACATTCAATAGTTGTCTCAGATATTCTAAAGCAAATATTCTTGTAGTAACAAATCTGGGTAACTTATATGGGGCTAGGGATGAGCCATACACTCTGATTTCTGTATGATTTTTATATAAATACCAATCTTCAGTTTTGTAGCTCTCTGATAACTGCAGAATTCTTCTTGTCTCATCATTGATCCTAGGGATCTCCTCTTTTTCCAAGAGATACATAGCAGGGGCTATAAATGAGTCATTGAAATATGTAAAACTATACTTTCTGTTCCATTTCCTTAAAATAGATGACCAAAATACTACTGATAGAACTTTTCCTTCTGCATCCACTTTCTTACATTCAATTGGAAACTTATCTGTTTGATAATATAGGAAGAGGTGGAGTAGATAAGAGGAGTATCTGAAAACTCCTTCTTCTGGTAATTTGGATAACTGATAATGCATACTTTCAACAATAAATTTAGCAAAATTGAACTGAATGGATGGTGATTTACCAGGGCTTAGAGTTGTCAGAAAACCTAGGATAGCCACATCAGTGAATTCATCACTGTGGTATCCTAGTATGAAGGAGAGCATTGAGACAATCTGTCTAGTTTCATCTGGGAAATCAACGGTGTCGAAAGGAGGATTTAACTTAGGAATATCAACTTGATTTGGACAAAAATTCTGGTATGTTTTGAATCTAGCATTGAAATCCAAGTCAAGATATAGTTGGGTTAAATCTTCTATTGTTAGGGAAGCAGAATTGGGGTCATGATTCATTTGTAGCATGGAATTTATCGACTCTTCAGTGATGTAAAACAGGGTTTCTTTTTCTTTGTTTACAATACATCTTTGTTCTGGCATATAATAGGCTTCGCATAATCTGATAAAGTCAGGAACAAAATGAGTGAGAGGGACAATATATCTAGGCAGATTGGATTCCCAAATTGGAATATCTTTGTCACCCTTTTCCACTGATTTTCCATAGCAAAAATTATAGACATCAAGCGGGTTAAATTCTACATTAGGGTCTATTATTCTATAGTCCAGATCAACTAAAGGGTTGTTCTCTGAAGAAATGACTGGAGGCTGGACTGGTCTGACCACTTCTGTAGAATCAGCCGTGAGTGCAGGAGTTGGTTTGTCGATTTTGAAGGACATAAGCTGAGGAATCTTTGCAAAAGACTTATTTTGAGATTTTGGGCCTCCATTCTTGGGGGTTACCTATTTCTTGGTCATTTTTAATAATGAACGAAGCAAGCTTAAACGGTTTGCTAAGTTCCTTTACGAGAAACAGGGGTTTCTTGGCGAATTTCTACTGAAAATGGGGTTTCTGAGCAGGGTTTTTAGGAAATGCAAGGAATTTAAAGCTCAGGACGTGTATTTAAAATCGATTTCAACAGCAAAACGGACTAGGGTATGGAAAAAACTGCGAGAAAGGGCAATTAGGGATTCCAGGGAAATTTTGACAGAGTTTTCCTTGAAAAATGGACACTTTTTTGCAGTAACTTTGGTAATTATTTGAAATCGACAGGAATTTTGAAATCTCAGAGGGAAACTTCGAATAAAAGTACCTGGAGAACCAGCGAATTCGGTTGAAGACGTTGCAGAGGTGCTCAGTCTTCAATTTTTTGAAAATGGCTTCGCAGAGGACAATGTAGTACTTTGTAATGGAAATTCAGGGCAATGGGCGTCGAAAAATGGTACTGGTAGGTTGAAAATGGCTCTGCAAAGTTTCTCAGGGTTCAAACGGCGTGATTTTGAGGAAAAACAGTTCTGTAATGTTTTTACAGGTTTAAAGCAAAAAGGTAAAAATTTGAATGAAAAATATAATTTTAATGTATTAAACGATGGTATAACCATAGTTAAATGACATTAAACTCGGGTTAAACGGGTGAGGTTTAGGGAATACCGCCAGTGTTATTCGCGAGGGTAAATGGTGGTAAGCGGAAACTAGCTTTTCGAACGCGATACAACGTGGTGGCGACACGTAAGCGTGGGTAGTTTGGAAAAACCACCCATTTCGCGCGGCTTTGCCAAAACATCAAACGATTACTTTATGAGCGCGGATATGTATTAGCGCCGTCGGATCTGGATTAAACGAGCAAACGGCCATGATCAAAAGGAAAGGTGCGGGGAAAAGGTAAGTTATCGGGTTCACTTTGGGCCATTGATCTTGAGAAACCGTCGCTATACCGACATTTAGAGAAAAGTGTCGCAATACCGACACTTATAAAAGGTGTCGCAATTGCGACACTATGCCCCAAAGCGTCGCTAGACGGCTGCCTCCAAACGTCGCTATTATATGTTTTACGAAGATATGGTAAGGAACTCTCTCTTGTTCTTCTTAGAAATAATTATATATAATTTTATTTTATTTTTCAAAATAGATTAAAAAAATTATATGAGAAAAATTATTAATTCATCAATATTTGTGTGTTGTGAGGAATAATTTCATAGTTCAACTTAATGGTTCATTATATAATCATTTGAGCATCACCAATGATATATCTTAAAAAGCAACTGAAAAGCCATGTGTACAAAATCGATGTATACTCTAGAGAGTGGTTCTCATATCACTATGTAAATTGTTGTATGCTACTTCAACAAAATTATAAGATAAACTGTAATACACATCATATATGCAGTATAACAATTCCCATACAACTAATTTGTTTTAGGATACATGTGGCATTCTAGGGGTAAATTCTATATGATGTGTATATCAATCTATTAGGTGTTGGTAAGTTGTGAATATCTAAGAAATGATAAGGAATATCCATACATCATGATCTTGTAATGTGATTATAAATTGTGTCTATAATTTCCATAAAATATATAAATGATTTGTTTAAAAAAAATCAACACAATCAACCCTAAGCAATGCTCATGATGTGGAATGTCATTGGCGAAACCAAAATGATGGTCACATGTCCCATTTGTATGGTAATGGTGATCATATATATGTTGTAGCGACACTTGATGAGTAATTAAATAAATCTCATAGTGTGACTCATTGTGCCATATTTTTTTAAAGCATGATTTGTTTTCCTAGTTTTTACTAATTTGTTAACTTCAACAAAATTATAAGATAAACTGTAATACACATCATATATGCACCATAACAATTGCCATACAACTAATTTGTTTTAGGGTACATGTGGCATTCTAGGGGTAAATTCTATATGATTTGTATATCAATCTATTAGGTGTTGGTAAGTTGTGAGTATCTAAGAAATGATAAGGAATATCCATACATCATGATCTTGTAATGTGATTATAAATTGTGTCTATAATTTCCATAAAATGTATAAATGATTTGTTTAAAAAAAAATCAACACAATCAACCCTAAACAATGCTCATGATGTGGAATGTCATCGGCGAAACCAAAATGATGGTCACATGTCCCATTTCTACGGTAATGGTGATCATATATATGTTGTAGCGACACTTGATGAGTAATTAAATAAATCTCAGAGTGTGACTCATTGTGCCATATTTTTTTAAAGCATGATTTGTTTTCCTAGTTTTTACTAATTTGTTAACATATTTTATTCATTTGAAAAGCTAATTAATGATGCTTTAAGTAATTAGGACCTAATGAGAGATCATATTCACATCTTCACTGAAATATATTTGGTAATTGTAGTCACTATATGAACCGCACATGCATGTTACTTAAGAAAAATTGAAATATAAACTATAATACACATCTTATATATGCCATAACAATTGTCATACAACTTATTTACTTCTAGATACATATGAAATACTTCAGGTAAATGCCATATTATGTGTATACCAATATAGTAGGTGTTGGTAAGTTATGAGGATCTAAGAAATGATAGGGTATACACACATTAGTAGTGCCCTGGTGAATTTTTTGCATAATTTTCTATTTGTTGTAATTTTGTTGCCTAGATTTGCTATAGATTTAAAATAATATATACAATTATCTACCAATTGTTCTTTATAAAGAAGAAGTACAATAAGTAGTCACCTAAAATTGAGCCATGTGAAAATATTGGTAACATGAATAACCTGGTAAGCTGTAAATGAAAAGCGAATAACCTCCACTCACCAACAAGTGGCAGGCAGGGTTGGAATTTGGATTTCTCTTTACCCGTCACACAATTTTTTTTGACGTTTTGGACATTATTTTTCTAGTCAATAAACGTTATGTTTAAAATTTTGCACTTCATTAATGATGTTCTCATAATAAATTAACCCTTCACCAATAAAAGTTTGATTAAAAAAATTGAACGCTCTTCCATTTTCTTTGGATTTTGGAGTGTGATATATCTGTGTCATGGACTTTTAATACCTAAAGTTTCAAGAGAAATAACTGATTCTAGTCAAACTAATATTTCCTCAATATATGCTATGATATACTAAAAATTACTTCAAAAATCAAGTAACCTTCCAATATAAAGAAAAAAACATGAACGAGCCTTCCCTAAATTGCAACCAACCTAGATCCATCTAACCTCTGGAGTAAGTATAAATTCATTTTACAAATATTTAATTAAAAGAAATATTAAAAGATTTTGGATTTTGATTGTTTGTGTTGAATTAACTCTTTTCCTTTGATTTAGGAAATGGTATTGACTTTCGTAAAGAGTAAAGATGTTTAAAATTTTACTTAATTTGGAAATTCAATGTGGTAATTTTTTTTGTTAAAGTTAAATTTATGATCCATTCAAATTCACGTATATAATTTACTATCCATTCAAATTATATAAATAATACATAATTGTATTAGAAATTGATATATGTTCTAGCACAATGTGATTTATTTATTTATTTATTTTAATTTAAAACTTAAGCCGACATTTTGTATGAGGACGTGACCCACCTGACATCGAGGTCATATTGCATAATCTGTCTTATAAAAATTGCATAATCGGACTAAGAACAAATCCTTAGTTCATTTTTTATTGTTGTTGTGATTAAAAAAATGAGCCAAAGAACGCTAAGGCACTCAGAGAAATCAATCTATGTATTATTTCTCACAAAATCATGTTGAGTAGTGGAGACTAAGCGCTAGATTTTTTTTATGTCCTCAATCTCTCTATTAATTATGTCTATGTAGTTATAATAATAAAAAGCCAAAGAAATCTCAGGCTTCCAGAGAAATTAGTCTCTGTGTGCAGAAATTGATGATTACTATTGACTAAATGTTATACCATTTATAATTGCTGAGCGAAATTAATCAGGCCATGATGTACCATTTGTCAGTATCTATTTTCTCATGTATGAAAGTTTTTTTTTTCCAAGTAAAAGTAATTCTATTAACAAAAGGAGTACAGTACAGCGGGCCAAAGCCTGATCATTGCCGAGTGCTGTGGCATTTGAAATAAAAAACCATAGTTTGAAGACTGCCCTGCAAGAGGGAAACCAGTCTGAAACAGTTCATTTGAAAAATCCCGCGCAGGGGAACCAGAGAATTGTAGTACTGGAGACCATATCGAAGCAAAAAAAACAGATGCATTTTCAGAGACAGCAGGAAACACATGAACATGCCCGTGAGAATGGGCAGAAATAGAGCAAAAAACCAGAGTGAAGAGGAGGAACTATTCATCAGGATCAGGTTCGTAGACAACTCTGCACCAGAGTTCATCTGGTTCCCCGTCAGAATTATACAGGTCAGCAACAGAATGGATCACCTTCCCGGGAGGAGGAGGAGTAATCTGCGCCTCGCTCGCTTGCACTGCGTCCTGCCTCTCAGTAGGTTGACCCACCACTTCCTTGTTTGCCAGGTCCTACGTGGCCTTGCCCATCTGACCCTGCACGTTCGCACTATCAGGGTGCTTCAGCCCAACAAACTGTGCCAAATCCTGAGCCGCCGAGAGGCTGCATTCCGCCGGGTGAGAACTGGGAACAATTTCCGGAGGCTTTTCACGAAAGACGACCGTAATTGAGGCAGTCACCCTGGGTCGATTGAGAGTGTTGTTAAAGGAAAAATGCGCGGTGTGGGTTTGAGCAGGAGGAGAGGAAGGAGTGGGGGAAGCAACGCGACGGCCCGAGCGGAGAAGGAGCCCTCTAGGTTGACTGTCAGAGTGGGAGGTAGATGCAGAGGAGGTGCCAGAGGTGGAGGGAGAGCGTCGAATTTGGCGCCTCGTGGAGCCTCTTCGGCAGCGCATTCTGTGCCTGAGGCGCGGCATAGTCGCACTCGAGACAGCAGGGCAGGGAGGCAAAAGATGGATAGAAGACTGAGGTGAGAGGGGCAACAGGGCGATAGAAGCAAGCTTGCAGGAACCAGCGTGGGAGAAGTGGAGATTTTCTCCAAAATCCAAACAACAATTGAGACATATCCTCTTACCAGTGATAGTGCGAACATTAGAAAGCCCTGCTCCTGGAGCGCACCACAGATTCAGAGGCGGGGGAATTCTGTTCAGAACAGAGGGACGCTCCATAATAACAACCCAGTCTACCGTACAACTGTGAATCAACTGCAATAAACCACCATACGTATGAACTGGAGGCTGAGCCATGTCGCGGCATGCGAATGTGTATCAAGGAGCACCAGGAGTAAATGGCATTAAACGCCGATCAATCGACATTAAGAACTGATTGACAACACTCTTGGGCGAGTTTAATAACTATATATATATATATATATTTCAATTTAATGATTAATAATAATTAAATTAAAATTCTTAAAAGACAAAATAAAAGCTTAATAATCACGAACTATTATGATAATTTAAAAATATAGAACTCGGGCTGAACATAGTTACAAAGATACCAAGAAAAGAAGAGGGCATGTGCATGATAACCTCTTTCTTGAAAACCTATGAATGCCATTCTCAATGAAGACTCAAGACTCAACTGGATTGGATTGTGTATCAAAATAGTAGGAATGAATCAAAGTGCAATGAATGAATAACTTGATCGAGAAAATTTATAGGGAAAGGTAACTTGACTATCAATATACTAAACCTCACTTCCATGATTAAAAAAACACCCCCACCTTCTCAGTGGTCCCATCATGGTCATGAACCAAGAAATATCCTTCTAATAGATTCAACCATCTATCTACGGCATCTGCATCTATTTGACCCTCAAATATGGGAATGTCAAAATTTACTTGTACCTTAAAAGGAGTCACACCTCCAGAGTGGCTGCTGGATGCAGATGTTGTTAGGTCCCTATATTACTAGTATAGTCCCTTATTGTTGTTAGTGTAACCCCCTTATTGTTATTATTGTACCCTTATAAACCCCATTTTGTTATTATTGTGCCCTTAAATTATTATTGTTAGGTCGGCTAGGATTACATTGTGGCCCACTAGGATTACATTATGGCCCCATGGACTCCTATATATAGAAAGGAGGTTTGTAAATTGTATCATCCAAGAATTGTTCATTTATGTAATGTATTGGAGGTTGCCCCCTCGAAGTGGCTCATTTCTAAGGCGTTGATATCTCTTTTCTTCTCTTTTTTGAGCTGGTTACACAACATTTGGTATCAGAGCTTTGGATTCTAGGGTTTCGCTGCTCCAAACAGGTCATCGTGGAATTTGCGCTATAACTTTTTTTCTACGAAGTTTTAGAAGCTGAAATTTTTAGGGTGTGAAGCCGAAATCCTAAGGAAGCTTTTCTAAAAATTTCAGAGCTTGGTTCGCAATATTTGAGAAGATATCATCTGTGGAAGTTAGGTATTTTTTCAGGCTCCTAAACAGGTCATCGTGGCATTTGCGCTATAAAATTGTTTTACGAAGGTTCAGAGTCTGAAATTCATATGGTGCGAAGCTAAAATCCTAAGGAAATTCGTCAAAAAATTTCAGAGTTTGGTTCGCAATATTTTTGGAGATATGATCTGTGGAAGGTAGTGCTTTTTATAGCTCTTGAATTTCATCTCAAAGAGGTGATCGTGGGAAAATTTCAATAACTCTCTCTTTGGGCATTGGATTGGAGTGCCGTAAATAGTGGTCGCAAGTACATAGACTTTAGTTTCTTGGCTATCAATTTCAGAGACAAAGGACGAAACAGTGACACGTGGCAAGTCGTACAAGTTTTCTCTACTGAACCAGTCCAGAATTAGGTCATTGTGGGAGATTGGACACAACTTTGTCTTGGAGAATCAAAATTAGGTCAGACCTATGGCATTCAAAAGATAATTCAGAGGGCTACGTTGATACCAAAATTCAAATATTGAAGTGCTACAATCATAGAGATAATCCAATTTCAATATCGAGTTCCTCAAAAGCAATAAAAGGGTGTGTATATTTTTTTTCTTTCCAAATTGCATGAGTCTTCTTGAAGAATCAATTTGAATTGATTTCAAGGGCATATTGTAGAATATATAGAAGTATTGGGTTCTAAAATATGCCCCGTAAAAATAATTCAACACCCATTAAGCCTTCATAAGGCTCTACTATGACTCATGAAGATGAAGAATTGCAACATGATCTATCAAAATTACAAGAACAAGTGCAACAAATTTCACTCTCGCGAAACAGCAAGAAAAATGAAATGGAAGTTTTGAAATGGAAGTGAAGATGGACGGTTTGAAGAAAGAAAGGCATGGAAAGACGGACACAGAAAGACAACATGGAAAACAACATCAAAAACATGAAGAATGATCTAAAAGTAGACATCGAAGGTTTGACCAATTTGATACAAGAAATGTTTCCTAATGGTGAAAAGATAGTAGAAGAACCTCATGATGAGAACAAAATAAATGTTAATCGCGATTTCATAAACTCTAATGTTGGATAGAAGAACCACCATATTCCAAATATGGATATGAGGAAGTTTGATGGCAAGGATCCCGTAACATGGATACTACAGATGGAGCAATAATTTGATCTCAATAATGTGCAAAACACACAAAAGGTATGCATTGCAACTTTACATTTAGAACAAAATACATTTGTATGGTATCGATGGCTTTACTCCCATAAAAAAATTGTCACTTGGTGAATTTTTACAGAGGAAATGATAGCACATTATGAGGATACAAAGAGCAACACTTTCTTTAGCCAATTGATAAATCTCAAACAAAAGGGTTTAGTGGCGGAGCACATTGAGGAATTCCAAAAATTGAATATAAGGGTAACTAATATTTCAGAGGAATAGAGAATTGATCTCTTCATAGGTATTTTAAAGGATAACATCCAACATGAAGTTCGCGTTTTGGAACCTGATTCATTAGAGAAGGCATTCAGGTTGGCAAGAAAAATTGAATGTAAAATTATGGCGACAAGGAAGCCTACCACTCACATCTATAAAGATGGAAGTGTTGCTACTCCTAGACTTCCACAACCTACAAGGTTGACACCACAACAATTGGAAGAAAAAAGAGAAAAAAGGGCTTTGCTACAGTTGTGATAGAAAATACACTAAAGGTCATAAGTGTGCTGAGAAGAAATTATTTTACATAGATTGTGAAGAGGAAGAAGAAAATGAACAAGAAGAGGATATACACCAGGAACAAACCCAGGAAGCGGAAGAAATGAGTTCGACCATATCATGTAATGCATTGGCAGGAATTACCACTCCTCAAACTCTCAAGATAGAAAGACATATCAAGAAGAAAAAGGTAATAGTGTTGATTGATTCAGGTACTACCCATAATTTTATTCATTGTAAGGTAGCCAAGGAATTGAATTGTTTCCCTGCCAGCACGAATGTCAAGTGATGGTTGCCAAATGTTCTGGTTGCCAAATGGAGGAACTATAAATTGCTGGAAAATGCCATAATATCGAAGCCTTGTGGGGGAATATGTGTTGACTAGTCCTATGCTTTCCATTCCTATGGGCGGTGCTGATGTTGTACTAGGAGTACAATGGTTACAATCTTTGGGGATGGTACCTTTTAATTTTCAAGAAATTTTCTTGAAATTTTATTTCAGAAGGAAAGGAAGTCGAATTACGGGGTATTGAAGGGAAGATGGGAAGGATAATAAGCTCTAATGTCATGACAAAGCTTCTAAAGAAACAACAACGAGGCATAATTGCACAATTATGTTCACTAGAAGTTTCGACATCAAAATCATCTATTTCTGCAGATCTCTAACAAGTCTTGGACAATCATTCCAAGGTGTTTGAAACTCCCAAAGGACTGCCACCTTTTCGTGATCATGATCATTCTATTCATTTGATTCCAGGAAGTGTTCCTTCAAACATCAAACCTTATATAGGCGAAATTTGCTTATGAATAGAATGGAAATAAAACTAGCTGAGGCCTTTGGTGGCTATCACGAGGAGAGATGTGGAGACTACGGGCCTCTAAGGCCCCGGAAGTTACAATGAGACGAGGGCCTATTTATTATTTAGAAACAATGGGGAACCTAAGCTTGACCAAAAACCTAACCCTAGAGGAGATGAAGCGTCGAAACTATGGGCCCGTTCCAGGTAAATTGGTGTTTCAACTTCCCAGGGATGTAACTTTGGCATTCTATCTCCGTTTCATGCACATGATACATCATTAGAAATCTCTATTCGAGGACTACAACTTTCCCCATGAATATCATTCTAGAACGAAATGATATTTGTTGGAGGCGCGATGCCCAAAAAACATCGTTTAGGGCCTCAAAACGGCTTCGGAAGTTCAAGACCCGAAAAACTGCTAAAAATAGTAAGTTATGCCGAAACTGAAAAAATGAAAGAGACAATGGTGGGGGCCCAAGTGGAATAGGCAGGTGGTACAAGGTATACTAGATCAGGCTGATGGTAAATAAGTAACTTTCCTTACTTTTTGAGTACAACCTTGCAATTGCGAAGAGGACTAGTGTTGCAAAATTATTGGTAAGTGGAAATTAAAGGGCATAAGAACGTTTTTTAAAAAATTTCAAACGTCAAAATTAAGTCTTCTATCCTTCCTAGCACCTCACGGAAAATGAGAATCCACAAATTTTAGTCGTCAAATACGTGCAAAATGCCTTATGATGGGAAAAATGGAGGACTGGTCCTATGTTGCTACATGAGTTAGGGTTTCATGTGGCAACATGGAACCTTGTATAGTTTTTGAAGGATAGGAAAGGAGAATATTGTCGGTTAATCATCACATGAAACTTCATCACCATTTGAAAATTGTGTCCTAATTTGAAACAATAAGACTACCCAACTATTTCATTATTTAATTTAGATTGTGTAATGAAAAAAAATATCCTAGATAACTTAAATAATGTAAGCACTTTTGCAAAAATTTAGTGGAGAGAACCTTCAATTACATTTATTTTGAAGTTCCTCTTGCATTTTAAGCCATTTTAATTAGACTTTCATGGCTATTCTAGTAAAAATTTCAACCTCTTGTAGAAATTTGTTTGTCACTTGTATTAGAAATGCAAAAATCAAATGTAAATAAAAATGATTTGAAATGCTAAAATTCAAATGCGCGCTACATAAAAATGATTTTTTAAAAAACTACATTAACATCTGATATCACGTGCGCATTCGCCCTCAACTCTTGCAGAATAGCATTCTCCCTCAGCATTCGCCCTCGGCTCTTGTAGAACAGCATTCGCTCTCAGCATTCGCCCTCAGCTCTTGCAGAATAGCATTCACCCTCAGTTCTTGCAAAATGGTAAGTTCCCTTCCTCCTGTAGTAGGGTTGACCCTATTTGGCTTTTTTTGGAGCCTCTGAGAATACAAAGGTTGTGATTGATTACGGGGCACTGCCTATATTTGTGGAACTTCTTGCCTCTGGGAATGATAATGTTCGAGAACAGGTAGCACGTTCATTTTAGAGGCATCAAATTATTCTTCCCAACTATCTTTATACGTCTGTAATTTTGGAATTTGATTTAAAAAACTACTACCCAACTTTGAGTTCAACTGGTGTTCGTGTAAGTACATTTGGGCTTTGGGAAATATTGTTGGAACTACTACTGCATCATTCAGGATCTTTCTCTCGGTCATGGGCTCAACGCGAGGTGTACCTAATTGAATAATCTTGCCAATTTCAATAATAAGAAATGCTACATGGGCTCAGTGCGGTGAGCTCACATCGGAAATTTCAATGGTAAGCAACCACTTTTCGAACGAGTAAGCGAATACATTTCTTGCCTCTTCTTCTTATTAAATAATCTTGTGGATTTTTGAATCTTAGTGCTTGTATGTTGGTATGTTTGGACGTAATAATATTATGGACCTAAGCATTCATTAATGACTCCGTCATCAGGTTTTAGAAAATGCTCAGAAATTTGGGTTTCACAAGGGGATTACCCTTGCTTGCAATTATCAATTATCAATCACATTCAAAAAAAGTCTTTTGTAGCATTGTTGAGCTCTTTGTAGGTGAATTTTCGAGGCAATTTCACAATATCTGAACTAAATTTGTCTGTCCTTTTCAATACTCTGCACTTGTAACAGAACCAAACAAACAATCTAGTGGCCAATGCAACAACAACACCTCCTGTTGCAGTGCCTGCAATTCACTCTCTCTGCACGCATGAATGACTATAGCACCCTCTTTTGTGAATAGGTACTGGAGCTGAAGGTACTGTTTTCCATTAGGATCATGGAATTCAACATCCAAAATAGTATAAAATTCCACTACAATAGTATTCCCCAGTGAGGGCAACAGTTCATTGAGACCTATTAGACTCATCACCCCCAAATAGCCTCTAGGGCTACCCAGAGTGTGATCATCTGGAGCAATAACAAATGTTCATCCATCCGCAATTGAAACAAGAACAGGACCCACATTGGTTACAAAAAAGGAGAAACACGTTTTGAAAAAAGAAGAATCTTTTGTATTAGGGTCCAAAAATCTAACTAGTCTATTGTACAATGCCCTACCTACACTTCAAATTGGTACTCCCAACTCCATGCTAAGGCCCACTGTGCCATTCTTCAGATGAGCATCTTAACTTGAAGTTTGATTCCAAAAAACCCAAGTCCCCTGTTCTATGCCCAAGACCTCTATTACAATGAGTAGAGTTCTGAGCAAAATACTTCACAATAGGAAGCAAAAGAAACATTTCAAAATTGCTCCGCTTTAGACTGATAATTTTCTGTGCGAAAAGAGGGTCAGCTGGCGGACGTTAAGCTTATAATATCAAACTTAAACCAATCCTGATGGAATTTGAACATGAGTATTTATAACCACGGAAAAAAACCCTCTCCCAGTTAAGGAATTCCCGAGAATAGCTTTGTTATACTGCTAACAGACGCTTACAAACTCACTGTGATTACTATCACAATAGCGTCTCTGCTGAAGCAAAGCCCTTTTTAGTTTCTACATTTCACAGTGGAAGAAAAATCTTGCTATCTCTCATGATGCAGTTAAGCAATTAAATCTGTTACTACTGGCATGTTGTTCTTGTTAACATGGATACATCTTGCTTGCTTCGCGTTCTCATTTAGGATCGTGGCTATCTGATCTTGTTGTGGCTTTGACTATACAAACTTGTTCCATAGGAAAATGTTGACTCTCCTATATATAGGAGCTTCAATGGGTGCTCTCAAACACTTTTTTGGGCAGCTTTGTTTTGTCTTTGATTCAAGGCAGAACTATGTTGGCCTTGGTTTTTTAGTCCTTGGAACTTAGTTCTCTCATATTTTCCATCTTATTCCCAGTTTGCTACCGAGAAAGACATAACTTCACGATATCAAAATTGACTATTTTTGGCCATTTATCTTTAGTAATGGTACAACCTTAATTTGGTGCATTCGTACAGTATCTGAAGAGCACTCTCAAGCTGTTATTCAGTATTTTAGCATAACTACTACATTTAACTACCATTCTCTAATATTTATATCAACCATAAGCATTCTTAAGGTAGTTCCACGTTTGTGAAGCAGAAGGAATGCTTCTGACAGCTTCTTATCATAGTGGTACAATTATGTTCGCAGTTTATCTTTTATAAACCTCCAATTTTCCAAACGTAGTAGAGACTACAGTTTGCATCTGAAATTTTGGACAAATCTGTTTAGTATTCTACAGAAAATGCATTAAGAATAAAAAAAGCCCACAATTTGTAAAAAGCCCACAATTTTGTAAAAAGCCCACATTTTGTAAAAAACTCACAATTTGTAAAATGCCCACTTTTATTTTCTTTTTGCTTATATATTGAGCTCCCATTGAGTTCAACAAGTCTTGGGTTTTCTACACCATTGAGAGATATTTATTGTTTTCTTTATAGGATAATTTACATCAATGGAAGAAAACATTGGAGCTGGAAAAAAAATTCAAAAGGGTGAAAGGGGTGATGGCAGAGTTTATTGCCCTTGTAAAAAATGTTGTATGAGAAATAATGTTAGAGTTTTAATAGCAACAGCAACAGTGCATTGTATGAAATATGGGCACATTGATGGTGGATCGAATGACTATCGTCCCATTGTAATTAATTATCTATCTTCATTTTGATTATATTGTAAAATTTTATATTATTTTAATATTTTTTATATGTGCACTAATGTTTAATTATTAATGTTTGTAATTTTCATAAAGGCACAGTTTCCCCCCAACTTTTTGCAGATGATCAACCAGCTTCCACAGCAAAATAGTAGTAGATTAGATGATGTTGCACCAGTACAAGAGAATATTGCAGCAAATATTAGTATTGGAAACGATGTTGTACAAGGTGAAGAACATGAAGCGAATGATGAAGGTAATTTTAATGATCCCATGGAGGTAGATCATGATGACAGTAATGAGACAGTTCACATTAATGATGGGACAAATCAAATGCTCCAAGACTTGTATGGTGAGTTAGATGATGATGGTGGAGATAACAGTGACGGTATTTATGATGTACCTCTGATTGAAAGGTCAAGTGAACGACTTTTTGAACACTCAAATGCAACTCTTCTCTCTGCTACATTGTTGTTGGTGAACTTAAAGGTTATGAATAATTTGTCGAACAGATGTATGACACAACTCCTAAGGTATGCAATATGTATATATGATCACATATATGTAAATGTTGATTATTTTCCCTTTTTTTAGTTGAAATAAATGTGTAAAATAATAACTTATATATATATATATATATATATATATATATAGTTATCAAAATCGGCCAGTTTGAACCGATAACTGGTCAAAGCAGCCAGTCAGGAGGGCTGTCAGTTGGAACCGGCCTTGCAACCCAGTCAATAGCCTATTCTCACCTGTTTTGGCCAGTTAACCGGACCTAACCAATCGGTTAAGTATGGAACCAGCCGGTTTATGCATAAACCGACCGGTTCCGTACTTAACCGGCCGGTTAGGTGCTCCTCCATGAGTTGCAAATTCCTTAGTGTCTCCTCCATAAGCTGCAAATTCTTCTATTATACTAGCAACAAACTTGTCTAATAACTCATACTCAACACCTTATAGCATCAACAATACACATGATGATTGATAAATACAAGGCTGGCTAGCATAAAATCCCTAGCAGCATGCAACTCATCAAGTGTACTTGATGACAATTTCTGTTCTCAAAACAATTAGCAGCAACCTTATTTCACACTCAGCTAGGAACTGTCAGACCCTCTCTCTCTGCTCACACATAGCAGCAGAATAAATACAAAACCTTTCACACAGCATACAAGCAATTTGATCATGGCATCAAGACTGATGCAAATGGTCTGACGCCACTCAAGGGACAACAACATACAAGCTAATGAAAATGTGACTGGCAATAATAAATTGACCACTAGAAAATTCCCGCTTGGAAATGCACTAAACTGGCTACTGAGTTTTCTGGGTTTTAATGAATCTTTTCAGTGATAAATTTTGTCAAACACATTGTGAGCAGACTGCTAAAGTTGTAATGCTCTCTCAACTTGTTACAAATAGCACTAATAATGGGTTTCATAAACCAATTCAATACCTCTAAGTGTTGTATATGTTTTCCTAGAAATTTATTTCCAAGCAAACATAGATAATGAAGAATACAAGATCTTCAAAATGCTGGTCTGATATATATATATATATATATATATATATATATATATATATACTGAACCCAGAATTGTCTTTAAGGCTGATACAATGAATTGACAACAGATCTGAGCAGGGACAGATTGTATATTATAATATTAACTCAGCAATAAAACACAGTGAATAATATAAGAGAAACCTAATACATTACTTCAACAAGTTTGCTTATGTATTTTTCGATGATATGTATTGCATTTGCTGCCATTTTGATATATTCACCTTTGCATGGTATATAAATGAGAAAAAATTTCATATTTTGTCTCTATTGGCTTGGAATCATGGTTGCAAATCTTAAAAATAGTTTTTATTTATTTATTTATTTTTCATTTTATTAAAAAATAATTATTTAATGTATTTTTTTTTAAACCGGTTCATTGAGATCTGATCGCTACCGGTTAGATCGGTTCCGATTCGAAACCCGGTTCATTAGCTCCACCGATCCGGTCACCGGTTCTGGTTTTAATAACTATTATATATATATATGATTAATAATCTTTACAAGACACTACTTTTTGTTTCTGTTGTAGATTGTTGGGTGAATATTTGTTACCATCACCAAATACTTTACCTCGAACATATCGAGATCTACGTGCTATTATGAAACACTTTGGAATGGAATATAACACTATAGATGCATGTCCTAAAGATTGCATTATATATTACGGAGAACATGCGTTGAAAACAGAATGTCCGAAATGTGGTACCAATAGATATCGAACAGATCAACTAACCAAAAAAGTGCCTCAAAAGGTTCTTCGTCATATTCCCATAATTCCACGTTTGCAGCGAATGTTCAGGTGTAACAGCATAGCACAGTTAATGGATTACCATTCAAAGAATAGAAGTGGAGATGGTGTTCTTCGAATGCCTGCAGATGGTTCTGCATTTAGAGAAATCGAGGAAAAATATGTAGATTTTAAAAATGAACCTCGTAATGTCAGGCTTTCATTGGCAGCTGATGGTGTTAATCCATTCGGAGAGCTTATATCTACTTACTCAGTGTGGCCTATTTTCGTTATCAACAATAACATTCCTCCTTGGATGTCAATAAAGAGGGAACACATAATGCTGACTATGATTATTCCAGGTATTTGATACATTATTTATTTGAATGTAACATTTTCATTTCTCTCGTTGTTTGCATAAATATATATTTTATTTATTTACTTACTTATATATACATATATCATGGGAGTAATTATTATGTACCGTAATTTTGAACAATTGGGTAAGTACCAGGTCAAAGATATGAATGTATATATTGAGCCTCTTATTGATGAGCTAATACAGTTATGGCATGGCATCACTATGTATGACATCACTAAACCAATCAAGCAGAAGAGATTTCAATGTCGTGGAATGCTTTTATGGACAATTCATGATGCCCCAGGACTAACACATGTTTGTGGTATGTAATATATCATTGCACTTTAATATAATACATAATTATCTAAATTAGATATACCATATTGCATGTTTTAAAAATGATCTCATAGTATATTAATTGTTATTGATCCATCTATTGCAGGTCTTCAAACAAAGGGTAGATTTACATGTCCAGTTTGTGGCCCTAAGATGAAGTATCGTCATTCGCCAGAATTAAGAAAGATGGTGTTTGATGAGTTTAGGCACTTCCTCCCTAGGAACCATAAGTATCGTACTACTGAAAAACATCTTTTCAATGATAAAGAAGAAACTAGTTTAAAACCACGAAGAATGACACCTCAGTTGTGGATGTTGGAATATAACAGAATTAATAATCGTCGACCAGCTGGTACGTAATTTGTGTGTGTATATATATATATATTATTTGTTTATGTAATGTTTGGAATTTTTGTTTTAACTAATGAATTTATTTTATTGTATTTTATAATTAATATTGTTCTGATTTATTTTATTCTTTGATATCAAGGTCATCGTCGCCATGAAGGTACTAATATTGTACTTCCACCTGGAATGAAATGTTATCCTTCTCAATTCACGAGGTTGCCCTACTATAAGGACCTAAAAATAGCTCATTTTTTTGATACAATGCATGTCGGGAAGAATGTGACAGAAATGTTATGGCGAACCATAGATGGTGCACATGATAGAGATAAAATTGACAAAATTTGTGTTGACATTGAGAAATCAAATCATGCAATGAAAAGTGTGATCGACGGATCAAATAACAATGGAGGTCGAAATTATAATAATATTCGATGGTTATTAACATAACAACAAAGCAATGATCTAAAAGAGGTCGTTAGAAGAATTAAATTTCCAACAGGTTTTGCTTCAAACATAAATAATATCTTAACGAAGAAAGGTGACTTCAGTGGGGTGAAAACACATGATTGGCATACCTTTGTTAAGGTAATTTTTTTGGTATGCGTTTTTGTATGTTATTGCTTGAATACATATTTTAAATTTTCCTTTTTTCTGTTTAATTTGGAAACCAATAACGATTCATTTTTTATTGTTATAGTATGTTCTACATGTATCTCTCCCAAACGACTTCGACAACAATGTCAAACAAGTTATATATGGTCTTAGTAAATACATGAGGTAAGTAGTTTTGATTTATACGCAAAATCTAATTGCTACAATTTCTTTTCGTACTTGATGAAATGATGTATTAATTTACTTGTAATGAAATATATATTATGTTTCATTGAAATAACCTTGCATAATGATTTGCAGATGGTTGTCATTGAAAGAAATCCATCAACATGAAATAAAGTATTGGAAGAGAGAAATTCCTCGGCTAATGTGTGAAATGAAAAAGTATCTACCTCCAACATTTTTCAATGCACAAGAACACTACTTGATACACCAAGTTGAGGAGATTGAAATGTGTGGACCAGTACACACAAGGTCAATGTGGATGGTTGAGAGGCACCTGAAATCCTTGAAGGCTTTGGTTAAACAAAGAGCACAACCTGAGGGTTATATGGTGGAGGGATATGTGGTATATCAATCCACGGTGTATATTAGTCATTGTCTTCCTAAATTAGCTGCGCCAGTCATGAAGGCGGTGGATTGCATTTGGGATGTGAACTCCATCAAAAAATTTGAAGAGGAGCACCTGTTGGGAAAAGGTAGAATGAAGAAAGTGAGAGGTAAAAGATTTATTATGTATAATACATATAATGTTTCATTTTTTTACATCATGTATGTGATCACTATATTCATTTAGGTCTTATTATTTCATATTTTATTAATTAATATAATTTACCATGGTTATAAGTAATATTTATTGATATTGGTGAATTATTGTTTTTTTATTCAGGTGCTCAAGATTATGAGGCACTACTTTTATACATTGCAAACAATCTTGAGTGGATGAGTGAATGGATTGAAACATGTAAAGCATGTAATGACGGTAGGTTATCATGGCAACTACTGTCTGAATTGATTAGAGAAGCATATCGTAGTGGAGATGGGAATGTTACGGACAGGGAAATCGATTTAGCATATGGTTTGAAAGATAGAAAGGTAAGCAATTAATTCACCTATTTTATTCATTGCTTATTTTATACTATATTTATAATGTGACAAGAAGTTTGATTTTTCAGTTAATTTTCATGCTGTGTAAATTATATGTTTAATTATTAATTGAGAATGCATCTTTTTCATGTTTGGCATATTGCAGTTGAAACACCACAAGGCTATGTGGTGCAATGGTCGTCAATTTCGCGTTAAACAGTTGGATGATAACAGGAAAACTTTTGATAGTGGGATAACTGTAGTATTCCAGGTCACTAATGTTTCCTCCAGGAGTGACAGACATCCTCGAGAATCTAAAAATAGATATTATGGGTTCTTAGATGATATAGTTGAGTGTGACTTTAATTCCTTCAAAATATTTTTGTTTGACGTCAAATGGTATAGGCTACGAATGAATGTACGTGATGATGATAGAACACTTATTCAACATGACAATGGATTTCCAATGGTTAAAACATCGCATTTTGAAGCAGGAAAAGATCGCTATGTTTTTCCAAGCCAATGCGAACAAGTCTTTTACTCAAAGGTTCCAGGTGAGAACGAATGGTCATTTTCTATTAGATATGATCCAAGAGGAAGGCCAGTAGAGTATATTGTAGAGGAAGAAGATGATATTGATCAAGAAGAAGATGATGCAGTGGCAGATGAGCAGGAAGATGCATTGACAGACGAAGAAGATATCTTAGAAGATGAACCAGGCATAGGAGATGAGGAAAAAATTATTGATGATGATGTCGACGAGGATATTATTGAAAATGACATAATTGATGATGATGATGACATGGTCGATCATTTCAACACCGTTTCTGAATCAGATGTTGATATAGATGTCGATCAGTTGGATGAAGATCAAGAAGATACAGAAGAAGAATATTGATACAGATGTTATGTTCGAGTATGAGCTGGTATGTTCAAGAATATTTATGCACTCTTTAAATTTTCCCTTAACATAAAGGGCAGTTGATGTATGAGTAATACTCAGTATTGTTTTTTTCCAATCTCCAGGAGAAGGCTAAATATAAAGCTCCATATGGGCTTACCCCAAACATGTGGGGTGATTGTTGGTTGATCAGAGCAGCTGGTTCAGATGGTCGCTCTGGTAAATATGTTGTGGCAGCATCTGCAGGTTGTACATTGGACTCAGGTTTCTGTTCATGGGACTTTTATAGTAAAGAAATTATGGCATTCCATACTGAATCAGAGACCTTCACTTCAACATCCAGTACCATTTCTCCAGTTTTGGCAGAGAGGGATGTCTCGGGGAGAAATTTTGGCTTTGCAAATGTTGTGCCAGAGAATCAACATTGGTGGTACAGGCCATGTGGGCCTCTTATGGTATCTACTGCCAGTGCCAAAAACACAGTTAATATTTATGATATTCATGATGGAGATCCTGTGATTTCAATGTGTTTCTTTTGAAAGTTTAGGTTTCATAGTAAATCATCAATGGGCTCTGAAATAAGGCCACATTGAAATCTTGGATACATGTTTCATGCCAAAATCAGTTGTATCTTCCATAAATACACAATCTTGGACCACTCTGTATAAATCTGCTTCTCGGACAATATTACATCTCCCTCATTATACAGGTGGTGTTCTTACATACATAGCAAAGGCATTGTTTTGGCAATCATTTTTTAAGTCACTAGATATTGTGGGTACAAGGATCTAGGGTCTCCACATGAAACTGTGTTGCCCGAAGACTCACTCTGCCTGTCCTTAAATTTGTAAACATAGTAGTATGCCAATGCTTCTTTCATTTTGTATGCATAAGACGATTTTTTGTCAAAGTCCATAATTATTTTTAAGTTTTATCCATCCCAGTTTTGTTGTGAATGCACAGGTTTTTGGCTCAACACATATCTGTTATATCTTTGTACTTTTCCTTTACTAACTATTTGAAATTTCTAGTTATATTTAGAGGTGTCTTTTAAGGGATGAGGGGAATTACTTGGATTTAGTGCTCCCAAGCTTATCATTTATTCTCCAAATGAAGCCATGTAATCTGTAACACTATATGGGCATGCGGCTCACTTGTTAAAATATAGTTGATACAATATGTTGTACATGAAGCCTGGAATTGTGTACATTCCTGGAATATATTAATTTGCAGGCATGCTTAAAAGAGAGATAGGGTTTGATAAAATCAAAAACCCTGAACATGAAGAAAAAAAAAAGGCAATTATTTTATACAGATAGAACCAAGACACTATCTCCTCATTAATAACAAAACCTCAGTCCAAAAATCATATGTACAAATTGTAGAAGTCGAAAGTTGAAAATTTCTGAAATGGAACCAGGCCCTTTTCAAAAGAATAAATTTAGTAAAAACGAGGGTGAAGAAAGTTATCTTATCAAAATTTCCACATACCGTGTTAGCAAGGAATGACTCCGAGTCCTGAGCAGTGAGACTGAGGAATTGCTCTTTTGCTGCAGGTTGCAGTTCTCTTCTCCAACACGATGAAAAGAAAATTCTTAGCTCTGGAGTCTGAAGCCCGACTCACAACTTGGAAGTTGGTAAGGAAAATTATCAGGGTTGTTGCCAGTTGGCTTGGAGTTCGCAGCCTCATTAATTTTATTTAATGCATTTCCTTCAATGCTGCAGTTGTCACTGGCTAGAAACCTTTACAATAAAATTTATTAGACGCGTCACGCTACGAGGAAGATTTGACATGATCACTAATCATTTATTTCTTATTGTGATAACAAATATTAGAGATTTACTGCCCTGTTTTAAAGTTTCATTTTTTTTTTTAAATTGAAACCGCCATCGGTATACCGACGCCTAGTAAGCGTCGATATTGCGACAGCTCTAGGAACGTCGGACGAGCGACAGCACAAAGACGTCGGAAGGGCAACACTCAAAATTTCGGACCACATTTCGTCGCAATTGCGACAGTCTTTCTTGGCGTCGATATTGCGATGCCTCTGGAAAGCATCGTTCGTGTGACACATTTGTACAGCGTCGGAATTGGCGACACTTGACAAACATTGGTTTGGGAAACGTCGGAAGAGTGACGCCTGTTTGGAAGCGACGGAAATGGTGTCGGTAGTGCGACACTTTGTGAATGCGTCGGAATTGTGACTGCATGACAAACCACGCTTTTCCCGTCCTCCTATTGTTGCTCTTGCGACGACTGTACGGCGTCGGAATTGCGACAGTATAAATACGTCGGAAGAGCGACGTTCAAAACGTCGGACGATGTCTCGTCGGAATGGCGAAACTTTAAGAATGTCGGAAGAGCGACGTTAAAAACGTTCGACCAATTTTCGTCGGAATGGCGACACTTTACAAACGTCGGTTTGGGAAACGTCGGAAGAGTGACGCAGGTTTGGAAGCGATGGAAATTGTGTCGGTAGTGCGACACTTTCTGAATGCGTCGGAAGTGCGACTACATGACAAACCACGCTTTTCCCGTCTGCGAACTGTCGCTCTTGTGACGACTCTGTGTCGGAATAGCGACGATTTGGCCGTCGGAAAATGTGCCAAATTTTGTAGTGATTGGAGCATTCAAGCTAAAGAAGGAGTGATGTGTGCAAAATATTCCCTAGTAGGATTCATTACATCATCTCTTTATCTTAAGGAAAGAATTGGGTTCCTTGTCTCTCTGTTGTTATAGGTTGGCCATCAGACCTAGGGGAGATACTTTTGTTTGCAATCATAAATGCCGCATAACAAATTTGCGACTCCGTTGGGGAATAGTGTATTCCCTCAATGGTTTTCCTTGTCCATTATGTTTGATTAAATATTTGATAGACCTTTGTTGCTTTGATTTCATTGAGTCTCTTCTTCAAATTTTGTGTCAGAATCTTCCATCCCTGGACCAATGCTCCCATAATGCCTCTAATAGAGAGTTTCACCTCACCCAGGCTCACTTCCCTAGCTTTGCAAAGCACTGGTGCCTCTTCTGCACTAGCATTGGCCCCATTTTTTGCACAAAGTTTTCCTCTTTTTATGAGTCTCTCTTTGATCATCCTACTTCCAACTGACCTTTCCCGAGTCTTGAGTGCCTTGTGGTCTTTCTAAATGCTCCATTTAGTTTGATTCCCTTTGGTAATAATTGGTTTCAATTTTTCTTTCTTCTTATCATTTGGTTGCTTGCAAGCTGATTTCATTTGGTCATTGATCGCTTTGATGAATTTTTGTTCTAGTCCTCATTCTGAAAAGTGAATTTGAAACAATGATTAAACATTTGCATATTGTTTTTCTTCATGTTACAAATTAAGTTTGTTTAAAATAAAATATTTTCATTTGTCATTTAGGGTTTTGTATGTGCATTAATGCAGGAACAATCACATTGAAAGAAAAATTGCATCTCACACATTTTTTGTGGCATGTTGCATGCTGCATAATGATTGTTTCTTACCTTCCTTATCTATATTTCCATTGAAAGATAAATATTTCCATTTTATCATGCTAAATTTTCATTTTAGGATATTCAGGTGACATCCACAGTGAGCCCAATACTGAAACTTAATCAAAGACAAAAAAAAATAAAAAATTAATAAACCTGAGGAGCATTTGTTACATTAAAAAAAACACATAGAGGTCAAGGCTAGAGATGTGTTTCGACGTTGTTAAACATAGGAGTTGTCGCTTTTTTGCAATATTGCATGTTGAGATTTTGTGTATTTGGGGTAGCATCAATTGTGCTCTAGGTCCCAAATTTTGAGGAAGGACTAAAGTACAGTTGATCTACAAGACCCATAAATGGATTTGGGAAATTTCATCTGGTTTAGGAAATATTAAATTAATTAATTATTTTAATGTATTTCCTAAATTAAAACTTAGGGAACTTAAATAATTAAAGTGAATTTAATTAAACATGTGATGAAATTGTCTTAAGTCACACAGATCAAGATTTCTTTTAATCTTAGCCATTGATTCAAGATCTGATCATGGTCGTTGATGTGTCAACGAGAAAAGTATAAAGGGAAGGTTTGGGTTCATTTGTAAAGACACACAGAGGCAGAGCATTGAAACTAAGCTGAGATTCTAGGGCAGGGTTTGCTAAGAATACTCAAAAGTGTTTCAGCTGCAGAGAGGGGAATTTAGGCCAAGGAGATGATCTGATCCCGGGGTCTAGAATACACAAGAGGAAAAGGTCATCTCAAGGACAGTGCAGAAGAAGGCAGCATCAACAACAACAAGGACAACGAAGTCCCTCCAAGGACAACGTAATTTTCAGCAAGAAACCCTTTGGGGTTACGCAGAGGCCCTTCAAGGGTAGCGTAGTGACTGGGTCACCCAGTCTGGGGTAATGTTGTCCCTTCTGGAGAAGCGCTGAGGGTTTGGAGGACTTCAGAGTCTAACGCAGAATATTTCAAGGGCAACGCTGGGGTTTTTAGGCCCTAATCTTGGCTAAGTTCTGTAAATCCCATTTGAGGGTGTGGATCAAACATTATTTTGGCCCTAGATCAGCCAGTGAGTTGTAGATCTAGTATATTCTCTATCAGGTTTTCCAGATCTGGAACCCAAATTTGTGTATTCAGAAATATTATTAATAATAGAACCCTCTAGTAGCTAGAGACCGGTTTTCCCACATTGGGTTTTTGCAGGGACTATTTGTCTAGAAATAATTGTGTCCTTTTGTAAATGTGTGCATGTGCTTATTCTAGATCTAGATTGGTAGAGATCTGTTATGAATTTTAATTCAATTTTAACTTAAATTTATTCAGTTAATAACTTGTCTAAAGTAGGAGGAGCATAACCGGATTAAAAATAATAATTTCTACATAAAGTATAAGATTCAGAAATTTCTACATGGTATCAGAGCGATTGCAGATCTAGGAGGGTCACCAATAGGAGAGTCTGAAGGAGCAGCAAAAACGTAGATCTGAAGGGATAGTGCAATTTTCAGGAGAAGATTGATGCAGAGGGAAGGGTGACACTGTCTAGCGCTGTGTCCTAGCAAGCCCATGCAGGCAGCTCAAAAACAATGCTGGTTTGGTCTGAAGCTAGCTAGTGTTATTCAGATCTGAATCTTTCAGATCCATAAAAGACTGCAGAAAATATGCAGAAATTTAAAACAAATGGTAGGGTTAAAATAATGAATTTTTCAGATTTTTGGCCTTAGCACAAGTGAGAAAGAGTGAGAGAATATTAGCTTCTCAAAAAGTTTCTTGCCAAAGGAAACTTGTATTTTGATCAGAGGATCAAAGAAGAAGCTGAATCACAGTTGATTTGGTAGATTTCCAAGGTGGGAAATCAGTTTTCAGAGGGAGCAGAAGGTGCTTGTTTCACCAAGGACCTTAGATCCATTTCTCTAGCAAAGAGAAAAGGAAGTTCTGACACATTCTGAGAAGATGGCTCCTCATGGACTGCGTGATCGAGATAGGCTGGATGGCCTCTCAAAATTTTCAGTTTGGAAGGCAAGGATCCTAATTGTCCTTGAGGCATACAATCTAAGAGACCATGCAGAGCAAACTCTGGCCACACAAACAGATTCGGATCTCCTTCGGAAGCATAAGAAAGCTGATGGGCATGCCAAGTGGTTGATTATGGATGGTATCAAGGACCATATTGTACCACACGTAGCTGAGAAGAATATATCCAACAAGATGTGGAAGGCCTTGAATTCCCCTGTCCAAAGGAAAATGTTGTTGGAGACTCAGATGAGGTCATTCATGATGACCAAGGGAGAAGACATGGAGCACTTCCTCTTTAGACTACAGTTAATCAGGGATCAACTGACTGCAACAGGTGCAATGGTGGATGATGTTGTGATAGTCAAAACTGCCCTCAATGCAGTCATAGATGAGTAGGAAACCTTTATCCAAAGTATCTTGGGCAGAGCAGACCTCCTAGCTTGTTACAGGTTGTGGTCAATTATGTGTCAAGAAGAACTCCGAAGATTCACCATGAGGAAGCACAGCCCATGATTGAGCAAAGTGAAGAAGAAAGATGAGGAAGATGTAGCCTTGGCATCAAAGAAGCAGCCAAAGAAGAAGAAGGATCTTTCAAAGATAAAGTGCTTCTAGTGTGGTGAAATGGGACATTTTTCCAGCCATTGTCCGGAGAAGAAAACGGACAAGGAAGCATCTTCTTCCAAAGCAGTTGTGGTAGATGATGGGCTAGGAGATGATGCAGCTATGAGTGCTCATGAACCATGGAGGCGGGGTGACATGGACATGTAGAGGAGCTACATGGAAGAGAGGCGAGATCCTTGAGCAACTCATTGCTTGGATCACATGAAAGCTATGACAACCTTAAGATAGTGGCAGGACAAGTGGAACAGTGGGTGCATGGATCACAAATGAAGAAAGCAGAGGAAGATCTGAAGACTAGAAGGGGCAGCCCAGAGTAAGGCAGCAGCAGCATAGAAGAAGTAGCAGTGCAGAGGCTAATGTGACTTGAACAACCCAGAGCAGAGCTGCTTACGCAGTGCAGAGCTACAACAGCGTAGAAGGCTTCAGAGGGACAACGTAGTACAACAGCAACGTGATAGATTTCAGCACAAGGGGCTGATGTGACTTAAGTAGTGCAGAGGGAGTCTAATTACGTAGGCAGAGTTGTAGCTGTGCATCATTATTTAGATGCCAGCACAGATCTATAGCCTATGGAGCTTTAGTGATGAGTATGTAGCCCATTTGACTTATCTATCAAAGATTGGGCAAGAGATTTAGTTGTTTATCTCAACAGTTGAAGTTGAAGTGCAGCAGATCAACAACAGAAGTGCTATGAGCAGCACAGATGCAACATATTGAGAGGGAGCTATAATACAGAGGTTGCAGTGGTAGTGGCATAGTCATGGGCAGTAGTATAGAATGTTAGCAATAGTGCAGAGTTGAGTGGCAGTAGGCCAAGCATCAACAGCACAGAACCAATACCCAAAATCATGCAATGCATAAGTGTGAAGTATTGCTAGAGCACACCCTTGATGCTAAGAGGGAGTGTTGAGATTTTGTGTATTTGGGGTAGCATCAACTGTGCTGTAGGTCCCAAATTTTTAGGAAGGACTAAAGTACACTTGATCTACGAGACCCAGAAATGGGTTTGGTAAATTTCATCTAGTTTAGGAGATATTAAATTAATTAATTATTTTAATGTATTTCCTAAGTCAAAACTTAGGGAACTTAAATAATTAAAGTGAATTTAATTAAACATGTGATGAAATTGTCTTAAGTCACACGGATCAAGCTTTCTTTTAATCTTAGCCATTGATTCAATATCTGATCATGGTCGTTGATTTGTTAATGAGAAAAGTATAAAGGAAAGGCTTGGGGTCATTTGTAAAGACACATAGAGGCAGAGCACTGAAACTAAGCTGAGATTCTAGGGCAGGGTTTGCTAAGAATACTCAGAAGTGTTTCAGTTGCAGAGAGGGGAATTTAGGCCAAGGGGATGATCTGATCCTGGGGTATAGAATACACAAGAGGCATAGATCAGCTCAAGTACATTGCAGAAGAAGGCAGCAGTAGCAGCAACAAGGACATCGCAGCCCCTCCATGGACATCGTGATTTTTATCAAGAAACCCTCTAGTGTTACATAGAGACACTTCAGGGGTAGCGTAGTGACTTCATCACCTAGTCTGGGGTAATGCAGTCCCTTCTGAAGTAGCGCTCAGGGTTTGGAGGACTTTAGAGGCCGACGCAGAATATTTTAGGGGCAGCACTAGGGTTTCTAGGCCCTAATATTGGCTGAGTTCTGTAAATCTTGTTTGAGTGTATTGATCAGACATTATTTTGGCCCTAGATCAACCAATGAGCTATAGATCAAGTATATTCTCTATCAGTTTTTCTATATCTGGAACCCACATTTGTGCATTCAGAAATATTCTTAATAATAGAACCCTCTAGCAGCTAGAGACCGGTTTTCTCACATTGGTTTTTTCCAGGGACTATTTGTCTAGAAATAACTGTGTCACTTTGTCAATGTGTGCATGTGATTATTGTAGATTTGGATTGGTAGAGATCTGTTATGTGTTTTGCTTCGATTTTAACTTGAATTTATTTAGTTAATAACTTGTCAAAGTAGGAGGAGCATAACAGGATTAACAGTAATAATTTCTGCATAAATTATAAGATTCATAAATTTCTACTCCCAAGGGTGATATCCCGTTCGATGTATGTGATTGTATAAGATCTTTTTCCATGTACCTTTGGGTATATTGGACGATGCTCTAGGCATGTAAAGTATAAGGGGATGCTCTCATCAAACGGTTACACATTAGACAACATTATTACGGACTGCACTCCCACGTATCGTCGAGTATATTTTGGGAGTCCCCTATGGGTTTCTATCCATCCATATGTAATCAAATCTGCTACTTTGTATACCATGATACATTGAACACAAAATTCAGGGATATTGATTGTCGTACATTAAGTCCTTGATTCACCAAGGTGTATATTGTATTTTACAGTTTCTTGGTAATCATTTATGCCTATAGCACCCTCTTTTTTATTTATTTCCTTTTGTGTTAGTAAAATTTATTATCAAATGTGGACGAAAAAAATCCCCCACTCCGTCGTTCACGTAAAATGAAAAATAAGCGTCCTCTTCCACTAGAGGCTACTCCTAGTTGTTTTCAAAAGCGTAAGAAGACGCAAACTTCTGAATCAGGAACATTGAGAACTAAATTTGGCCCTCCTCTTGATATTTATATGCTAGAATCATTTGTCCCTTTGAGTTACGAACACGTGATTACATATACTCTTGATGGTGACACTAACACAATCAAAATAGAAGTCCCTGAAATTTTTTTGCCTGAGGTTGTTGAACCTGAATTTCCCTAGTCATACACTTTCATTCCTGAGGTTGTTGAACCTGAGGAGCCTAAACCATATTTACCTGTCACTTTAGTATCTTCCTCTTCACTTCATTTTTCTCAGAAAGAACCTATATCTTAGACCAACGGTGAACCTATTCAATACGGGCTTGTGAGTATTGAAGAGATCCCTTAAGAAGAGATTCTTCCCTCTACTCATATTCATTGAGAGTGACTTCATTTTTATTGAAATGATACTCTTCCTCTTAAAACTCTGACACAAATTCCTTTTCCCGATTCGTTGGAATTACCCACGAATCCCTCGTGACAATATTCATTGGAGTTTTTAACCTTGACTAGAACTGATCCAACTTATCAACCTGTATCTACCATTATGGTCGAAACATCAAATGTTTCTTCCACATCTATGTTTGTAACAACACCAGAAACACATCTGTATGGTGGCCCGTCCATCCCACTAGGATATCATTATTTATCTGGTGCCTTTTCTGGTGTGACTTCCAGTCCTTGGACCTCTCCCATGTCATCTAATTTGGGAATATCATCTGGTACTTCCCTTGTGAATTCCACATAATATGCTTCTCCTCCTCCTCCACTTACACCTATGGTTGAGTAGTAGGTTGGCCCTTATGTTAGTGGGAAAGGTTTACTTCAACAACCTAACTCTCCTTATGTTGGGTAACCTATATCTGGACTGCAGTTGCCTCCATCATCCCCTCCTCATTTGGAAGGGGGGAAACATGTTGTTGCTATATCTCAAATAGGTAATCAACCTCATTATAGTTATCATTATCCTATAATGGCTTCCAGTGTCTCATAACCTACTTTTCGCGTTCAACCTGGTTCATACTGGGATCGATTATTGAATCCTCATCCTGCACCATATTCTCAAATTCCTATCCATTCATCAGCACCACAACAAGCTCAAATACATGTGAGCCAACCTTTATAGGTTTTTGTTGCATCTCAATATTTTATGACTGTATTTGGTACTTCCCAAGTCTCACTTAGCCAACCTATAGAAGGTACCTCACACTCTCAACTGCTTGGACATGGTACTCCTCAAGTTTCAATAAGACAAATTATTCATAGTATGGTGCAATCCCAACTGAAACCAACTTATCATGGGATAATGAAAACTCCTATAGAGTAAAAATATGGTCCATATCAAGGTATTCCTCAAGCAAATTTTCAAGGCCAAAAAATCTAAATTCAACCATTCCAAAAACTTTATTGTCATCCTGGAGCTGGGAAACAAGGTCACTTGAATACTGGTTATCAGAATCCTCCTTATCCTAGTACTAAGATTCCTTACTATCATAATCCCCCTTATTTAAGAATGAAATCATCTGGTGCTCAAGCTATTCCTTCATATCCAAGTCATCCTACTTCGAAATTAAACCAACAATTTCCTTTTGTGGCCACGCTTGAATTTCTAGACTTAACACGACTCACTAATGATCCCATCGGTCATTCGCCATGGTGGCCGATCATTCCCACTAAATTTCCTTCAGATATCGCAAAATTCAATGGGAATCTAGGAGAAGACTCATCGATGCACATTATGAATTATAATATATGGTGTTCTTAGAACTCCCATAACGATGATTCCATTTGAATTTGTATTTTCCAACGAAAGCTTACAAGTACCGAATATGAATGGTATATTGAGTTACTATTGGGGCCCTTGTTTTGAAATTAAACAGTTTTTTGTTGCGGAGAACAAGTGGCGGAGCACAACCACGGTAGATAAAGAGCTGTCATGGTTGCGAAGAGGTGAAGGGTAGGTGGCGCAGCTATTGTGGAAGTAGGTACAGATGGAAAAGGGAAGTGGAAGAAGACAATCAGTGGGATTCCCAGCAATCAGGGCAAGCAACAAACAGTCGAGTGGAAAAGAACGAAGAATTGTTAGTCACACTGGCGATGGAACAAATAGGTAGCCGATCAGTGGAAAGAAGAGGTTGGCTCAGTAGGGATCAGAGAGCAGGAGCCATAGGAGAGCTCTATTCATGTTGTTCTGTTCTCTCTCTCTCATCGTTCTGTTATGTTCTATATCTTGTACTGCGGTTGTAGTCAGTTTTTCCAGGCACGCTCTGAGGAGTGTTGTAATAGTATTTTGCTGTTAATGCATCACTTTCTAAGATAAGGCTATTGTTCTGAGTTTTGTCTTGTATTATGGTTTAGTAGGATATACGGCTATTTTGAATTTTTGTTTATGATTCTGATCAATTTCATGATTATTTTTATCTGACTGGTATTTAGACTTAATCGAATTACTTAAGTTATGGATGGTTTGCGCATTTACCATGCTTGATCGATACCTGACCCAACCCCATCCTTAGTAAGGTCACAACATGCCTCGAGTGAGACACTCTATTCCTCGGAGCAGGGTGAAAATGCCGGCGTTGTGCTAGACTACTACGGTAACCCTTTTTGGCCACCTTTCTGAACCTGGGTCTCCCCCTGAGACCTCTTTTCTTGCCAACAAATGGTTCTGTTGCCGGGACCTGAAATCTCATTCTGGAGTTAGATCATGGTATCATGGATCTTCTAGAAAGAAATACAGAAATGGTGGGATGACCATCTGGACCAGTTCATAGCTCAGCAAGCGAAAGTGAGATAGTAGAAAGATAAGACTGTCAAGAACCAGATTCTCTTCTCTAAGTCCGCCAGTGATATCTATGAGATATTTTGGGGAAAGTTTCCTGAGGAGCTCTACAACTAGTTGCGGAGATTACAGATCAAGGCAATCCCGAGAGGGTTGCGGACCATCTGTCGTAAGTGGGTGCACTCAGATCTGGTAGCACTCCATTAGTTAGATGCCGATTTGACCCGAGCTGTATATTTATGGGTGCAATCTACCTTGGAAGGATACATAGTAGAGTTCACAGCTAAATGCTACCAGTCTTTCTCAAAAGAGGAGGACGTATTCAGATTAGGGCTATGCAGAGGACTGCTGAGGGAGATCCCTCTGTGGATCAAGGTGTTAATGGTGGATGAAGGATTGATGGAGTTCTAAAAAGCTGAGATGGAGACCTAAACCTCCAGTACTAGGGGAAGGGACTGAAGGAGAGATGCTACAAGTAATATTAAAAGGGGGAATAGGGATATGGATGTCGAGACCTCCAGTAGGTTAAGAGAACGACGAGCACATCTGAGGGTGCAACTCGCCAAGAAGTGTAAAGAAAGGGATATGAAAGAATTGGAAAGACAACAAAGAAAAGGGAGAGAAAAGGAGAGGCGCCTCAGACGACGAAGCAGATGGAAGGTCAGGTGAGTTCCCAGGATATAGGGAGGAGCACCAAGGAAGTGCAACAGGTGTATAGGAGCCCAACCCCAACAGAAAAGGGAAAGGAGTATGACAGAAATTATGCACGCCCTGAGGAGACATCTGATGTAGAGCTGCATGTTACGATGGAGCAGCTATTCCGAGAAAGGCCTACACCCATAATCCTAGGTAACTCTATTCCCCAAAGCTCAAGTAGCTCTAATCCCGACCTTCCCCTGGTACTCTATCAGCCACTAAGTGAAATTTTTGTTAAGTTACGTGAATTAAGGAAGCCAAGTAGCGTTCAGTCCACAGCAGTAATACACACTAGCAACAGTACTGGTACTACCATCTCACAACCGGGAGTAAGGGGATTTGTTCTAGTAAGCCCCACACAAGGAAGCATGGCAGGATCGTTTACTCGATATCCAGAGTTTTCTGGGAGGGGTAATGACGATGTGGAGCAACACTGGTACCTTTGTGAGGCCATATGGAGGGCTCGATAGACACTAGACACAGGTAAGTTGGTACAATTTCAAACTACTCTCCGGGGGAGAGCTCTATGTTGGTTTATAAAGTGGTCTGAGACTCATCAGAACCTAGCATTAGACGATGTAAAAAGGGATTTCGTGAAAGATTTCAAATTACCCCAAATATATCAGGAGGGTTTATTAGAGATGTAAGAGATCAAGCAGCGAGAAGGGAAAACTGCATGGGATCTGATGATGATATTCAAGGATGCGGTTGGAAAAATCAGCTACCCGATCAATCCCAATCACCAAAGGGATTGGTTTATCAAGGCTCTTCTTCTGCTGACAAGGACCCCGCTGACACAACAAAAGATTGAGACGTTGTAAGATGCATTAGAACATGCCATGAAGATAGAGGCCATGGCGGGATACCCGCAAGAGTTTAAAGGAGGGGCATCAGCTCAGAACCCTTCCATATTGGGACTACAATATCAAATAGCTAGCAAGACAGAAAAACTAAAGGAAATTAAAGCCCTGCGTCCAGTGAGGCCAAATTTATGGTGTACACACTATCTAATGGAAGGACATGTGGTAACCAAATGTCCTCAATTATGAGGCCAGAACGTGGGGACACCAACAACAGGGGCACCAGGAGCTCCACCAGCAGGAGGGGCTGCGCAAATAAATACCCAAGGATTATATCTGCCAGAAAAACCATACACAGGGTTCCTCGCACAAAAAAATTTAGCAAGGGCTTAATATTGTGAGATCTGCAAAAGCGTGGGCCACTCACCCTGCCTATGCCCCATACTGCAAAAGTACTCCATGTCTCGAACAACGTATACTGTGATTTATGTGCATCTACCACGCACAACACAGAGTAGTGTAGAGCTTTGGATGCTTTGGAAGAACGGTTAGACAGGCCTTCATATAGAGTGAACGAGGCTCTTAAAGGAAGAGAAGGAGGCATGAGAGGAGGCCGAGTGGGAGGAAGAGGACCAGTACGATGCTACAACTATGACCAAGAGGGCCATGTGGGTAGGGAATTTCCACTTCCTAGAAGACCCTGGTGCTCTCAGTGCAGGGTTAATATGCATGCAATAGAAGACTGCCTAGAGCTCATGAAAAGATGGGAAGAAAGGGCCAGACAAAGAGGAACAAATCTTGTAAATGTCGAGCTAATAATAATCGAGGCTCAAACTATGCAGAGCGTAGCTATAGTGATGCGTGGAGGAAAAAAAACAGGGAAGATGCACAAAGGATGGACCTGATAAAACTAGTAAGACTAGTATCTCCAAAGCCAACATTCAGGCCAAAGAAACAAAAGCAATTCTTTCAAGAGGCAGCAAAAGCATTTTCCCAGCTTGTGGGAAAAAAAGGAATCAAAATTTCATGACTGAAGCAAGGGGATGAAAATGAAGCCAATACAAGTACTACAATTGAAGAATGGTTCTGTCTATTTCTAAAAATCGTTAACAATGCACCCATGTTGGAACAATTAAAACAGAACCTACAAAAGAGTAGTGCAGAAGATGACACATAAATATATACAAAGAGTGAAGAGAAATAAGATAAGGATAGGCAAAGGGTTTCGGGTGAATACTCAAGTCGCGGGATTCCAAATCAAGGACACAATGCTTGATCTGGGGTCCGACGTAAATATCTTGCCTAGAAAAGCATGGGAAGCATTGGGGAAACCAAGAATAACATACTCACCAATTCAACTCCGTATGGAAAACCAGTACTTCATTGTGCCCATACGAAGGCTAGAGGAGGTCGAATTCGACGTTGTAGGAGTAAAGACGTACACGGACTTTGAGGTCATTATAGGAGATAAAGATCCATATCCAGCATTACTGGGGATCAACTGGGCTTTTGAAAACTATGCAGTAATAGATTTAAAGAGGGAACTGATGATCTTTGAGGATGGATAGGTCAGAGTCACCCAGCCGCTCGACCCGTATCAAGGTCCCCGATACACAGAGTCTGTCGGTAACAGAGAAAATGCTCAGCTTCTTGACCATCTTTATCAAATGACTATAGGAAGAAGGGAAGATTATATCAACCCGATGGCAAGAGGATCGGTGAGTTGGAGGAGCATTCAAAGCTCATACCTAGGCTTAGAGATAGCCTAGGAGGACTAGAAACAAGGGGGCTATGAGACCAGCACAAGGAGATGTGCCACCATTAGAAGAATCAATTGGATCGGGGCTGAGGTAAGAGGTTACCCAACTTTGTTCGATATGAACGTTGTAGATACTTTCATTATCAAAACAGAAGACAATGTACCAGAGGATTAGAGGGTCTCGCTCATGGATGTGGCCTTGCAATCCACAACTGCAATATGGTGGAAAAACCACCGCAACTCACTATCGCGAAGGGACAGAATTTCAGCAGCACTGAAAGCTAGGTTCAAGGGAGAAGAAGGACCCCAATGCACTCAAAAGTTCCAAGGGAATTCAGATCCTACAAAGCATTTGAAGAAGTCTGAAGATCAATGGAAAACTGCAGGATACCCACACGAGATGTGGGTCCACAAATTTATACACTCCCTCGATAGGAATCCATAGGCCTGGTACCTAATGAAGGAGAGGAAAAGGGGAACTGGCACTTGGCAAGAAGTTTACACAGTGCTTCTTATTTGAAGGAAAGACAGATATAGTTACCTAAGCAATACAGGCCATTAAAAAAGTACTGTTCTTCCCAGAGAATCGGGAGGAGGATAAGCAACCACTCCCGAACCAAAACATCCAGCAGTCAGTAGCATGCAAGAAAATAGACAGTGAGATGGACGATGATAATCTAGAGTGACTTTGACATCTATAATTTGAAGAAACAGAGGGAGAATGGAATATTCAGGAAAACTCGACAACCGAGGGAATTGATTTGCTCCCCCTCAAATCTAAGAAAATGAATATTGGGACTGAAGGGAAGCCTAAATTAGCATCAATCGGGGAGTACTGGGATGTTGAGATGACCAAGGAAATATTCAGTCTACTACAGGAATATGAGGACTTGTTTCCATCGTCCGTAGCTGACTTGAAAGGAATCAAAGGGGACCTGGGAGAAATGTGTATAATACTAAAGCCTGATGCAAGACCAATCAAACATAGACCCTATCGGTTGAATCCAAGGGTAAAGAAAAAGGTTAAAGAAGAAATCAACAAGATGCTGAAGGCAGGATTGATATTCCCAGTGGAGGAAGAAGAATGGGTAAGTCCCATAGTTATACAGAGCAAAAAGGATAAGGCAGAAATCCGAGTCTGTGTCAATTATAGGAGTTTGAACAATGCCTGTATACATGACCCATGCCCCACCCCATTCAGTGACGAAGTCCTAGACAATGTTGTGGGGAACGAAGCATATTCTTTTACAGATGGATTCTCAGGGTACCATCAAGTAAGGATAGCTGAGGAAGATAATAAAAAGACAACCTTCAGCACTGAATGGGGCTCCTTCACATACCATGTAATGCCATTCGGCTTGAAGAATGTGCCAGCAGTATTTTCGCGCATTTTCATAACAACATTCCGCGACTATATCCATAAATTCCTAGAGGTTTATATGGATAACTGGACCATATAAAGCCTATTGAAAGACCATTCCACGCTACTGATAATTATGTTTGATAGGTGTAGATAGCTATAGATCTCATTGAACCTCAAGAAGTGCATCTTTGCGGTGCCATTTGGAACATTGCTCGGACACGTTGTATGCAAACAAGGAGTCTGCATAGATCCAACAAAGGTAGCGGTGATAATCAACATGGAAGCTCCAGAAACTGTGAAAAAATTGAGGTCAATGTTAGGCCATACAGGTTATTATAGGAGATTCATCCATAACTACGGGAAGATAATAGCCCCATTGGAGAAGTTTTTATGGAAATTGGAACAATTCAACAGGACATAAAGTTTTGCAATGGCCCTAGACACCTTGAATGAAAAGTTGGTTCATTCAAATTGGGACAAGAAATTTCATGTCCACATTGATGCTTCAAGCATCGCACTTGGAGCAGTTCTAGCCCAACCAGGGGACACTACAGTTGATCACCTAGTGTACTTCGCAAGTCGTAAACTATCAACAGCAGAATAGAACTACACCACGACATAAAGGAAAGCATTAGTAATGGTGTACTCCCTCCAAAAGTTCCGCCACTACTTGCTAGGAGGAATGTTCAAGTTTTTTTACAAACCATTCAGCTCCAAAGTATCTATTGAACAAACCAGTTTTGGAAGGAAGGATATGCAGATGGCTCCTACTCTTGCAAGAATTCACCTTCAAGGTGATAGTCAAACCTGGGCGATTGAACGTGGGACCAGACCACCTATCAAGGCTCGAAACTGGATAAAACGAAGGATCTATGGATGATCAACTGCCAGACGCTGATCTTTTTAGGGTAGAAGCCATCCTAGAGTACCTGGATCATATAGCGGCCTACCTAACCACAGGACAGTGCCCAAAGGAATATACCACAGTATAGAAGAAAAACCTAGTAGTCTAGGCTGCAGAATACCAGCTCATCGCAAGAGACTTGTACAAAATGGGGTTGGACCAGATCTTACAAAGATGTGTCTTGGACCATGAGAGGGAGACCGTACTATGGGAGTCCCACTCTGGAGTTGCGAGAGGACACGTAGGAGCTAAACCGACGGTTAGAAAAGTACTACATGCATGCTTATGGTGGCCGATGATACACATTGATAGTAAGGAGTTCGTAAAGAAATATGATGTTTGCCAAATAACAGGACGTCCATCGCATAGAGATGAGCTTGCACTACACCTAGTAAAAGCACTACAACCATTCGAGAAATGGGTAGTTGATTTTATAGGCCTGATCGCGCCTGTGGCAAGAAACTCACTGGCCCAATATATCATCTCCGCAACCGCCTATTTGAAAAGATGGGCAGAGGCAATGCTGGTGAAGGACTGCACAGCCGACACAGCGGCGCAGTTCATATTTGAAAACATAATCAGCTGATTTGGCTGCTCGAAAAGTCTGACCAGTGATCAGGGTACGCATTTCATCAATGCCACCATTAAATCCCTACTCAAAAGCTTCATGGTACAACATCACAGGAGAAACCCCTACCACCCACAAGCTAATGGCACGGTAGAGGCATTTGTTGAGCCCTAGAATTTCCTTCTCTTTTACAAACCTTCAGTTCATTTCATCATTATTTTATCACTTCATAAGCCTAAAATCAATGAATAATGATTAGGATTTCTTAAAGGTTACATGCAATTGATTAACATATTGTATTTTCATGATTTTTGTTGTTTTAATAATTTTCTGCAAAATAGCTACACAATGCAGACGTTCCGTAGCTGATCCCGCGTTCTGCAGCTGTTTTAGTGTTTAAGTGGGTTACAAGTGTCGTCTCAAAGAAAGGCTCATATGGGTTAATTCCAGACTTCATCCTCATCATTCGTTGCTCTTCACAAAGTCTGAGCAAAAATATCTAAGTGGTTATGCACGTGGGACACCCAAACTAAGAGGCAGTCTCCTATTAAAACACGGATTCTACAGGTGTCCGCAATGAAGTCCGAGGCTGTCAATAAGAGTTTTAATTTGATTAGAAATAGGAAAGACATTTATCCTTGTTTTTCTCAAAGTGTAGTTTGTAATTTCATTATAAGTAGGACTCGGGAGACCGAGAAATTGTTGGTTAGATTTTGGCTTTTGCTGCTATATTTCATAGAACCGTGAATACTCTGTTTTAAGTATTTTTCTCCTTTAATGAAAAATACATCGTTTTAGTGCAAGAGCTGAGTCAAAGTTAAGTGGATTTGCAAGCTAATCCGGCGGTAGAGGGCCCCTACTGCCCGAGAAGCTCCGTTCAGATGATTTAGATAAGTAGCCTTAGCTTGATTTCGTTTTCAATTTCCAATTTCAATAGTTTTATCAACTTCATGCTTTTGTTGATTTCATTAATCATTACAGCCAGTCTTACTCTTACAAAGCTCTTCCAAAATATCATAACAATGAGTAAGAAGTAGCTGTGGTGTCTTAGATTTTAGTTGTATTTGCTTTCAGTTTTATGTTTATGTTCAATTGCATTGGATAATACAGCCAGGACTGTTTTACAAACTCTTCCAAAATATCATTCATAATGAACAAGATGGGTTGTAGAATTCCATAGACTAGCTGCATATGAATTTAGTTAGAGCACTCCGAAGGTTAATTGCATTTAGTTTAGCTCTGTCACTACATTTTAAGTTTGATAATGACATTCTAGTTTTACTCTGTTCACTGTATTTCAAATAGATTAGTGGCACTTTAGTTTAGTTTTAGTTCATTTTGTTTCAAGTATATTAATGACATTCTAATTTAGTTGTAATCACTGTCCTTTAATATTGATAGATAGCGTTCTAGCTTGATGTTATCCATTGTATTTTAAGTAGTTCTAGTTGTCAAAATTAGTCTCTCGGCCTTCATTACTTACAACTTACTTTTGTTCTGAATTTTTATTAATATATCATCACATGAACAGAGGTCAGTAATATCAGTTTAAGGCTTTGATTATTCTGAAAATCTTTTACAAATTCACCAATAGCCTTTTTCCCAAACATTATTCTAGAAAATCTCTAAATTTCTGAATAAGGCTTAGTAGTGATAAGTCAAGTTGCAGAATAGAATAACTTCAGCATCATAGGATAATTTAGATTTTTGTAATATTGTGAGTTGATTGTTTATTTAGGAGAACTTCATTTACACTTAACTTGTCCTTTTCTCAAGCTCTTCCAACACATCTTTAATGAATGAATTGGATAAGTTCAAGTTCATGTTGTGATTTAGTTTCTTGCAATGAGTCATTATCAAGCTTTGCATTTGTTATTTGCCATCCATAGTTTAAAATAGGCTTTGTTCTATTTTTAATGTAATCAATAGTTTCTTTTCACCAGTACTTAGTTCTTTCCCTTTTCAAGCATAAAATCCATAAAACCAAAAACAACATAAAAACATTAAACACAACGAAGTAGGAAGAGGTTAGTTAGGCACATATGGTACACTTCACTTCAGCAGTTTACCAACCCTGGTTGACAATTAATGAACTCAATTTAGGAGACTAGGTTGAGCACAAACAACATTCAACAAAATCCTCGAAAAGGGATTAACAAATATCTGCAACGCTCAACGAGACCACTGGGACGAATGTATACCAGCAACTTTGTGGGCATACCGAATGACTGTCAAGAGGCTCAATAAGCAAACGTCGTTCCAACTCGTGTATGGAAGAGAGGTCGTAGTACCATCAGAGTTTGCAATACCTAGCCTCCTAATTGCAACCTCGCTCTAGCTATCAGAAGAGGAATCCCTGAAGGACAGATTACAGGAGCTACAAGTGCTAGAAGAAGAAAATTTCTTAGTAGAATTCCACCAAACTGTCCAAAAGGAAAGACAAAAAGCATGGCACGGCCGCCACATCAAACACAAAACTTTCAAGGTTGGTGGAAAAGTTTTACTATATGACAGCAGGTACCAAAGGTTTCCAGGGAAACTGAAAATGCATTAGCTACGACCGTATCACATAATCGAACTCAAAGATTTTGGAGCAATGTGCTTAGCACAACTAGATGGCCAAATATTGCCAGGATGGGTGACCAGCGCATGCCTCAAACCCTACCACGAGTAAGTTCTGCATTTTTTTTTCAAATAAGCTCTTGCAACTGAGAGAAGTGATTAAGGTAGATTAGGCTAGAATAGATTGAGTCAATAACTCTCTCGCACATGAGAAGAGCTTAGATAGGATTCTCAATAAAGATACTTTGTAGCATAAGAAAAATTCACTGTTGAGTTGCGAAGACCGCAGCGCAACTGATTGTGGTCGAGGGGATCAGGTCCAATGTTTCAGCCACATTAGAAGGAAAATCTTGTCGAGCATCATTCCATCATCATTACTGATAGTACCCATATCAGTCCGTAGGATTACCAAGATTTGAAAAATAATTGCCATAATTAGCATCACCCACACTGCAATAAATTTTCCATAATAAGTCATAACCATCACCCACCATGTCTACCCAAACCCTAAAACCACAATCAACTTTGTCAGAACCCACCTCAGCCCGGTAACTAATCGCACGATTATACCCGCGGGGAAAGGCATGGAAAATTAATTAGTTATGGGGTCTTATCAACCTCATGTGTGTCGGTTGCTTACATAACCTACATGATAGAAAGTGGGAGAATGCTAGAGAAGTCCGAGTTAGAATTAGAAACAGCAAATGCAGCAAGGGAAACGTTGCCAGAGAAAGAACAAGGAAGGAGTCCAGAAGTAGGGATTCATAAGGAAAGAGGAAGAATAGCACTGCATGTGTATCAAAGGAGATCAAAGATGACCAGGGTAGCACCGGCAGTCATTGAGAATGAGCTCAATGAGAGGATTCACAAGATGGAATCCCTGGTAGGCAAATACGACAGTGCCTCGTTGATTGATACCAACCTCATAGACTCTTTCCAATTCCCAACAATGAATAAAAAGGTCTACACGGAGAATTATGCAACAGAGGCGGGACAACAAGCATAAAGGGTACTTCCAAAGTTCAGAGGTTTTCAATAATCCACCATACTGAACCTACGGAACCTTCCAGTGTTTGGCACTACGGGAGATGCAGTGCAATGCACCAAATTTTTACTAAGAAAAATTCACAATGGGTCGCTCTAGCTGGGAAGAGAGATCCCAATTCACATTGAATACATTCATAGATTGACCGGGTTGTCACAGGAGGAGAGAGACGTCTCTAAAACTTTCCATACGGTGTCTAAGAGAGCAAAGAAAGTAGGGGACATGGACTACTACAAAAATTACGACACCAAGAGAGGGGGAAAAGGAGATAAGATAGACTTAATCAACAACCCGATGATAAAGTTTGCATGTTAATTGATCACAAGCAAAACAATGAGACATTATACAAAAGGGGAATGCACCCTAGAAGATATCTTAGTTGTTGAGTATTGTCTCTATGGGGCACAGTTTAATTGGTGCTCGTTTCTACTTAATGAGTTGTTCGAAGCATGTGAGGACAACTACAGGAGGGCCACAGGATTCATCTACGGGTACCTTTTCATGGTGCTGGCCATGTGGAAATGGACATTTCCAGGAATAAGGAAACCACTAGAAGTGGTGCCAGGCCAACCACTCGCAATGAAGTTCACACCCTCGAAAACATCAGGAGACCCCAGCTCGAAGGAGGTGAACAAGGAGGCGTTCAAATTCTGGTACAACTAGATGGTGGACGTCGCGATGAGCCAACAAAAAATTCCACAGACCCTGCTAGATAGCTATGCAGGGAAAATATGGTTTGGGGTTAACCATAAGCAGACTTACATCCAGCCAGCCTACATGCCAGAGTCAACGTTCAAGATGACATCATTGAAATTCCAAATTGATGAGCAGGCTTTTCACGTAGAGGTATGCTCCTGGCCTGGGGTAGCAATGGAGATCAGAAGTGGAGTCTACATCTACACATTCGATGGCATGCTACCAGACCCGTTACTGGGAGAGACAACAGAGGAAGCGATGGCTAGGATGTCGCGGCTACAACTGACTCCAATAATCAAGAAGCTAAATACCAAGGTACATAGCTTTAATCGGGTGGTCCAAACTTTAACTAATGATTCTCCTGTGTTTCCTACATTTACATAATTTTAGGCAGCAAATGCTGCATCCTCTTCCATTCCAGTCCCCCCTAGTCACCACCCTACCATTGGACTTGCTTATTTCACCACCAGTAGCAACCATAGCTCTAGTCAGGAAAAGTAAAGCCTCGAAGCCACCTGTAGCCACCCCCAAGGCTAAGAAGGTGAGAGTCGCAATGTTCAGCCAAGTCGTTGATCTGACAAGGGAAGATCAAATGCAACTTACGGACACAGGGGTCCCAATCAGAGAAGAGCCCGTACCAGAACCCCAGATGATTCAGGAGCTACTTCCCATAAACCCCTATTCTTTTCTCAACGTCTGTATATCACCTCCTTGCACTCACCAACCCTCAGTCACCACCTCATTCACTTCCAAAGATCACCCATCTCACACACCCTCCACATCAGCCACCATATTTGACCCAGTCAGGGTACAAACTAAAACAAACAGAGATGTCGAGACCGAGGTTAACTCGGGTACAACAATGATGCCCTAGGTTAACCAAACCCTGGTTGGACAAGGTTCTTTTCAGGAACTTTTAAGGCAAGACACATCTTTTGCTGAAGACTTAAAAACTCAGGCCGAAGAGTCGAATCCATTCCAGTAGGCAAGGTTGATACTTCAGCGAGTCCAACCCAATATAAGCATGGGTAACCCCAATGGTCCAGTGCCACAATTAACTCAACCTTAGTCACCACAAGAGCACTCAACAAGATCCATTGCGAGCAATCAGCTGCTCCAAGAACGACAGCCGAATTAAGATATATCTAGAACCGAAAGTGTGCAAACCTGGGGAACGGCCCAATTGTATAATTTCATACAAAAGGCAGCGCAGCAGGCAGAGGGGCTTCACACATAACTACAATAGAGGTTTAAGCAGCAAAAAGTACATATTATCGTAATTACTAAAGAGCGCGAACAACTGAGAACATAAAAGAGCCAACTTCAGGGCCAACTGGACACGGTGACCAAGGTCTTCCAGGAACTCTAGCCCATGGTGACAGCCCACAATAATCAGATACCAAGTGACATGACAGAGGACGACATAGTTAGACGGTCCATTCACATCTTTGTGGCTTGTTCGAATCTCAACAGAGAAAACAAGGAGCTGATGGCAGCATTGGAGGCTAGGCTCGCGCTGCTGGACCTGGCCGTCATTTATGCAGAGAATATTGCAGAGAGACAGACCCAGATTTTTGGGATGCAGGAAATCCTAAGTATTGCAGCCAAGGAGGCGTATGAACTACTGAAGGGTCTACATGAATGCTCCACCTCTCTCACTTTGAAGTCATAGCCAGTTTCAGCAAAGCTACAACAACTATCCAAACATATTTAGGAGGCCATATACCCGGACGGACTCGACCAATTGTATGTTCAAGCAGAGGAGTTTGAAGTCCAGATACAACAGATTGAGGATCATTCAGCCACAGCCAAACAAGCCCTATGAGAGCTCAGGCAGCCAATGAAGACCACGACACAAGCAATATAGCAAATAGCCACTGAGGCCAATGTTCAGATCTCAAACATCTTCGACAGTCTACCGACCGTCGCAGGAGAAAAGGAGGTCACCCAGATCACAACAAAAACAGACCTGCTTAAGGATGGCAGTAGGCCATTGATAGCTTCTGAGAGCGGAAAGTTTTTGCACTAATAAAGGTCCCAGAGTTGGGGCCCTTGTTTGGGCACGCAGAGAAAAAGGAGCAGATAGAACAGGCCACGAAGTCAAGTGAACCAATGGAAACCGAGGCGGTAGGAAACAATTGACTCAGGACGAGTCAATAGGATGTGGTCGGGGCCTGTTGGGGCCCTTGTTTTGAAATTAAACAGTTTTGTGTTGCGGAGAACAGGTGGCGGAGAGAAACCATGGTAGACAGAGAGTTTTCATGGTTGTGAAGAGGTGAAGGGCAGGTGGTGCGGCTGTTGCAGAAGCAGGTACAGATGGAAAATGGAAGTGGAAAAAGACAATCAGTGGGATTCCTAGCAATCAGGCAAAGCAGCAAACAACCGAGTGGAAAAGAAGGAAGAACTATCAGTCGTGCTGGCAATGGAAAAAATACATCCGATCAACGGAAAGAAGAGGTTGGCTCAGTAGGGATCAGAGAGAAGGAGTCGTAGGAGAGCTCTATTCATGTTGTTATGTTCTCTCTCTCTCATCATTATGTTCTGTTCTGTATCTTGTACTGCGATTGTAGTTAGTTCTGCCAGGCACGCTCTAAGGAGTGTTGTAATAGTATTTTTCTATTAATGCATCACTTTCTAATATAAGGTTGTTGTTCTGAATTCTATCTTTTATTATGGTTTAGTGGGATATACGGCTATTTTGAATTTTTGTTTATCATTCTGATCAAGTTCATGAGTATTGTTATCTGTCTGGTATTTACACTTAATTGAAGTATTTAAGTTCTGGATGGTTTGTGCATTTACCATGCTTGATCGATACCTGACCCAACCCCAGCCTTAGTAAGGTCGCGGCATGCCTCGGGTGAGACACTTTGTTCCTCGGAGCAGGGTGAAAATTTCGACATTGTGCTAGACTACTATGGTAACCCTTGTTGGCCACCTTTCTGAAAATGGGTCTCCCCCTAAGACCTCTTTTCTTTCCAACAGTTACCTAGAGCTTTGTTCCATGATTTCAGTACTTTAGCCACCACCTTTCTCACATAGTTCCAGTTTCCCATCAGATATGAAACTGGAATGAAACTATTGACCAATTTCAAACAATTAGATTCCACTCACATATCGTATCACATTCATGAGTGGAGGCTTCACTGCCGATTGGTCAAGATTTATGTTCCTGATCAATTTTTAGCACAATGCTTTACCAAATATATGTTGTCACCCATAAAAAAATATATGGCTAAAGGTGGAGTCATGATCAAAGACTAGCCCATGCACAATATTTGGACCTTGTTTGTACCCAATCAAGCAAGTTATATGATAAGATACCAAAAACTCTGAGACCTTCAAATATTCTTCCTCCTCCACTTGGTAAAGAATCTCATGTTGTTGATGGTATGATTGGTTCTGCCATTTCGTAATCGGTGATAAACCATATGGTGTTTCTCTTAGCGCATCTTCTCCAAACCCTCAAACTCATCCTCCTGCGGCTTCTACTTCTGAGATAAATGTCATTTCATCTAATAAAGTTAAGTCACGGCATAAACCTGGAAGAAATAATAAAGGAAATGTTAAGAAAAAAATATATCCTTCACTACCAGGTAAACAAGCAAATCAGTCTTCTGATGAGAAGTGAAAGCATTGCTACCCCTGATTAATTTGCAATGAGAATCACTTTACACGTGATTGTGTACATTGTGCTGAAGTGAATTAGTTCCTTAAATATTCCACTTCTCCTGCCGTGTTGACCGACCTGTTTCCAAATCACGAGACCCACATGGTTTCCCAAGACCCTTCTTCCTCTAACAAGATTTTTATGATTTCATCCTCAAAGCTAAAATCTGATGTTATGGTGTCCATTCGGAATAACGACTACAGTAATCCGAATCCACTGAATGGTCACGCTACCGATCAACTTGCTAGTTCGACATCACCTTCATCTAATCCTACTCCACCTCTGATTCCTGGGAAATTGACTATCAAACCTCATGTTATTCATAATTATACTTTCAAACTATTAGTGTCTAAATGTTCAGTGATCAAATACACTCTTTCAAGTTTACTTGGTAGTGGTCCTAGGTCAAAATTTCATGTTTTCAAATTAATTTTCAATTATAATTTTGTTCATTAAATGTTGTCTAGGTCTGAAATGATAATCCATTCATGTTCATCATCATTTCAAGGTCATGTCATCCATTATCACCTAGGGTCATAGGTCAATCAAAAAGCATTCATCGAGTTCATGGTCTAGGACTCTTTTATTTCACCACTACAATGTTCAATCATGTCATGAAAAAGAAGGTGAACAAGATGTTATTTTCACCATACATATCATTTACATTGGGAGTTAGCAAAGATAGGAAAATAAAATAAAGGAAATTTCTCTTTTCCAAAGAAGTATGTTACTTGATTAAAGTTTTTTAAAAAAGATTTTTTTCAAAAAAGGGTGTTTATGATTTCACTAAAGGACAAAAAACAAATTTGTGATGTTATAAAATGGAAATGAAGTTTCTTGAACTCATTTCATCCTTTGATGCTCAATAGAGCTCCCCTCTTATCATCATCACACTCCAAAACATCCAAAGGTCGAATTCAAACAAGAAAATTGTGCCAAAACTGCTCTTGCTACGCTTCTAGAAGCTTGTGCTACACTTCTGGAAGGTTGTGCTACGTTTCTGCCTTACTGCACTACACTTTTGGAAAGGGTGCTAGGTTTTTTGTTTCAAGCTTCAAAACAACCATAAAAGAGTAAAATAATATTTCACAAAGGTTCAGAGACCTCCTAACCAGTAATTGGATTCTTTTCAAACATCTTTCAAGTCAAACTCTTCAGCAAAAGGGTGGATTCCCTCCTTAGGTTTTCTCCACTACGTTTTTGGTGTTTTCAATATTTGGCTTGTTTCAGTTGATAAAACCATAATTTTTCCATCTAAAAAATTCATAAATCTTCCATATATCTTATCCAAACACTCCCTATCACTCATATCCCTCCTTGCCACCATTTTCATTGAAACCCTAATTTTCACTATGTCTTTGCAGGAAAACTAGGAAAATAATGTGTTTTGACCTTTTGGGCACCTTTCACATGCCCATTTCTAAAAACTCAACTTGCATATTGTAGCTGACTCATCACCCTATCTCCAAAAATTTTCTGGTATTTTTCCCTAACTTCCTTCCATCCCATTTCTGTCCCTAAAACCACTTTACCACTATCCCCTATTTTCTTAATTTTCCACCTTCCCTATCCACTACATCTAGCTAGGGTTTTCATTGTTGAAAAAAATCATGGAGGGTGAGATGAGGATCCATAAGGGAGGTAATCATTCCTAGTTTGAGCCATAAAAATTGCAGGAGATCAATTCTTCTCCTCGTGCTAAGAGGTCTTTTGAAAACTGTGGTTGTTTGAAATTTTGTGATAGAATCCAGGAGGTAGGTTGTCATGCTCAATTGACAAGAATTTTTTCCACCAGCTTTAGGAGAGATAAGTTTGTCATAGCAGGTATTGAATTCACCATATTAGCAGATTTTATCACCTCAACAACCATTATCCTGAACCATGGAGAAATCTGGCTCAAAGGGATGGACTTGGATTTTGATAAGTACACAATGTTCTTAAAACCTCATTGCAAAGATGCTCCTGAGAACATCTTTCCTTTCAAGAATTTACTTGATAAATATGCCCCTTTGATGAAGCTAATTATGAATTATTTTACATGTGAATGGAGATTCTCAAGACTGTACCAGTATCATATGAGGTTATTTATGCACTTCATGTTGAGATTCAACAAGATGATGATCCTAGTGAAAAATAAGCACCTGCACTAGGTGGGGCCCGCAGGATATTTTTAGGTGATATTTCTATTTTTAGAATTTGGATCAAAGTCTATTTTTAGCAGTAATATATTTATAGATGGTTGAGAAAATTATATGGATGGATGGGCGTCTATTTTTAGAATGCATGTGCGAAATTGTTTCATGGAATCATCGTTACTGATGATTATTTGGTGAGTTTTGCTCTCTTTGGACTTCCTAAGAGTTGGCATATTTATCAAGACTTTGTCAACAGACGAGGAAAACTGCCGAATTTGGAACGACTGTGGTCGGATCTAGTGTAGGAGGAGTTCAGGTGGAACACCATATATGGCTCTTCATCAAAGCATGATGATGAAGAGGATTGTGCTTTAGCTGCCAAAGCAAGGAAAGGAAAGGGAAAGAAATCCCATTCAAAATACGAGGCTAAAGGCAAGACTCTGGATTTGTCCAAGGTGAAGTCTTTTCACTGTCACGAACATGGGCATCTCGCCACTAACTTCCCTCAAAAAAAGAAGAACATGAAGGCTAGTGGAGCTGTAGCTGGTGAGGCCCTTGCCTTGAAATTTGAACTTGATTTATATTTGATCGCATGCTTGGTTTCAAGTGTAATGGGATCAGTGTGGTATCTTGATAGTGGTTCTTCCTTCCACATGACGGGAGATAAGGAGCTTTTCAGTGACTTGGAGGAGAAAGATCTCTAAATGCATATAGAGATCGAAGATGATGGAAGATACAGTGCGACCGACATTGGTACCATTACCTTTGAGAGGGAGTCAAGTAAACCATTTCTGTTGAAAGATGTTATTCATGTTCCAGTTCTAAAGAAGAACTTGGTCTCAGTCGCGATGTTGGACGACAGAGGTTATGACATTGTTTTCAGCGATGGAAAAGATTTCCTACGACATAAAACAATGGGTCAAACCAAGAGGATATGGATACAAGTTAAGTATCTCTACAAGCTGGAGGTAGATGGTTGCATTACAATAGTGGGAAAAGAAGAAGAAGTGGTGCGCTGGGATGAGGGTGAATTATGGCATAGGCGATTGGGCCATCTTCACCATGGCGCCCTGAAGATTTTGCAGCAGATTTCTACTGGACTTCCCAAGGGTACACTTGCACAGATAGATCAGTGCAAGGGATGTACTATGGGTAATTTTGTGAATACTACCTTTCATGAAAAGTAAAATCGTGCTTCGGTGATCCTGGAGAGAGTTCACACAGACGTGTGTGTGCCATTCTAGGTTGCTTCAAAAGAAAAACATAGGTATTATCTTATTTTTTTTTATGACCATTCTCGTAGATGTTGGATCTTCTTCATGCAGAATAAGGATAAAAAAAATTCAAAGTTATGTGAGTTTAAAGCATTGGTGGAGAAAGAGTTGGGGAAGCAAGTGAACGCTCTACGAGGCGATAATGGTGGTGAATATATCTCGAATGAATTCAAACACTTTTGTAGCAAAGAAGGAATTCGAAGAGAACTCATAGTGCCTCATAACCCACAGAAAAATGGGGTCGCGGAGAGGAAGAACAAAACGATTGTGGGTGTTGCACGAGCTATGCTACATGATCAGGGCCTACCAATGCACTTGTGGGTGGAAGCATGCAACACTCTGGTTTATGTGCAAAATCGTTGTCCTCATAGAGTACTTGGCATGAGTACACCTGAAGAAGCTTTTACTGGTAAGAAACCAGATGTTTCTCACTTTAAGATTTTTTTCTCATCTGTTTATGTGCATGTGACCAAGAACGCCAGGAAGAAGCTGGAGCCGACTACTGAAGTTGGGATATTTATGGGGTACACAGAAACACCCCATAATTATCGTGTGTATTTTCTAAATATTCAAATGGATATGGTGCGATGGGACATAAAATTCAATGAGGAGAAATCCATGAAGTTGTCGCTTGAGAGGGAGCTAGACTTGCATGTAGAGGAGGAACTGCTTGTTCCCAAAGATGAGTCTCTAGATGTGGATCAGCCATAGGAGGAGTTTCATGGAGTGGAGGAGTCCACTCACGCATAGCCAAATATCAGAACTGGTAGAAGGCGTACCACAGAATATGAGAGGTTGAAGCTTGATACGGCACATAATGTAGAAATTCCTACTTCACAGCGCACACAGAGACAGTCTCCTGAACAATTCACTAGATACATGGCTCTCATGAGAAAATGTATTGTAACAGAGCCATCTTCCTTTCAGGAAGAAGTGCAGGAGCCCACATGGGTAGATGCAATGGTGGAGGAGTATGACTCCATTGTCAGAAACAGTGCTTGTGAAATTGTTCCAAGGCTGGTTGATAAATAAGTGGTAGTTTCAAGATGGATCTACAAGGTAAGGCAAGCTGTTAATGGGAGTGTGAGAAATACAAGGCCATATTTATGTCCCAGGGCTTCTCACAGATTGAGGGGATTGATTATGAAGAAACCTTTGCACCCATTGCATGATATTCTTCCATAAGTACCATCCTTGCTCTCTCAGCGCAGATGGGTTGGCACATTCATTGGATGGATGTGAAAATTACGTTCCTTAATGGGATCATTCAGGAAGAAGTGTACATTGAGAAACCTGAAGGATTTTAGATCTTCAGCAGTGAGTCGCATGTGTGAAAACTCAAAAGAGTGTTGTATGGGTTGAAGCAAGCACCCCATGCTTGGTACACTCGGATAGACAACTATTTCACTGGACTTGGCTTCACCAAGAGTGAGGCGGATGAAAACCTATACCAGATTGTAGTGGAGGGTAATATTTTAATCATTTTTCTTTATGTTGGTGATTTAATACTGACTGGTGATGAGCAGCTGATACACTCACGCAAGGAGGACCTTTCAAAGGAGTTTGAGATGAAGGATATGGGCCTCCTTCATTATTTCCTTGGATTGGAAATATGGCAGCAAGAAGGTGAACTATTTTTGTCTCAAGGAAAGTATTCAAGGGAGATACTTAGTAAGTTTCACATGGAGGGTTGCAAACCCATAGATACCTCTCTTCCTAGAAAGTGGAGGAAAGAGGATGCTACATCTGGAGAGGTAGTGGATGCTACTGTCTATCGACAGTTGTTGGGTTCACTCATGTATTTATTTAATACAAGACCGGGCATATGATACGTGGTGAACCAGCTTATTCAAGCGATGGTTAAGCCTACCAAGCTCTTTTGGAAGGCGGGCAAGCATGTCTTGAGATATCTCAGGGGAAAATATGAGTATGTCTTATGGTACAAACATAAGGATGAGGTGAAGTTGCATGGCTTCATGGATGCAGATTGGGCAGGCAGCCCAATGGAAAAAAAGAGCACATCAGGAGGGGTTTTCAGTATCGGATCTACAGTTGTTCCTTGGTACAACAGGAAATAGATGTCCGTGGCACTCAGCTCAGCGAAAGCAGAATACATTGCAGCAATTCAAGCTGCATGTGAGGCTATCTGGATGAGGAAGATCCTGGTCAATTTATTTGGTTCTCGTTTAGATCCTACAATGATTCATTGTGATAATCAGAGTTGCATCAAACTCTCGATTAATCATGTGTTTCATGATATATCTAAGCATATAGATATCTTATATCATCATATCAGATATTCTGTGCAGCAGAAGATCATGTTGCTTCAGTACATTCCTACGAAAGATCAGGATGCAGATATTCTGATGAAGGCGCTCACCAGGAGAAAATTTGAATACCATAGAGACAAGATCAGGGTGAAGGATAATCCCTTTCTTTTTTAGAGGGATTGTTGAGATTCAACAAGATGATGATCCTAGTGAAAATTAAGCACCTACACTAGGTGGGGCCCGCAGGCTATTTTTAGGTGATATGTCTATTTTTAGAATTTGGATCAAAGTCTATTTTTAGCATTACTCTATTTATATATGGTTGAGAAAATTATATAGATGGATGGGCATCTATTTTTGGAGTTCATGTGTGAATTTGTTTCTTGGAATGCATGTTGATTATTGTTAGCCCTTAACAATAATTAGACAATAAATAATAATATGTTCTCTTGAAGCACTTGATTTTAGTTAACTGATGTGGCAAACCAGTTAACTGAAGGACTTTCGAGTTCTAAGGTTGGTTGGTGGGACATGCTAGTGGACTTTGTTGTGACTGAGCGATACAAAGTTGTAACGGAGTTGGAAGTGTAGTAATGTGAGTTGTAAAGTAGTTTAACTTAGTTAAGTGAGTTAAACTAAGTTGTGCTAGTTGTAACTAGTTGTAACTAAAGATACACTAGCGAGAGATTAGTGAATTAAATATTAAATTAATTCACATGGAGTGATCTCACATGCAACTGAAGATTTACTACTGCTAACTACATGCATGTCAAATCTAGTGGAGACCCAGTTGAGAGATAGGTGAAAAGGACAGTTTGACTATCAATTGTGACTATAGTGGGTGAACAAGTGCAACCAAACACACATTGGAGATGCCAATGAGGATTGCGAAGTCAAGGCAAGGCAAGATCGAATTCATTTAGGGATTATGATTAGCAGGGATTGCGCAGTGGAGGCAGGTTGTCAGGAGGTAGTAAATTGGTGCATTTTTATGCCAATTTTTGTATGACAATGTGAGAAGATTGTACATTGTACTGAGAGCTCTTGGAGTAGAGTTCTGTATGAGATTTTTTCATGATCCATGATATATACATAATATATGATAGTGGGTCTTTAGCTTTATGCTTTCCCGGTAAAAACATATGTGTTATGTGTGATTGATATTTCTTCATGTGTTTGCAATTGGTGATTAAATTTCCGCAAAGATTTAAGTAGAAGGATTTTGTATTTAATAGTGTCATATAATTGTTAGATCAGGAGAATCTGACAATACATAATTGTATTAAAATTTCTACACTTCACTGCTACTAAACCACACAATTTTCCTAATTATTTATTCAGGATTTTGGTCAAGATGATTGAAAAGGTATAGAGAAAAGGAAAAGATCATCACCCTAGTTTTTTCCACCATGGTTTGGCCAAGATTATTGTTTTGCATAATCTCTTAGCAATCAATATGCCTTGGGAAAATTTCATGGAGAAATTTTCATCAACGCCTACTACTAGTCCACCAATCATTCACAACACACCATCAGAATCAGGACAACCAAAGGAGGTTGGCTCTTCAAGTAGGTAAAAAAAGGTTCCAAAGATGCCTAGGTTTGAAATCACTCAAACCTATGAAAAGGGTAAACGATTGTTTTTTACTCCTAAGACCATCAAAGGTGTACTTGAACCTAAAACTATAGTTGAACAAAGAGAAACCATGGATCATCCACCTATTCTTGAGAGTGCGCCACCTATGCATGAGAATGAGTCACCATTATAGCAGCATGAGGAAACATTTCCCATGGAGGTTGACATGGCAGAGCAAGTAAAAGAAAATTCATCCGAGGAGATAACAAGGGAAAAGAATGCAAAGATAGTAGAGTTGAAGGACAACCTCTCAAAGTCAAATTTATTGATTGCCTTCCTACAACAAGAAAATATGCAATTGAAGGTAAAACAATTTCTCCAAAGAAAAAGAAAGACGAATATTGAGGCACACAAAGGTAAAGGCAAAGAAGTGATAGATTTTGATCAGTTGGAGGATACAAAGGCTGAAACAAAACCAAGGAGTCCAAGAAAAATAGGGTTAATTAGGCAAAAAGATCAAGAAAGACAACCATCTCCTCCATTAGGTCAGCTAACCTTTGATGAGTTGATCGCTTCTGAAATTGATCAAGATAAAGAGATATGGCTTGACAGGGTAAATGTGCATCTTAGGAAACTTTTGAAGAAGGAAGAAAGGGATAATAACCTGCAGAGGCATATGGAAATACAATGTTTCTCTAGGAACCAAATCGCCAAAGTAAGGGTGAAGAATTTGAGGAAAAAGCTTAAGGAAACCCTAATTAAGCTAAAGGAGAAAGATAAATTGGACTGGCTAGATGAGGCATCCCTAGCTATTTATTTTATCATCCAAGGATGTCATGAAACAAAATTCAAAATATTATGAGTAGTTTGGGTGTTTTTGGTGACTTTTTGGAAATTCTGGAAAAATGGTCATTGCAGAAGTGTCGCGCAGCGATGCAACACTTTTCCAATAATAAATGTGATGGAAATAAAACATAACATTCAAATTGATGAGGTTCATGAAGTCAACTCTGAAAAGAAACTTTCCAATATTGAGGAGACGATACCTCTCGATATCTCTGTCAAACCAGGTGTTGTCGAAAATATATACATTGGAGCATCATGTTCTCCATCCGAGGTCGATATTTATAGAGCCCTTTTTCATGAATTTCGACATGTTTTTGCTTGGACCTATGAGGAAATTCCAAGTATCAACCCAAACATAGTAGTGCATGAGATTAAAATGTATCCTGACACCAAACTCATCCGGCATTGCCTTCATCTGTTTCATCCCAAGAAGGTTGATGGGATTAAGGCTGAAGTTGAAAAGCTTATTTGGGTTGGTTTCATATACCTTGTTCCTTTAACTGATTGGGTATCAATCATCATCCCTCTCATGAAGAAACATAGCACAATATGAGTATGTGTCGATTACCGGTATGTGTATCAGGCTTGTCCTAAGGACAATTATTCGACCTCGTTTATTGACCATATTTTTTATGAATGCACTGGATGTGGTATCTATTCATTCATGGATGTATTCTTCAGCTATAATAAAATCAACACTCTCTCGGTAGACCAACCTAAGACTACATTTATTTGTCCCTGGGGTACTTTTGTTTATCAAAATCTCCCATTCAACTTGAAGAATGTGGGTGCCACATTTCAATGTGAAATGGATTACAATTTTCATGAAATTAAACACACCATGCAACCCTATTTGGATTATCTCCCTGCTCATTCTAAACATTGAGATAATCACCCAATACATCTTAGAGTTATATCCCTCCGTTGTAGACACTATAACTTTCAACTTAACCCACAAAAATGTTTTTTCTACGTTGGTTCTTGTCGACACTTGGGTTTTTTCATTTAAAAACAAGAAATTTATATTAATCCTCTAAAAGTGGAAGAAATTGTCGACTTTCCTGCACCTGCTTCTCTTGTTCAGTTACAAAGACTCCAAGGGAAAGCTAAATTCCAGCGGAGGTCTGTCCTTAATTACATCGAGCTGACCAAATGATTCACTCACCTACTGAAGAAAGGGGTACCCTTTCATTGGGATGACACTACTTAGAAATTTTTTGATTCCCTGAAAGATGGGTATCTCTACTATACCCCCTGATTATCAACGTGACTATTTCCTGTACTTAGCCACTACTATTTCTACTATAGTAAAGGTATTCGCACAAGAAGATGATATTGGGACTGAACATCCTATATATTATATGAGTCAGAACCTCAATGATATCAAAATCAGATATACCCATGTACAAAAGTTGGATTTGGCGGCCATTCAAGCCATCCAAAGGTTTCACCATTACATCTTGATTTAGAAAGCTATGGTCGTTTTATATTGAAACCCTATGACATATATACTATCACGTCAATTTCTAGGGTGGAAAGTACTCTAAGTGGATCATTATTCTCCAAGATTTCATCAAATCCAAGTCGAAGAAGTCCCTAGTTTTCGCTGAGCTTATGTGCGACCTTCCTTCCCTTCATTCTGAATCTACATATGGAGACTCTATCCTTGACGAGTCATTTTTTCTGATTTTTTCATCTAACCCGTGGCATGAATATTTTCTGATCTATCTCCAGACCCAGAATTTTTGGCCTAATACCTCTCACTCCGAGAAGTGACGTATTCGATACCAATCCCGAAATTACATCATTATCGATGACACCCTTTATTTTCTTGGTATTGATACGACTTTACGGAGGTGCCTAGCCCTTGAGGAAGCTGAGAAACTCCTTAATGAATTTCATTCATGGGCATGTGGCAGGCATCTATCTGGTTATGATACCACACAGAAGATCTTATGTGTTGGTTAATTTTGGCCCACTATCTTTCGCAACTGCATCCTTGTTGTCCAGAATTATATGTGTTCCATATCTACGATCGTCAGATCCATGCTCTGTCTATTCCTTTGTGTCTTGTTTTCATTGGATCCTTTTGCAAAATGGGGTATTTACTTTATGAGATGTAACCCTAACTCGACCAGGGGGCATGGTTATATTATTGTCGTTTTTGACTACTTTAATAAGTGGGTCAAGGTGATGCCTACATTTAACAACGCTGGTGAAATGACTGGGTAATTTTTATTCAACCACATTATTTCTAGGTTTGGTGTACCGTGAACGATAGTTACGGACCACATAGAGAATTTCTAGAATCATATGATGACCGAACTAGCTTCTAAGCTAGGAATTTTGCATGAAAATTCCACTCCCTACTATCCACAGGCTAATGGAAAAGTTGAGACTATTAATAAAGTAAAACTATGCTTCAATGTATGGTAGGATTCCATAAATTGGACTAGAACTTGCTTCTTTATGTTTCCTTGTGGGCATACTGAACCTCAGTTAGGAATGCTACTGGATTCACACCCTTTTAGTTGGTCTATGATCTCGAAGCAATCCTCCCCATCGAATGTGAAATTCCATCTTTGAAACTAGTTGTCAAGCTTCTTCCTGCCACTTTCGTAGAGGAGGATCATATTTTACATCTGACTCATTTGGATGAAATTCAACATGATGCTGCTTTAGCCAATAAAGCTCATAAAATATCATTAAGGCATAATACGACAAAAGTGTCAAGCCTTGATCAGATTTAGATCAAGGACTTGAGTGATAGATCAAATTTCAAAGTGTTCGAAAGTGTTCCAAACTTGAGCGACCAGATAGATCTCGGCGCCGTGAACGGTTCGAAAAACCGACACCGTATGAAGAAGTTATTGCAATTTGAAAAGTCCAGTAAACTGCAATTTTCGACAGTTGACTAGGGTTGACTGGGAATTTGTACAGTAAAAAAAAAGAATATTCCTAAAATATTCTATGGAATATTCCTATAATATTCTAAGGAATATTCCTAGAATATTCCTCAAAATATTCCCCAAAATATTCCTTCTGGGCCAGTCACATGGTGACAAGTGGCAGGGTATTATTCTTTGAATGGTTGTACATTGTGGTTTTTGGGCCAATCAGAGCGTGACACGTGGCCAACCCAAAGTCCGCCATGTGTCCCCTTAATGGTGTGGCAAGAGTTTGGTGGGGCGGACAGGAGTCGACCTCATGACCTCCTCGCCAGCATGCCCCCGTCTTACCTTCTCCCCTAAGCTTGGTTCTTAACCCTATTGGCATTCGGCTTCTATTTAAAGTTTATTATATTATGGTTTGGGGGTTGGGACTGCCGATGGTCCAAACACGCTAGTGGTCTAGTGGAGGATTGGTCGCATGAAAACAACAAATTTCAACTCCGACTGTTTTTAAACTCCGCAACAATTTCCGCATTTTATGTTAATTGTTGGACATAGGCCCACGATTATTGTTAATGCTATCTCCGTAGCGGTTAACACTAACCACATAGCCCGAAAACTTGCCATCAAACTCAGAGATATCACATGCGACTATTTTTTAACGCCTTCCACGCAGTTACATTAATGCTCCGTTCAACGCGGAGTATGGGAACCTTACCCACCATTAAAGCGAAGTTCTGCTAACCTCCAACGTGACTGTGGGGTATGGGGTCATGTGGCCACCCCAATGGTTAAATTTAATGTTGTGGTTATTTTAGAGGTGATTTTGGAAAAATGTGCCATTTTGGCCCGAGTCACCATTTTAAACTCTAGCTAAACTATAGTTCCTCCAGAATTAGTGGAGTTTTCCTAGGGGTTACTAGACAAAATTGATTATGCTCTATCTTGAGCATTATTCGACCATTCTGAGAGTGTGAAAAGTCAATTTCGACTTTCTTGGAGATTCTAGAGATTTTAGTGAGGTTTTCAGAGCCATCAGGGGACTTCTTAGTGGTATTTTTCTTCATATAATTTCAAGGGGCCACTAGGGGCCAACAGAAGAATGAGGCCTAGCTAGGGCAGCTAGAGGCCTTACTTAGGAAACCAATAGTAATTTTTGGATGTTTCAGACATTATGGAACCATTGGTGAGGTTGAAAGAGCCATCAAAGGACTTATGAGAGTGATTTTTCTTCAAAGAAGTTCCAAGGGCCACTAGGGGCCAGCAAGAGAATGAGGCCTAGCCAGGGCAGCTAGAGGGCATTCTTAGCAAACCAATAGTATATTATGACTATATTATGACTATATTAAACCTTATAAATACAATGGAGGTATTTGTAGAAGATTTTGGAGACTTCTGAAGGTCGATATGCTTCAGGGAAGTTTTCAGTGAGCCCAGAGCCAGTAGGTTCCACCAGGTGTTGGGGGCGTAACCAGAGTAGCCAAAGGCCTTTTTCAGAAAGTGAATAATCTATTATGATTATTTTGGAAATTATGAATCCATTGGAGGGATTTTCAGAGCCATTTGGAGACTTCTAGAGCTGAAGAAGCCACAAGGAAATTTCAGGCAGGCTAGGGCCAACAGGGGTTGGAGGCCTAGATTAGGGAGAGATAGCTCATTTGGAGAAAATGATCAATCTATGTTGGATGTATGATATATGTTGGAGATAGTAGAAAATATTTCAGGGACAAAAAATGATTTCTTAAGGAGTTAGTGCCACATAGAAGCTCAGGGAATCTTAAGGGCACCGACAGAAGAGGTCAAGTCTAAGGGAGTCAAGATCCATCTTCAAAGGGATAGCAGCCATTCGAGGGGTATGATGGTATTATAAACCCAATGGTACATTCCAAATAACCATTAGAGTTAAGTATTTACTTGTAAAAGAAATAATCCATCATAATACCAAAGAGCCAAGTCAATTAGATAAAAGCTCAAGGAGACGTAGCCCATGACATTCGGATGAACTCCTTTATTAAATTTGATGTTATGTGTTGATGCTTATTTTCTGCACTTTATGGTTGTGTATATGCTTAATATCAGCAAAAAAAAATGTTTAATTCCTCACACATCAAGCATTAAAACAGTTTAAAACACATACACCTGTTTCAATAATTCTATTCTGCACAGTCAAGTATAAGCTAGATCTTAATTTGTTTAAATGAGTGGGAGGTGCTTGCAAAACATAACAAATTATCCACCCATTTTAGATCAAGTCTCGAGTCTTCCCAGAAGAGAATTGGTTCTCTTATATGACCAAGAGGTCGATAAGTTAGGTACATGACACTTCCAACCTATGTGGTTGGGTCTGTACATTTTCAAGCATGTCCTTGAAAAACGGGCCTATGAGTTAGTATATTTTTGTGGAGTTACATTCATGCAACCGAGAAATAGAATGTACCTCAAAAAATACTATGCTTTATCTCATGTGTAATACCCTATGTACATATTGTCTATAGGTGTGTTTTCAATTTTCCTTTTTAGAGTTTCCCACAGTTTTTGTTGATCCCATTTATGTTTGGTTTGTATATGTCAACATCTCTCAAACCATACAATGGTTATGTTGATGGCGCTAGTCATAGTACTTGGAACCTATCTTCCGTAGCATGTGCTATTTTTGCTCCAAATGGAGAGATAGTGAGTATGCAATGGATTTTCATTGGTCGCTCAACTAACAACATCGCTGAGTATAATGCAGTGGTTGAGCTACTATCTGATGTCATTTCACATAGTATTCATCGTTTATTCATCAAACTTGATTCAAAACTCGTAGTACTAAAAAATTGCAAATGTCTATTCAGTTAGAAATCCTACCATTCTTCGCATGGTTTTGAGAGTGCGTCTTCTAGAAATACATTTCGATTTCATATAATATGAACATATTTCTAGAAATATAAACACATTAGCAGATTCCCTAACCTAATCAAGTTTTAGATATACATTTGCAACGATTGTAAATAAGTTTCAGTTCACATCATACCATATTGAAAGCATAATAGGAACTAGGAAACATTGAAAACATGTATATATATAGAGTTTGGTTTTACAAAAACTTGTGCTCTGAGACACATATGGCTACATCTACCATATGAAAAAATACATGCAAATATCTAAGTATACTAATCAATGGTGCTCATTATAAAATGACACTACATGAGCAATCTAGCATGGTAATCGACCAATACGGCTAGGCACTCTAAAAGTGTATCATTGAAGTCACATGGGAACGTGATTGACCACAGTCTCATCATTCTCATGTGTCAGTCTCTCCTTGAGGTGCTCCACCTTTGATATGATCTCCACTAACTCAAGATCCCTTAGTGCTTCCCGTCCTACCGTAGTGGCCTATACTGGTACCACTTCCTCCCCATGTGGCCACCCTCCTGCACAACAGAGATATGAAGCATCAGCTAGTTGAACTGGTCCAATATCTGCATGAAACATCAATAGTCTAGTCTCATAAACATAAAAAGGCACAAAAAAAATTGTAAAACATTTAAAAAATTAATGGTCAAAATATTTTTACCTGATTCATCCCATTTCTCACCCTCAGGAATCATGAGCTTTGGATCATCATGAAAATCCATCCGTGCATAAGGATAATCATCGACCATGATGAACTATATACACGACCATCCAAAGAATCCTGGTGAGAAACTAATCACCGACGGACCTGCATGTCGAAAAATATGATATATCCACCTCATGATCTGTGGGACTGTTAGATTGACAAGCTCAAGTATAACCTGTTGAGGCTAAAGTACTGGCACCTGTTGTAGAGAAAAAGAGACTAATATCAAACCATAACCTAATTTCTTTAACTTTTCCTTTTTCGCCTTAGTCATTTGTTCCTTCATATTGACCAAGACACCCTCACTCCAACTAAACATTGTTGTCTCTAGACATTATACCCCTTACTGCATGTACAAATATCTACTCACTACATGGAGTTTCTGGTTACCTTCTAATCTTGCGATGATAAACATGATCTTTTTCAAATGTAAATAGGTCACATATTTGATGTTTATATTTCCATCCCTAGTAGGTTGGGCTCGAGGTCTGCAATAGGTATTGATATAGTCCTTCATTGTCGCCCCAACACTTCTCCCACCTAAGAGAGAGATGGGGGCACCCCTCTTGGATAAAAATATAAGAAAGTAGATACATTCTACCTTAATCTCAAGCATATGTTCCCCAAACCTGAATTCTTGCACCTGAACATCCCATGAACAAACAAGATATTTCAATGATTCCATCTGTTGCCTCATACCAAGAAGCTAGAAATTTTTTAACAATCTACAGTTTTATAGTGCCTAGCATTAGAGAACTTTTGAGGTCTAAAATGGGCCTCCTAGGAAAAATGTACAACCAAAATAAACTTTATAAGAACCAATAGGACTGAAGATGATGATTTCAACCATGGGAGATGATTCACCATTTTTGGGGTAAAAAAGTTAAAAGATTAAAAAATATTAGAAATAATAAGACTATTATTTTAACTTGTATTTTCAACTTATATGCTTATGGGTTTACTAAAATTTTTATTCCTTATATAAGGAGTACCCATGTTGCATACTTTCGATAGACACCGTTGTACGAAAAATGAGAAATACATGAAAAAACATGATTGCAATCACATTTTTCATGTATTTCTTATTTTCGTGTAGCAGAATCCATCAAAATTATGCAACATGGGTTCTCCTTGGATTATGAATCAAATTATGCATTCGACAAGTGTTCCCGCTCGAAATTTGAGTAAACACATAGGGAGATAAGTTGAAAAAGTTTTTTTTTTTCCCTCTAAAATTTGATGATGTAATCTAATCTTATTTTATCATTTCCACTATTATTTTATGGTTTCGTTAAGAGGCCAATTTTAGACCTCAAAATTACCTTAATGATGGTATCAGGATCATTTTCTACAGTTAAATAATTTTCTTCATGTTCTCTTTCTCTCCAAATGAATGCCATTTTGTGCTATTGAGAACCTAAAACATCAACAAAGGATTCATTAGGATCCCTTTCATGCAAACATTCTAACAAAATTTGAGGGAAAATTGACAAATAACTTAAGATTTGTGCCCAACGTACCCCTGTAGTGCATGAAAGAGAATTTCACCTCTCCCAAAAGTGATAATCTGCTTAGGTGCAATGCATATTTTGACACAGGGGGGTGGGGGGCTGTTGGTCCTACGACATGCTTTTGGAACCCCAGGGACCTTAAAACCTAAAAAATTGGCATGAAATCACAAAAATGGACTGTGAAAAGAGAGAGAATGGGTTTAGCTCCTACCCGGAAGTGATGATACTCGAAATGGTCCACTAGATTTCCCACAATCAACTGTAGAAGATCGAGAGAAAAAGTGCTCCAAAACTCTCACTGTTGAAGGTAAATGTGAAATGGTAAAAATGAATAGTCATTTTGAGTATTTGTGGTCATTTCTCACATTATTTTATTCATATTTAATGTTTTGACCTAGATATGCTTCATTTTTACTATGAAACATTTATGTTTAATCCTTTTTGTAATATTTTGAGTAGGTCGACAACTATTAATGGTGTTTTATCATGCTTTAAACAAGTTATTTTTACCAAGGAGTATATCTCTTTTTCGGGCTCTATAAACCTATGAAAAATGAAGCCCTTGGAGTCCTCTTTCAACTCTTTTTAGACTCCCAAAATATCAAAATATTGTTGAGCACTTGTATTTTCAAACTCGTTAATGTAAATGAAAATATGTCCACTCAATATAAGTTTAGCCCTTTTCCAAACTGGGACAGACTATTTATAGAAAATGAATATCTTAGTCGAACATGGCTAAGATGTTCTCTTGAGTATTTTTTTTCTACCTTTTCAGACTTAAGAGACTATCTACCAAAATGAAAATCTAGAGTTTTCTTTTTCACCTCTTTTTAAAACTATCTAAACATGAAAAATAGGTCATGTTTTACCTTCGGTGGACTCATTAAAACATCAAACAATGATGGACTTGTCGAACATGACAAGGCCGAACCACTCCTTCTCAGGGTTTTTAAAAAATACTCGGAAGGATTCATCTGAACGGTGAAATTACAAATCAAGCATATGTTATCATTCTCAAGCTTGTTTAAAAATAAAGAGGTATTGATTGGTATGGTTGGGGAAATTGGAAAAACGGGGCACTTCATTTGCTAATGGAGCTGAGTCTCTCTTGAACACGACACTCTTCCACTTTATCTTCGTGGTTGTTGGGTTGGGTAGTCTACTTGTCATTCAGTTCATCATACCTTTTCAGAACCTCCATTTCGGTTTTGGGTCAATGCTTCCAACTTCATTAAGTGTCATTATCTGTTCAAGAGATTTCATTTGAGTTGATATCCGTTACAATACTCTTAAGCCTTCATTCCATGTTTTAATTTTCTTGATCCAGTTCGATATCATCATCATTATATCTCAATCATGATACCCATTTCATGTTTTTGATGGGGAATACATCAAGGCCCTCCTGCAACGGGTCATTTTCTGTCAACATTGGCGTATCATCGAGGAAGTTGAATTATAAACACCCCTTTGGTACCCGGGTGCTTGCATACATTATGGAAAGTTTCCTCAATCTCGGTGACAGGTTTACATCATTGGAATTCAGCTGAAAGAATCTATGTGGTTTTCAATATAAACTCATTTACTCACACCATACTGATTTTACTATGCTAACTTGAGAGCCATTAACATCAATGGTGGGTTCTCTCATGTCCGTTAACGACTTACATTATCAGAAAATAATCAGATGGTGTCTACCATGTTCGACCTCAGCTCATTTATTCACATGGTTAGAATCATACGTTGGTTAGTTGTGTGAATGAGATAGAAGACCCCAGATCTAGTTTCTTCCATCTAGGCTACGATTTCAGGAGTTATACATAGATCACAATGTATGATAGCCATGATCATATAGATAGTCATCTATTCATGGGTCCACCAGTTGCATCTGTGGATGCTTCCTTTGAGTATTATACATCTTATGTTTGCTTATATGCTGATTATGGGTATGCATCCCTCAAGAAATAGATTTCATGATATGAATGTATTGTAAGATATGAAGCTCGTTGATTTTTCTTGATCCCAACTTGTCACAAGGTAAAGCACTTCAGTAATCAACCATAATTTTGACTTTGCACTTTAGGGGGAAATATGTTATAGGCCATTTTTTCACATCCAACAATTAGGCCTCCTAATGGGATCAATCAACATCCTATTCCCTATTGTCAACATAATTTCAAAAAGCCCTAAGTATGCCTCCTTCATTTCTCAATTTTTTTTCCTGAAACTACATCATTTGAGCCAGTTTTAGGACCAACGCTCCCTAGCCTACCTCTAGACAATGTTTACCTACAGGCTGCTCCAATGTGGCCTATGTTAATCACCTACAAGTTTCTCCATTGTGGCCTAGGTTGATCACCTATAGGTCGCTCCACTATGGCCTACATTGATCACCTACAGGTTGCTCCCCTTTTCACCTGTGTTGGTTCTAGAAATTCGCAAAAATAGAGGATTTCCATAAGCTTCCTCTTCTAGAAGCTTCCAAAATTTGTCACAACAATTTATCTTAGATAAAAATTTCATATCTTATCCCATCCTTATTTTTAGTTTCCATCCCTTATCCTTTTATCCCATCTCCCATAAAAGGTATATCTAAAACCTTAGATTGGTAATTGGATAAGAAGTCCCAACTTACCCCACTCCTCTATATATTTACAACCTTGGATATGCAGGGGGTTGGATTTTGGAGAGGTATTCTACCCTTATGATATTGAGGTGAAGAGGTATTATCCATGCATTTAGGTTGATTGGAGGTGCATATTCTGACAAGAAAAGGACAAGTGAACAAATCGGAGGAGCTCTTCTACAAGATCAACACCTATTTGTGGTTGTAATCTCCTTCCATTTACATTGATGCAAACAGTTCTCTATTTTCCTATATGTGATGTCATTATTTCTTATATTTTCAATACCATATTGACCTATTGAATAAAGTACATATATGATACTACATATATCTTGTAGTTTCTTGGCTTGTGCTATCTGACTGTGCAGGTTCTAGCTTTGGCAGTTAGAGCTAGAATTGGAGCATTCAAGCTAAATAAGGAGAGAAGCGTGTGAAAGATTCTAGGTAGGCTTCATTCTATCATCTATTTAATTTAAGAAAATAATTGGGTTCCTTTTCTCTCAGTTGTTCTAGGTTGGAAATCGTACCTACGGGAGATAATTGTTTTTCGCAATAAAAAATCCCACATAACATGGAAACTATCCCTGGAAACATGGATCTCACGGTCGCTCACACATAAATGTGTAAAAAAGACTACAATCGCTCCCTTACAAGCTTATGCTTGCAACTATAGGGTTAACATTGAATTCAAGAAGTTTTATTCCAATGTTTGCGAGTCTAGATAAGTGAAAAAGTAAGCTAACTTAGGGTTTGGGCACCTGGAAGGGTGGTTTAGCTCTTGGGGGTATTATAGCACATGAGGGAAGTCAATAAAGTCCTTGTTTGTTATATATATTTTGTTAATGTGATCTAGGAGGTTGAGTAATGTCATAGTATCCCTCAGCTCATGTTTACCCTAGGCAAGCCAATGAAAGTGGATAGATACGGGAGGGGTGGTTACAGAATTGTACCAAAGCATGTTTCATATACTTTGATTTATGGTTTATATGCATGTTGTGAGGCATGAATTTTCATGGTTATGGTTTTCATGCATGTGGTCATGGTATGAAGTTGGTATTGTCAATCATGATGATGATATATTTATATGATTATGATTATACATGTATCATTCTAATTTGTATTGATATTGCAGATGAGAAAAGCCTCCCTTAAACATCATTGAGGTATTATTTTGGTTATGGTATATATTTGGTTTATCTGACATGACATGATTATAGGAAGAAGAGAGTCGAATATGATGATAAAAATGGTAGACTACAGTTCACATAAATCTCCCTACAGATCAGTTGGGAAACACGGGCATGAGTACTCTCCTGGTATAGAAGCTACATTGAGGAGCTTGAAGCAAGAGATAAGAAGTTGTAAGGTAGAAAATGACGGGTTGGTTGAGGTTCAGGAAAGACTTTCAAGGGCTTAGGAAACTCATGCGGAGGTCAATGCATTGATCCTTCATAGTTTATCATACTTGTAGAGATATGGGTAGTTGAGGATTAGTCAAAAAAAAGAAGAGAATACTAATGGGGCATATGGTAGCAGGTCTTGGTCAAGATATAGTTTGGATGGAGGGAACACAATAAAAGGTGACAGAACATTGTATACACCTGACATGAGGAATGGTATGTATGGGTATCATTCTATTTCCTCGTCCAAGAGACATCATCAACATAATCACCACCATCATCCTTATAGGAGGAGTGAGTGCTTTCCATAGGAGTTCAAGAAATTCGAGACTCCTACATTCAATGTGTTGGAGCTAGAATCAACACTTGGATTGTAGTAAGTTCATGACCATAAACATCTTAAACTATAAATAAATTTAATGATTTTTTTATGAGATTGGTAGGTGGTACAAACTCTGATTTACTGAAGAGAGATTTCGGTCAAATCCACAGTTCTACTAAAGAGGGTATTGGAATCTGATGTGGTAGCAGAGTGAAATTTTGTAGCCTATGAGGAGAGGAAATTGTGAGATATGAGGAAATGGTAGGTCTGTGAAACAGAAATCTATTGCATTTAGTATAAATTCACAAAAGTAGCAGTTTGACAATATTCCATTGAGAGAAAGTTATTTCTAGTCTAACAACATTCTCACTAAAATATCATGAAGAATAACTATCATGAGTGATGCTCTTCCACTGTTATAACATATATTTTATCAGGAATTCTCATTGTGTGATACTAACAAAAACTAATAAAACACATAACATGCTTAAAAGAATAATAAAAAAAAATAACAATATGATGATTTGCAAACTGGAACTGGAAGAAAAGAGATATGGAAACACAAGTAAAGTAGACAATACACACAGAAAACTGGTAATAAGTCCTCTATAGTATCATTCCATTTCATTCACAAAAAATATTACAAATCATATAAGTCAAAATTCTAGAACCACCAACCAACCCTGACTTCATATCAGTTTGGCATATATATACAAAATATGATACTATCATCTTCCACAGAAAAAGGTAAATCTATTTCAAAAGTCATTACAACCTCATGCAAGAGGTGAGGCTTATCCCTTAATATTAATTACAAAGTTCTATATTAAAAACAAGATAAAAATCATGAAGGAATCATGAAGGTTGTCACTCTGAAATGGTTGTGTGAGGTGGCAGCCTATTCGAAGACCCCTCTTCTATTTTAGTGCAACCAATCTTCAGAAAAAAGTGTAAAAACAGTGGGAGTGACATGTGGCTATCTCCTTCAAAAAAGAAACATGATATTTCGTTGAAAGTTGGATATGAGACACCTGGAACCATCCATTGCAAATGAATAACCTCTCCACTTCATCTATTTAATGTCACCATCATGATTCAAAACAAAAATTATCTCATTTCCATCAAATGCTAATATTTCAAAATAATTGCTACCTTCGCAGAAAAGGTAGCAATATCCAGAAAACATGGAACATTTACCCAAAAAAATTTCTCCAAGTCAGCCCTGTTCTTCATTCATCAAAGGTACAGAATAGAAGCAAAGATTCTTATGGCTTATGCTTTTGTTTCCCTTTTATTAGACCTCCTTTTTTGTGCTTGGCTCTTTGACTGAAATTTCTTTCTTCCCTTCAATTTTGTCTTCTGGGATTTATTCAATGTTGATAATTTCATCCCTCAGTTTAGGATTGGCAATCAGCTTGTTGTTTAGCGTGAGTTTGTTTCTTGGTCTAGTATAAGCTTTTTTGACATAGGGATTAGGGACGAATTTGGACCTCTTTCCTCCGTGTATAAATTTACTAGACTATGCCTCTTCATCTTCCAACTCTGTGAACTCAGGATCACTATTGTATTCAAATGAGGAATGGGAATGTATCTCATTTTTCCTCCTCTTCTTGATCGAATAAAAAATACAGGATACTAATTTAGCCAAGGTAGGCTCTTCTTATATGGTAGGCTCTGTCATTTTCTGTTTTCCTTTCTTGAGAGAAAGAAAAACTTGTGAGAGGGTGGACTCAGTGAGAGATGTGCCACTTTTTGGCTGCACTTGATGAGATGACTCAAGAATCTGGCTTGAAATTTTCATACCAGGGTTGACTTCCACTGGTGACAAAACAGGCTTAGGTGCAAGAAGAGCAGGGTTGACTTCCACTGGTTCTTTTTCCATGAAAATTTTGTTCTTAGGCTGGCTTCATGAAGAGGAGGCAATTTGTTATTTTTTCTTTGACATAGGCTTCTTAGGAGAAGATGGTGAACTATGTGAAACAAGGGAAACACTGGTTTTCTCATGGATATATTTATTTTTTGGCCTTCCTACCTTTCTTCTGGAATTAATACTTCCAAACCCTTCCTCTCTTAAAAACGTATCCCAAGTAATTTTCTTCTTTTTGAGATGATAGACAACTAGAATTTTAATCATCCCTCTGTGATACAAATTATGCAAGGGGTAGTTCGGAATTTTCTGTAGTTTGAGGGGCATTTTGAGCAGAGATTTATACAGAAAATAGAGTAGTTTCAAAGGTTCTTCTCCTGAGATGTGGGCCAGGAATCTCAACTGATAACGATGAACAAAAGAAAACCTCCCTTTGCATGCAATGTATTTCTGGATTCCTCGAGAAGTGCTTTGATTTTAAACCAACATTCATCGGTTGCAAAAGACTGGGTTGCACGGGCTATGATAGCCTCAAAAATGCTGAATGTTTTTCTACCTAACCTGACCTCTTCGCCATCGAAAGACTCAGCGAAATCTTGAGCCAGTGCCATGTTCTCCCCATAAAACTTTTGGAGGAATTCATACCAACCTGCAAATTTGAATTGTGATTTTTCCCTTGCATCCACAAATATTGCGTTAGCAGGCTCTGACCTATTTACCTTTCCTCCTTTCCCCATTTTTTGACTTCTAAACTGCTCACCAATACAACTATTGAACTCTAGTTGCAATGTTGTCCACGAAACCTGAGACTGCTTGCTTTGAAACCTAAGACTGCTTGCTAGAGGATTGGTTTTTGTTTACCTGTATCATACATAGAAGCCTCAAGTTGAGTGATCACTGAGCTCTCTTCTCTAATTTCGTGCCTGAAATTACGTCAAGGAGTAATGACACATATTTGAAGTGATTCAAAAACCAATGCCGAGTCATCCCACTAAGCTTCACACTTACACCTTATCATTAGATGTGCTTTCTTCCTTGTATAAATATTAATGCAGCACGAAACTACATTTTAACATGAATTACATACGAAAGCATTATTCTTGGGCCCCACAACCAGTTGACCAATCGGAAGCAATCGCACATCGCAACTTTTCGTCTCATCGCAAATCAGCTGCCTACCAAATTTAACTTTACACTGATAATGGCTAAACTGTAAACTATGTGATGTGCAACATGCGCTGGTGCACTACGTCGACACATGACCTTCACCTCATCACATCACAATCACTTAACATACCATGCGATTTCCTTAATGATAAACTTTGAAAACTGTGATTTGCGAAGTTGCTCCATTTGCGCTTTAATCTCAGCTGTCGGGTTCTTCCCTTTCAGATCTGTAATTGGATCATGGTCGTCCACTCATCCTGCATGCAGTTCTTCTATGTTGCTTCATTCCTTGCTCTAATTCCTGGCGAGCTTCCTTTAAACATTCTCTGCTACTCTTCTCTGGATCTCTTTCTCTGTTGGTCAATATGTTTTCTTCAGGCAACACTTTTCTTTTAAAGAACTCTGGTTGCAATACTGTCCACGAAGCCTTAATTTTTCTTCTTTGAAAACTGATTACCAGTTTACTTGTAGCCTCTTTATTGAGATAACCAAATTCTCAATGAAATAGATGCGCTTTTCACTGTGTGGAATATATGAATTTCATTTATGATAAATTGCTTCCTTTTACTGCATTACTGTTTTGATAATGAATTTGCAACAAAGGTAGCTATTATTCCAGACCAGATGACTGCAACTTTATTACCAAAACAACGACTAACCTTCAACACTACCGTAAGTCAAAATAGAGATTTAAACTTATTTTAGGACTCTAAAACACTATGAAACCTATTCACTTAAAAATACCTTGATGTTGGGACTCTTTTTAACTTTTATTGGAGATGACTCAAACTTTGGACATGGACTAGGACACAATAAAAATTTGAAAACAATGATACAATGGCGACTACACCATTAAAAATTTTAGTGCTAACAGTGGCTCCTATTGGGGATGAAGTCCTCCCTGTGAGGCTTTAAGGACTGTAGACTTAGTGCGTCAAAAAATCTTGAAACTCATAAGACTTATTGAAAATAAAGACTAGGACTGAACAATGACTGACTGGACTCAAGACTGACCATATATACAGACATAAGTTCCACTGGGAATGGATTTTATTGACACATCACACTGGATATTTACAATGGAGTGAATCAACTGACTACTAAATAAATAATTTTTTAAGAAAATGACCATTGACTGAGCCTCCAGTCAGCTGATCATCATCCATATTTTTGAGCAGAAAAGTATTATTCTCCAAAACTTCAGCAATTCTAAATGGCCCAAACCACATATTGTCTAACTTACCATCTTTTCCATGGTCTTCTCTCCTAGCATCCCAACACAGTACCAAGTAATTCTCCTGGAACAACTGTTGATTTACTCTTTTATCAAAAAATATTTGACTTTAGCCTGATACTTCTGAACTTTTTTCAGAAATGATTATCTGATTTTGTGTGCCTCTATCAACTGTAGCATTCTCCTTTGGACTGTGTTTTCATGATCAACTTCATCTTGTAGGAACTTCATCACAGGAAGAGCTAATTGCAAAGGAATTACAACATCAGTACCATATACAAGCTGAAATGGAGACATTCTAATTGATTTTTTACCACTTACTATATCTTCCCATAGAGCATCTATCAGCTGACTGTCCCAATTCCTCTTATTTTTAGGCAACATTTTCTTAATAATCCTTACCAAGATTTTATTGGATGACTCGGCCAATCCATTACCTTGAGGGTAATAAAGCATGGAATGAATCAATTAAATCCCATATTGCTGACAAAAGTTATACATATTAGCAGACTTAAAGGCCATTCCATTATCAGTTACTAATTTCTATGGACAACCAAATCTTGACATAATATTTTCCAACAAAAATTTGATAATTACCGTATCAGTAGCATTCCTGGTTGGTACAAATTCAATCCATTTAGTGAAATAGTCTGTAGCTGTGAGAATCCATCGATGTTGTCCTAATGAAGGTGGATGAATTTCACCAATGAATTTTAGCCCCCACTTCTGGAAAGGAACATTTACTGAAATAGAAATGAGAGGTAATGGTAGCAATTTCTATTTACCAACAAATTTCTGACATTCGACATAGCTCTTGACCTTGGCAAAAACATCAGAGACCAGAGTTGTCCAATAATAGCCAGCTCTCAAGATTTTTTTTGCAGTGGCTCTCCAATACAAATGCCCTCCACACACTCCTGCATGTATCTCTGTCCGAATTAGGGGAATTTTGAGGTCTAAAATGGGCCTCATAAGAAAAATGTACAACAAAAAAAACTTTATAACAACCAATAGGATTCAAGATGATGATGTCATCCATAATGGATGATTCACCATTTTTGGAGTAAAAAAGTAAAAATATTAAAAAATAATAAAATAATAAAACTACTTTTTCAACTCGTATTTTAAACTTATCTCTAGTACCTCAATTTGGTAGGAGTATTTTCGTTGGATAAAATTTAATTCCTCATCCAAGGAGTACCCATGTTGCATACTTTCGATGAACTCTTCTACATGAAAAATGAAAAATACATAAAAAACGTGATTGTAATCACGTTTTTTTATGTATTTCTCATTTTTAAATGAGACATAAGTATGCAACATGGTGTCACTCACCGGATGGGAGTCGTCGCATCAATAGTCCTCCCACTTCAGGTGATAAAGCTTTGGGAGATAAGTTGAAAATATGAATTGAAAAAGTAGTTTTTTCATTTTTCCCTCTAAAATTTGATGATGCCATCAAATCTTATTAGATTTTTTCCACTATTATTTTATAATTTCCTTAGGAGGCCCATTTTAGACCTCAAAATTCCCCTAATATAATATCCTGGGATTCTGCTTCATCTACACATCTTAACAAGATTCCAATAGGATCCTTCTTGCAAAGTTGGTATTCCAAAATGCAATAATTTACAGCTCTCAATTTAAAATCTCTTCTTTTAGATTTCTCCATTTAAGGGGGACAGTGGAAATTTAACAAGAAGTAAACTATATCCTTGCACCAATCTGAATTAAATATTTCAGGGTAATTAGAAATGCCTTCTCCATCTTCTCCTTCAACTTCCTCTACATTCAGATTTAAAGCTTTGCAATTAGATTCAGCCATCAAGCGAGCCAAGCCTTGCCCCTTTATCAATTTAGTTGGTTTGATTTCAAAATCAAATTCCAGAATTTTGGTCGGCCATAATACCCTTCTGCCATCTATATCTAGCTGCATCAACACATATTTAGCAGTGATATCAAGCACAAAAGCAATTATTTTCTAATGCAACACATAAACTCGAAAAGAATTCAAAGCCTTAACTAGTACATCTGCTTGTTTTTCAGTAAAGATGTACTTTAATTCAACATCCCTTAAAGCATGACTGAAAAATGAAATTGGATGCTCCAAACCCTCATTCTTCTGTAGTAAGACAATTTTAATTGTTTCTTCTAAAGCATATGAAAAAATAATAAAATCCTTTTCAAAACCAGGACTAAAGAAAACTTGCGCTTCAGTCAAGGCAGAATTAATTGCTGAAAAAGAAATATTTGCTTCATCTCACCACTTAAATTCTGCATCTTTTTTCAGCAAGATATTTATATGTTTGATCAGCTCTGCAAAGTTAGTAACAAAACGCCTCAGAAAATTGATTTTCCCTAAATATGACCACAATTCCTTTTTATTTCTTGGCAAACCAATATTTTGAATAGATTCTACTCTTCCTAGATCAATACATATGCCACTCTCTATTACAATATGTCCCAATTACTTACCTTCTTGGACAACAAAAGATTACTTTTTTGGGTTTAAGGACAAACCAAATTTTCTACATTTGTCAAAAACTTGTTTCAAATGTTTCAAGTGATCTTCATCAAATTTCAAATATTTTGTGATGTCATCTAAATAGATGACCAAAAATCTGTCCTTTTCTCCCGGAAAGGCAATATCCATTGCTTGTTATGAAACCAACTCCAAAAATAGAAGAAAAGAGAGATCAACACCTAGAAATCAGTCACTTCGAGGGGACAACCTCCAATACATTACATAAATGAACAATTCTTGGATGATTCAAATGACCAAAACCTCCTTTCTATATATAGGAGTCCATGGGGCCACAATGTAATCCTAACCGACCTAACAATAATAATGTAAGGGCACAATAATAAAAATATGGGGGTTACAGGGGTACAACAATAACAATAAGGGGGTTACACTAACAACAATAAGGGACTATACTAGTAATATAGGGACCTAACATGCTCCTCTCCTTCAAAAAAGTGTTGTCATGAACGCTTGAGTAGCTCTGGGTGCTTTTATATAAAATTATCATCCTCCCATGTAGAATCTTCAGTGGGTAAGTTCTTACAATTGATGAGATACTCTGAAATTGATCAATTTCATAGTTGTCGAGTTCTTGTTTCCGTGACTGCTTCAGGTTCCAATATGGTTTTTCCTTCCTCATCAAGTTCTGGCAATATTTTTTGAACTGGAATTTTGTCCCCTATAACCTTCTTTAAGCATGAAACATGGAAAACTGGATGCACTTGCGAAGAAGCAAGAAGCTCCAATTTGTATGCCATAGTACCAATATTTTTCAACACCTTGTAAGGACCATAGTACTTTGGAAATAATTTATTATCCTTCTTAGCTTGCCCGAGGGACATTTTTTTGTATGGTTGTAGCCATACAAATACCTAGTCTCCTACATCAAAACTTCTCTCGCTGCGATATTGATATACCTGTTGTTTCATTCAATTTTGTGCCAAATTTAGGTTATCCTTTAAGAGTTGGAGAACTTGTTGTTGATGCTCAATGTGATCTTTCACTACTTGAACCCTAGAATTTTCCGTTAAAGAATATGTGATGGACGGTGGATGATATCCACAAATTTCCATAAATGGGGTCATTTTTGCTGCAGTATGGAAGGAAGTGTTATACCACCATTCAGCGAGAGGTAACCACTTGACCCATTGTGCTTGCTTATCAGATACAAAACAACGAAGGTATCCTTCCAAACATTTATTCACTATCTCAGTTTGACCATCGGATTGAGGATGATAAGATGAGCTATGAGCTAGTTGAGTACCCAAACAAGAAAATAATTCTGTCCAAAAATTTCCTGTAAAAATGAGATCTCTGTCACTTACAATAATCTTTGGGTTTCCATGTAGCTTTTGAATTGTTTCCATAAATGCAGTAGAAATTGTACTTGATTTAAATGGATGAGATAATGCAAAAAAGTGTGCATTCTTGGTAAGTCTATCAACTACCACCATGATGGCACTCTGTCCTTCGAACTTACGTAAAACTGTGATAAAATCCGTTGAAATCTCCTCCCAACATTGACTTGGAATGGATAAAGGTTGTAGAAAACCTGGGGTCTTAATTGTATCAACTTTATTTTTCTGTCCGACCAAAAATTCCGCCACAAACTTTTGAATATCAGATTAAAGGCCATCCCAAAAAAAATTCTTTCTTCACCCTGTGATAAGTTTTTAAAAATACTGAGTGTCCTCCTAAAGGAGAAGTGTGCAATTCCAAAAGAATCTTTTGTTTTAGTTGGGAATTCTTGCAAAAATATAAGCGATCTTTGTACCATAAGGAATCATTTTTCCAACTAAATGTATCAGACATACTAGGGTCTTGCTGCAACTTTTGAATGAGTGTCCACACTTCTTCATCCTTCTTCCATTCATCCTTTGCTTCGGTTATCCAATCTGGTTAGATAATATAAATGGAACAAAGTAATGCTTCCACCTCTTCATCCTTTCTTGAGAGTGCATCTACAAAAATATTTAGCTTCCCTTTTTTGTAGATGATTTCAAAGCCATAACCCAACATATTTATGACCCATTTTTGTTGCTTTTCTGAACATAGTCTTTGTTCCAAAAATTCTTTAAGACTATCATGATCAGTTTTTACCTTGAAGTGTCTTCCCATTAGGTAAGGTTGCCATTTTTTTAGTGCATGTAGTATTGCCAACATTTCTTTATCATAAATAGCCTTTTGTAAATACTTTCCTTTCATTGGACAACTTTCAAAAGCAAAGGGTCTTCCTTCTTGCATTAAAACAACACCAATTCCATTTCCTGAGGCATCACATTCCACAATAAAGGATTTTGTGAAGTCTGGCGTAGCTAATACTTGTGCTAGGCACAATTCCTCTTTAAGATGTTCAAAGGCTTGAGTTGCTTCAGGAGTCCATGAAAATGAATCTTTCTTCAATAATGTTGTTAGAGGTGCTACTATTCTCCCATAATTCTTAAGAAAATTGTGATAATACCTTGTTAACCTGAGAAATCCGCGCAATTTCTTTATGGTTGTGTGGACTTTCCATTCCTTAATGGCTTTAATTTTGTTAGGGTCTACTTTAACACCCTCGTGAGATACAATATGACCCAGACATTCCACCTCTTATACTCCAAAGAAATATTTGGATGTTTTTGCATATAATTGTTTCTCCTCCAATAGTTTGAGCACCCTGTCAACATGTTGAACACGATCCTTCCAATATCTGTTGTAGATTAGTATATCATCAAAAAATACTAGCACAAATTTTCTAAGGGTTTGAAAATGGAATTCATCAACCCTTGAAATGTAGAAGGTGCATTGGTAAGGCCAAAAGGCATGACCAAAAATTCATAATGACCCTCATGAGTTCAAAATGTTGTTTTCAAAATATCTTCAGTATTTGTTCTAATTTGATGATATCCGGAATGAAGATCCAACTTAGTAAAATAAATTGCTCCATGTAATTCATCCAATAATTCATCAATCACAAAAATGAGAAATTTATCTTTAATAGTGAGCTTATTGAGCTCCCTATAATCCGGACACATGCGCCATGATCCTTCCTTCTTGTGCACCAATACTACTGGAGCAGAGAAGGAACTTTGACTAGGTTGAATTATACCAGCCTCTAACATTTCTGCAATCATACATTCAATTTCGCTTTTTTGGACATAAGGATATCTATAAGGCCTGATGTTTGGAGAAACACTTCCTAGAATCAAATGAATAGCATGATCATGATCACGAATAGGTGGGAGCATGGAAAATTTTAGGGGCTAATATTCGTAGGTTGGCTAATTTTCCATGTTTTTTCCAAAAAAAAAGATTCGCCAATTTCCATTTTTTTATAAAAATGATTCGCCCAAATTTTACAATATAAAATTATTTTAACTTAAAAATTTCCAATATTATATAGAGATTATATAGAAAATCATTATAAATTTGAATAATTTTACGAATATATCAATAAACATTTTATAGTTTTCATGTTATGTACTAGTGAGATTCGCCAATATTTTAAACTTCAAAATAATTTCCCATCCTTAAAATTTTCCCGGGGTGGGAGTCCTTTGGGAGTTTCAAACACCTTGGAATGATTGTCCAAGAATTTTGGAGATCTGGAGAAATAGATGATTTTAATGTTGGAACTTCTAGTGAGCATAATTGTGCAATTACACCTTGTTTTTCTTTCTTCAAAAGATTTTTCATGACATTAGAGCTTATTATCTTTCCTAGATTCCTTGCGATACCCCATAATTCAATTTACTTTGCTTCCGAAAAAAAATTCAAGAAAAGTTCTTGAAAATTAAAAGCTATCCTCCCCAAAGGTTGCAACCATTATACTCCTAGTACAACATTAGCACCTCCCATTTGAATGGAAAGAATTGGACTATTCAATACATTTTCCCCCATGGCTAGCTTGATATTATGGCATTTTCCAGAGCAATTTATAGTTCCTCCATTGGCAACCATCACTTGACATTCTGGTGTTGGGTATAGGAAACAATTCAATTCCTTGGGTACCTTACAACGAAGAAAATTATGGGTACTACCCGAATCAATCAACACTATTACTTTTTTCTTCTTGATATGTCCTTTTATCTTGAGAGTTTGAGGAGTGGTAATTCCTTCCAATGCATTACACAATATGGTCGAACTCATTTCTTCTTCTTCTAGGGTTGGTTCCTGGTGTATATCCTCTTCTTTTGAAGTTTCTTGTTCATTTTCTTCCTCCTCTTCACAATCTATGTAAAATAATTTCTTTTGAGCACATTTATGACCTTTAGTGTATTTTCTATCACAAATGTAGCAAAGCCCTTTTGGTCCTTTTTCTTCCAATTGTTGTGGCGTCAACCTTGTAGGTTGTGGAAGTCTAGGAGTACCAACACTTCCATCTTTATAGATGTGAGTGGTAGGCTTCCTTGTCAACATAATTTTACATTCAATTTTTCTTGCCAACCTGGATGCCTTCTCCAATGATTCAGGTTCCCAAATGCGAACTTCATGTTGGATTTTATCCTTTAAAGTCCCTATGAAGACATCAATCTTGTGTTCCTCTGGAATATCAGTTACCCTTATATTCAATTTTTGGAAGTCCTCAATGTTGTCCCCCACTGAACCCTTTTGTTTGAGATTCATCAATTGGCTAAAGAAGGTGTTTCTCTTTGTATCCTCATAATGTGCTAGAAATATCCATAAAAAATTAACCAAGTGACAATATTTTTTACGGGAGCAAATCCATTGATACCATACAAATGTATTTTCTTCTAAATGTAAAGTTGCAATGTGTACCTTTTGTGTGGTTTGCACATAATTGAGATCAAAATATTACTCCATATGTAGTATCCATGTTACGGGATCCTTTCCATCAAACTTCCTCTTATCCATATTTGGAATATGGTGGTTCTTCAATCCAACATTATATTTTATGAAATCACGATTAACATTTATTTTGTTCTCATCATGAGTTTCCTCTACTATCTTTTTGCCATTAGGAAACATTTCCTCTATCAACTTTGTCAAACCTTCCACACCTTTATATCAAACCATCCATATTATTATTCAAACCATTCATCTTTGCTTCCATGCCTTTCTTCAAAACTTCCATTTAATTTGTTGTTACTCTTTGCGAGAGAGAAATTTGGTGCACTTGCTCTTGTAATTTTGATAGATCATGTTGCGATTCTTCATCTTCATGAGTCATAGTAGAGTACTATGAGGGCTTGATGGGTGTTGAATTCTTTTAAAAAGGAATTTTAGAACCCAATACTAATATCTATGCTCAATACACCTTTGGAATCACTTAAAAATGATTTTTCAAATAAGACTTATGCAATTTGAAAAAAAATACACACCTTTTTCTTGATTTTGAGGAGTTTAATATTGAAACTAAATTATCTATGTGATTTCAGATCTTCAATATCTGAAATTTGGCCCTAAAGTAGCCTTTTGAATATTATTTTGAATTCCATAGGTCTGACTTGATTTGGATTCTTGAAAACAAATTTATGCCCAATCTCCTACGATAACCTAATTATGGACTAGCTCAGTAAAGCGAAATTGTACGAGTTTCCACGTCTCACTGCTTCCTCCTTCGGCTCTGAAATTGATATGCAGGAAACTAAAGTTTGTGTGCATGCGGCCACCTTTTAAAAAATTCCAATCCGATGCTCAGAGAGAGAGTTGTGACATTTTTCCCACGGTCACCTCTTTGAGATGAAATTCGGGAGCCTGAAACAATCCTAACTTCCACAGATCATATCTCCCAAAATATTGCAAACCAAGATCTGAAATTTTTACAAGAGGTTCGTTAGGATTTCGGCTTCGCTCTATATAAATTTCAGCTTTTGAAACTTAGTATACGAAACTTTATAGCACAAATTCCACGATGACCTAGTTTAGTTGAAATTCAGGAGCCTGAAAAAAACCTAACTTCCACAGGTCATATCTTCGAAATATTGTGAACCAAGATCTAAAATTTGTACACAAATTTTCGTAGGATTTTGGCTTCACCCTGTAAAAATTTCATCTTATGAACCTTCGTAGAAAAATTTTTATAGCTAAAATTCTACGATGACCTGTTTGGAGCAGCGAAGCCCTAGAATCCAAAGCTCTGATAAAAAATGTTATGAAACTAGCTCCAAAAATAGAAGAAAAGAGAGATAAACACCTAGTAATCAGCGACTTCGAGGGGGAAACCTCCAATACATTACATAAATGAACAATACTTGGATGATTCAAATCACCAAAACCTCCTTTCTATATATAGGATTCCATGGGGCCACAATGTAATACTAGCTGACCTAACAATAATAATGTAAGGGCATAATAATAACAATATGGGGGTTACAGGGGTACAACAATAACAATAAGGGGGTTACACTAACAACAATAAGGGACTATTCTAGTAATATAGGGACCTAAAATTTCCCTTTGAAAGGTTGCACCTGCATTCATCAAACCAAATTACATTTTTTTGTACATGAATGTGCCCAGGGTGTTGTAAAAGTTGTCTTTTCTCTATCTTGCCTATCAACTGAAATCTAATTATAGTCTAAAAGGCCATCAATCATTGACAGTATTTTGGATCCTACAACCTTTTGCAAGATATAATCCATCTTGGGTAGTGGATAGTTATCTTTCAATGAACACCGGTTCAGGTTGCAAAAATAGACACAAATCCTTATCTCTCCATTCTTTTTTCGGACCGGGACTATACTAGCTACCCAGTTAGAAAATATCAAAGGCAGAATTATCTTTGCTTCCCATAATTTTCTGATTTCTTTCTCAATGATTGGGAGCAACATGGGATTGATGTGTCTGATTTTTTGTGCTATAGACTTTGCATCTATTTTCAAAGGGATATTGTGCTCCATTATGCTCTTATCATAAGTTTTCAACTCACTATAATACCATGCAAAAATATCATCAAATTCCTTCAGCAGTTTGATATATTTTGTGCTGGTTTCAAGAGAAAGGAATTTAGACACCTTGACTAATCTTGGCTGGTCTTCTGTACCAATGTTATATTCTATTGTACTCTCTCTATCAACCTTGCTTTCAGGCTCGAGAAAAACACCATTATTATCAAACAGTTTTTCTAAAGGAACTAAACACTTAGGAATAAACTTAGTTTTCAGATCTAGAATGTTTTTCCCAACCATAGTTTTCTTAAAAGGGCTGCTATTTTGGTTTTCAACGATTTCCTGCTCATCATCAATTTGTATGTCTACAAATTCTTCTACACACACTAAAAGTTTTTGAATCTTTGTGTCATCCTCAAATACTTTCCAGTGCTTGATGTTATCAGGAATTGAAGGTTTGTTTTTATTTGAACATCATAGATTGCCTTGACATCTAGAGGAACTTTGAAATTACTAGTAGCAATAGCTAGTGAATCAACAATTTGATTTTCTTCTCTAGTGACAAATTTTTTATTAAATGCTGAAAATTAATGCTCAATCAAATCCCAAACTACATTCCTATAATTCTTCAATTTGGAATTTTTCACTTGGTAATTGTTTCTCACCTGCTTAATCACCAACTCTGAATCGCCAAAAGCAATTAGTTCTTCTGCTCCCAAATCTTTCGTTGCCTTCATACCCATCACAAGTGCTTCATACTTAGCAGTCTTGTTAGTGGTAGAAAATTGCAGTTTGTATGATATGGTCACCTTATGCTGAGTAGGAGAAATGAGGACTACATCAGCTCCCGATCCTTCTCTTGAAGAGGCTCTGTCAAAGTATAATTTCCATATCTATCCTCCTTCTGAATGTTGATCATTTGTACCTTGAAAGTGTTGTTTTTCACTTATTTTAGGCTGGAAATCATTATCATTAGCAGCAAGGTGCAGAATTGATGACCCTAATTCCTTTTCTTCAACATATATGGGATGGTATGATGGATTGTGTTGATCACTAATGAGGTAATCCATTTGATTTTCCCTATACATCCTTCTGAATTCCCCTCCAAATACTGGGATGGTAGCGTATGACATGTCCATCTGAAGGGTACCTCCCAATTTCTTAGACCAAGATCTAGAAAGTAACATCCCAAATCTAGAAGGAATGTCAGAAACCACAATATCCATAATTAAGCTCTTCATAGGTAGTTGGGTAAAGGAAACAACTAAATCCTTAATCACTCCTAGACACTTGACTTTTTGAATTCAAAGGTGTAAATTCATGGTATTTCTTGGTGATATCTGGTCCCAATTCATCCATCACTTTCTTTGGCATGAGATTGTGGGAAGCTCCAGAATCTAATAGACAAATATGCATCAATTTGTCATGTATATTGAGTAACAGGTAGAAAGGTGGTTAGTTATCATCATTTTGGTGTTGGACATGACAACCTAGATAAATAGTGGGATGCTCATTCTCAAGGTTGACTGAATCAAGAGTGAGAGGAGGCTGCAACATGCTCTTAAAAGACTCTTTATATGTTGTGATTTTCAATAATTCCAGTAGTGGGACTGGAATTTTGATTTTATTCAATTTATATTCGAAACTAACATAAATTGGAAGTAATTCCTTATTTTCTGCAGTAATTTTAACAACTGGTGCAGAATTTTGAGGTGGAGTAACCTCATTTACCTTGTCCTTCTATTTAACAGCTTGTTTATCTGAATCTGATTTTTTTTTAGGCTATTTAACATGACCTTTGGATCTCAAAGCGTAATTTCTATTTTGAACTTCCTGTTGTTTTTTATCATTCTGTGCATAAATTCGAGCATTCATATCATCATAAAACAAACAAATTCTTGATCTATCTTCATATTCCTGCAATGTCAAACATGTTGACTGTGAAGTTTCTCCCACAAGGTTTATTTCTTCATTTTCTTCTTCATTTCCTTGTTTTTCTTCTTTAGCAAAATTATTCAAAGGAGGCTGAACATTTTGATCATCAACATTCCTCCATGGGTGCTGTAGGATTAGTTGAGGCTAAAAAGGCATACTAAAGGGAGCCTGATTTCTATTAGCTTCGTTTTGATTGGCTCTAGCAGCTAGTTTATTTTCTACCTCTAATTTTGACATCTTAGAGGCAAGTTCCTTGATCAAATTGGACATTTGATCAATATTTTCTTCTGCTGAAAGAGACTTAGAAGAAGAAGGCTTTCCTTATTTCATATTCTTTTTGTCTTTTGTTGTCTTTTCTTCCTCCATTTTTAATTTATTAGAAGCCATGAGATTAGACTACACTCCAATTTCAGCCTCCTTCATACTTGTCAGTGTCTGTGTTTTTTCATTCCTCAACCATAAAGAAAACTTAGAATCTAAAGCATTTGCAAAATTTATCATAGCTGTGGTTTCAATGGGTTTAATATCTTCAATAATTTCCTGATAAATCTTATTAAACCTCATATTAAAATCAACTAATGAATCATATGCTTTCTTCTTCAGAGTTCCAAATTTTGTAAGATAATAAACATAGTCTTTCCTATCACCCCAATGCTTCACAAATATCTCTTCTAATTAATTAATTCCTGTAATTGAATTTGGAGCGAAACTTCTAAACCATTTTCGAGCTTCACCTTCCTAGCTTTGAACAAAGAGTCTTCACGAGACATCTTCATGTTCAATATTCTGATTGTCAGCATAACTATAGAAAGCCACTAAATGTTCCTTAGTAGAAAATCCTTCTCCCTCCCCATGGTATTTTGGAATATATTTCAAGTAATCTCCTTGAGGAAGTGGATGCAAGGGTTGAGGGAGAACAAGTGGCACATATCTCATAGCCACTATCTGCTGCATATTTGTAAGGGTGGGATGAGCCATATTTTGCTGATGTACAGTTGATGTAGTTGTTTGGGAAATAGGAATTACAGTTGGTGAATTCTAATTCTGATTTAGGACAGCAGAAAATTGGGGGTCTTGAGCTGATTTTTCAAGGTTTGGAACTGAGAAGAGTGGGTTTTCAAAAAATATGAATAGAGGTTGTCTTGACTTCTCCTTCAGTAGAAGAATCAAAATCTAAAGTTGTCTCTTAAGGGGATGGAGTTTATTCAACCTTATTTTGTTGAGTAAGGAAATCAAATAAGTTAAAAGTAAGGCCTTCAAGTACAGTCTCTTCAAAAGGATGAGAGGAAGATGACCCAACAATTGGATTTGGAGAAAAAGTAAAATAATCTCTCTAAGGGGTAATAAGAGACTCGTATTCAGGATGAGTCTGAAGGAAATTTAAAATAGTCTTGAAGTATTCATCAGTCAAAATATCCCTATCAAGAGAAGGCGCGATAGCCAATACTTGTTCTAATTCCCCTTCAGTCAGCACAAACTCTTCTGACTTCTTATCAACACTTAGAAATTCAATTTCTTCTTCTTTGACTAGAACAATACTTATTTCAGATTTACTAGGTGATGAGTTAGAAAAAATTTCAACTGAATCTAGGTTAACAACATCCACTTTATTTTCTAGAGGAGTAGCTTCAATTTGAGATTTTTCAACAGAATATTTTGAAACTAAAACCTCTTTAGATTCTAAAGTAGATAGAGGTACATTTTTCTTTGGAACGTAATTTTTGTGTACCTTCTTCACTGACTGAGATGTGGCTTCAACTGATATCTGTTTTCCTTTAGCATCTTTGATGATTTTCTCTGGGTCAATAATTGGAGTCATAGTTGGAGATCTCTGATTCCTTCTTGTAAAAGGAGGTCTTGAAACACTTCTTCCTCTTTGTGGATTCGCCAGGTGAACAAATTTGTAGTATTCTTTTGGTCACCAATTTTTTTTCACCATCAAGAACTGATTATCAGCAATTCATAACAATAGAATTGGGATAATACTTCGTTATAAGGCCTTCAGCTCCCGGCAGATGCACCAAAAGATGTTGGCGCCAGAATCAGCACTTGGATTGCAGCAAGCGCCTGACCAAACACATCTTAAACTATAAAGAAATTTAATGATTTTTTTAATGAGATTGGTAGGTGGTACACACTCTGATTTACTGAATATAGATTTCAGTCAAATCTATAGTTTTACTAAATAGGGTATTGGAATCTGATGTGGTAGAAAAGTGCAATTTTGTAGCCTATGAGGAGAGGAAATTGTGAGATATGAGGAAACAATAGGTGTGTGAAACATAAATCTATTGCATTTAGAAGAAATTCACAAAAGTAGCAGTTTGAAAATATTCCATTGACAGAAAGGTATTTCTAGTATGACAAGATTTTCACTGAAATATCACGAAGAATAAATATCATGAGTGATGCTTTTCCACTATTATAACATATATTTTATCAGGAATTCTCACTGTGTGAGACTAACAAAAACTGATAAAACACATAACATGATTAAGAGACTAATAAAAACACATAACAATATGATGATTTTCAAATTGGAATTGGAAGAAAAGAGATATGGAAACATAAGTAAAGTAGACAATACACACATCAAACTAGTAATAAGACCTCAGTAGTATCATTCCATTTCATTCACAAAAAATATTACAGATCATATAAGTCAAAATTCTATAACCACCAACCAACCCTGACTTCATATCAGTTTGGCATATATATACAAAATATGACACTGTCATCTTCCACAGAAAAAGGTAAATATGTTTCAAAAGTCATTACAACCTCGTGCAAGAGGTGAGGCTTATCCATTAATCTTAATTACAAAGTGTTATATTAAAAACAAGATAAAAATCATGAAGGCATCATTAAGGCTATCACTCTGAAATGGTTTTGTGCTATGGCATCCTATTCGAAGTCCACTCTTATTTTTTAGTGCCACCAATCTTCAGCAAAAAGTGTAAAAATAGTGGCAGTGACATGTGGTTGTCTCCTTCAAAAAAGAAACATGATATTTGAGAGAAAGATGGATATAAGACACTTGGCTTCATCCATTGCAACTGAATAACCTCTCCACTTCATCTATTTAATGTCACCATCATGATTCAAAACAAAAAGTAGCCCATTTTCATCACATGATGATATTTCAAAATAATTGATACCTTCACAGAGAATGTAGCAATATCTGAAAAACATGGAACATTTACCCAAAAAAATTTCTCCAAGTCAGCCCTATTCTTCATTAATCAAAGGTCCAAAATAGAAGCAAATATTCTTATGGCTTCTGCTTTAGTTACCCTTTTATCATACCTCTTTTTTTGTGCTTGGCTCTTTGACTGAGCTTTCTTCTTCCCTTCAATTTTGTCTTCTGGGCTTTCTTCAATGTTGATAATTTCATCCCTCAGTTTAGGATTGCAAATAAACTTTTTTTTAGCCTGAGTTTGTTTCTTGGTCTAGTATGAGGTTTTTTGACATAGGGATTAGGGATGAATTTGGAACTCTTTCCTCCATGTATAAATTTACTAGACTCTGCCTCTTCATCTTATGACTCTTTGTACTCAGGATCACTATTGTCTTCAAATGAGGAATAGGAATGTATCTCATTTTTATTCCTCTTCTTGATCAAATAACAAATGGAGGTTACTAATTTAGACAAGGTAGGTTCTTCTTCTATGGTAGGCTTTGCCATTTTCTGTTTGCCTTTATTGAGAGAAAGTAAAATTTGTGGGAGGGTGGACTTAGTGAGAGATGTGCCACTGTTTGGCTGCACTTGATGAGATGACTCAGGAATCTGGCTTGAACTTTTCATACCAGGGTTGACTTCCACTAGTGAGAAAACAGGCTTAGGTGTAAGAAGACCAAGGTTGAATTCCATTGGTTCTTTTGCCATGAAACATTTCTTCTTAGGCTGGCTTCATGAAGAGGAGGCAATTTGTTCTTTATTCTTTGGCATAGGCTTCTTAGGAGAAGATGGTGAACTATGTGAAACAAGGGCAACACTGGTTTGCTCATGGATATATTTGTTCTTCAACCTCCCTACCTTTCTTCTAGAATTAATATTTCCAAACCCTTCCTCTCTTAAAAACCTATCCCAAGTAATTTTCTTCTTTCTGAGATAATAGACGACTAAAATTTTAATCATCCCTTTATGTTACAAATTATGCAAGGGGTAGTTTGGAATTTTCTGTAGCTTGAGCAAAATTTTGAGCAGATATTATACAGAAAATAGAGTAGGTTCAAATTTTTATCCCTTGAGATGCGGGCCAGGAATCTCAAATGATAATGATGAACAAAATAAAACTTCCCTTCGCATGTGATGTATTTCTAGATTCCTCAGGCATCACTTTACTTTTAAACCAACGTTCACCGGTTGCAGAAGATTGGGTTGCACAGGCTATAATAGCCTCAGAAATGTTGAATGTTTTTCTACCTAACATAACCTTTTCACCATTGAAAGGCTTAGCGCAAGGTTGAGCTAGTGCCACGTTCTCCCGAGAAAACTTCTAAAGGAATTTATACCAACCTGCAAATTTGAATTTTTATTTTTCCCTTGCATCCACAAATCTTGTGTTAGCAGGTTCCGACATATTTACCTTTCCTCCTTTCCCCATTTTCTGACAACTAAACTACTAACAAATACAACCATTTAACTCTAGTTGCAATGTTGTCCATGAAACCTGAGACTACTTGCTCAAGGATTGGTTTTTGCTTACCTGTATCATACACAGAGGCCTCAATTTGAGTGATCACTAAGCTCTCTTCTATAATTTCATGCCTACAATTACATGAAGGAGTAATGACACGTCTTTGAAGTGATTCAAAAACCAATGCCGAGTCATCCCACTAAGCTTCACACTTCCACCTTATCATTACATGTGATTTCTTCCTTGTATAAATATTAATGCAACACGAAACTAAATTTTAACATGCATTACATATGAAAGTGTGGTTCTTGGGCCCCATAACCAGTTGACCAATAGGAAGCAATCACACATCACAACTTTACATCTTATCGCAAATCGATTGCCTGCAAATTTAACTTTACATTGACAACAGCTAAACCGTAAACTATGCAATGTGCGATATGCGCTGGTGTGCTAAGCCGACACGTTCCCTTCACCTCATCACATTGAAAATCACTTAACATAGCATGAGATTTCCTTAACGATAAACTTTAAAAACTATGATTTGTGAAGCCCCTCCATTTGCGCTTTAATCTCAGCCATCAGTTTCTTCCCTTTAGGATCTACGACTGGATCATGGTTGTCCGCTCATCCTGCACACGGTTCTTCTTCGTCACTTCATTCCTTGCTCTAATTCCTTCAAACATTCTCTGCTCCTCTGCTCTGGATCTCCTTCTCTATTGGTCAATCTGTTTTCTTTAGGCAGCGCTTTGATTTTGGAGAACTCTAGTTGCAATACTGTCCATGAAGCCTTAATTTGTCTGCTTTGAAAACTGATTACTTGTTTACCTGTAGCCTCTTTATTGAGATAACCAAAATTTCAGTGAAATAGCTGCATTTTTCACTATGTGGAATATATGACTTTCATTTCTGAGAAATAGCTGCCTTTTACTACATTACTATTTTGAGAATGAATTTGCAACAAAGGTAGCTATTATTCTAGACCATATGACTGCAACTTTATTACCAAAACAACGACTAACCTTCAACACTAACATAAGTCAAAATAGAGATTTTAACTTATTTTAGGACTCTAAAACACTATGACACCTATTCACTTAAAAATACCTTGATGTTGGGACTCTTTTTAACTTTTATTGGAAATGACTCAAACTTTGGACATGGACTAGGACACAATAAAAATTTGAAAACAATGATACAATGGTGGTTACACCATTAAAATTTTTAGTGCTAACATGATGGAGAGAAGCAGAATTGAGGAGATGGAAAGGCATGGTTTCTTGGGATGAATAAATTCTTCAGATTGCATAACTATTCAAAATTGAAATCCAAAATACCTACCTTCAATCTTAAAGAGAAAGCAGATGTCTGGTAGGAAGATGTGAAGAATCTTAGAAGAATTCAATAAGAAGAGTTTATTTTGGATGAGCTCAAGAGAATATTTAAGAAGAAGCATATATTTGAGAGGTATTACAATGATATAGCTAAGAATTTTTATGAGTTGCATATGGGTTCTATGATGAATTATGATTATACTATATCATGTTCCTGGAGCTATTGAGGTATGTGCCTTACCTCAAGGATGAGAAAGAAAATATTCAAAGGTTCATTGTTGGGTTCCTAAAAACATATAGAGATCATATTGAGATTGACGAGGCTCAAACATTGGAGGAAGCTATCAGGAAACTTAAGAATTTTTATGAGAAGTTAAAGTGTAAAACTAAGACTAAGCGTGATTTGAAAGGAAGTGAGAATGTTAAAGGGAAGTGGCTACCGAAGTGGGGAAGACCTTAGGATGCGGGAGAGAAAGAAAATGTTGCTCCTTATAAGAATTTTAATGCATCTGAGAAGGGATATGGATCACAACCTAGAGAGAAACATGATAGAGGTGATGGTAGGGGAATGTTGCAGTTTTGGATATGTGGTGAAGATCATTGCAGGAAGGATTGTCCATTCTACTAGGGTGGTACGCATCAGATCTACCGTGCTCAAGAGGCACATATAATTGGGAATGTGGGCCATAAAATTCCTCAAATTTATGTAGATATGGACAGCAAGCAGGAAGATCACTATAAATCCATTATTGAGATGGAAGATGTTGTGAAACCAACTCCAAAAAGAGAAGAAAAGAGATATCAACACCTTAGAAATAAGCCACTTCGAGGGGGAAACCTCCAATACATTACATGAATGAACAATTCTTGGATGATACAAATTACAAAACCTCCTTTATATATATAGGAGTCCATGGGGCCACAATGTAATCCTAGTGGGGCCATAATGTAATCCTAGCCGACCTAACAATAATAATTTAAGGGCACAATAATAACAATATGGGGGTTACAAGGGTACAATAATAACAATAATGGGGTTACACGAACAACAATAAAGGACTATACTAGTAATATAGGGACCTAACATTCCCCTCTCCTTCAAAAAAGTGTTGTCCTTAACGCTTGAGTAGCTCTGGGTGCTTTTGTATAAAATTCTCACCCTCCCATGTAGAATCTTCAGTGGGTAAGTTCTTCCACTTTATGAGATACTCTGAAATTGATCGATTTCGTAGCTAGCGAGTTCTTGTTCTCGTGACCGCTTCAGGTTCCAATATCATTTTTCCTTCCTCATCAAGTTCTGGAAATATTGTTTGAACTGGAATATTTTCACCTATAACCTTATTTAATAATGAAACATGGAAAATTGGATGCACTCGTGAAGAAGCAGGAAGCTCAAATTTGTATGCCATAGTACCAATATTTTGCAACACCTTGTAAGGACCATAGTACTTTGGCGATAATTTATTATCCTTCTTAGCTTGCTTGAGGGACATTTTTTTGTATGTTTGTAGCCGTAAAAATACCCAGTCTCCTACATCAAAACTTCTCTCGCTACAATGTTGATCTGCTTGTTGTTTCATTCAATTTTGTGCCAAATTCAGGTTGTCCTTTAAGAGTTGGAGAACTTCTTGTTGATGCTCGATGTGATCTTCCACTGCTTGAACTTTCGAATTTTCTCTTAAAGATGATGTGATGGATGGTGGATGATATCCATAAAGTGCCATAAATGGGGTCATTTTTGCTATAGTATGGAAGCAAGTGTTATACCACAATTAAGCTAGAGGTAACCATTTGACCCATTGTGCTTGTTTATCAGATACAGAAAAATGAAGATATCCTTCCAAATATTTATTTACTATCTCAGTTTGACCATCGGATTGAGGATGATAAGATGAGCTATGAGCTAATTGAGTACCCAAACAAGAAAATAACTCCGTCCAAAAATTTCCAATAAAAATGGGATCTCTATCACTCACAATAACCCTTGGGATTCCATGTAGCTTTTGAATTGTTTCCATAAATGTAGTAGCAACTGTACTTGCTTTAAATGGATGAGATAATGCACAAAAGTGTGCATACTTGGTAAGTCTATCAACTACCACTGTGATGACACTCTTTCCTTTGGACTTAGGTAAACTTGTGATAAAATCCACTGAAATCTCCTCGCAACATTGACTTGGAATGGATAAAGTTTGTAGAAGAGTTGGGGTCTTAATTGTCTCAACTTTATTCTGCTGGCAAACCAAACATTCCGCCACAAAATTTTGAATATAATATTTAAGGCCATCCCAAAAAAATTCTTTCTTCACCCTGTGGTAAGTTTTTAAAAATCCTGAGTGTCCTCCTAAAGGAGAAGTGTGGAATTCCAAAAGAATATTTTGTTTTAGTTGGGAATTCTTACAAAGATATAAGCGATCTTTGTACCATAAGGAATCATTTTTCCAACTAAATGTATCAGATGTACTAGGATCTTGCTGCAACTTTTGGATGAGTGTCCATACATCTTTGTCCTTCTTCCATTCATCTCTTGATTCAGTTATCCAATCTGGTTGGATAATAGAAATGGCACAAAGCAATGCTTCCACCTCTTCATTCTTTCTTGAGAGTGCATCTGCAACAACATTAAGCTTTCCTTTTTTGTAGATTATTTCAAATTCATAACCCAACATCTTTGTGACCCATTTTTGTTGCTCTTATGAAGATAGTCTTTGTTCCAAAAAGTGTTTAAGACTATCATGATCAGTTTTTACCTTGAAGTGTCTTCCCATTAGGTAAGTTCCACATTTCTTTAGTGCATGCAGTACTGCTAACATTTCCTTCTCATAAATAGGTTTTTGTAAATACTTTCCTTTGATTGGACGACTTTCAAAAGCAATGTGTCTTCCTTCCTGCATTAAAACTGCACCAATTCCATTTCCTGAGGCATCACATTCCACAATAAAGGTTTTTGTGAAGTCTGGCGTAGCTAAGACCGGTGCTAGGCACATTGCCTCTTTAAGATGTTCGAAGGCCTTAGTTGCTTCAGGAGTCCATGAAAATGCATCTTTCTTCAATAATGTTGTTAGAGGTGCTGCTATTCTCCCATAATTCTTAACAAACTTGCGATAATACCCTGTTAACCCGAGAAATCCTCGCAACTTCTTTATGGTTGTGGGGACTTTCCATTCCTTAATGGCTTTAATTTTGTTATGGTCTACTTTAACACCCTCGTGAGATACAATATGACCCAGATATTCCACCTCTTGTACTCCAAAGAAACATTTGGATTTTTTTGCATATAATTGTTTCTCCGGCAATAGTTTGAGCACCCTGTCAACATGTTCAACATGATCCTTCCAAGACCTGCTGTAGATTACTATATCATCAAAAAATACTAGCACAAATTTTCTAAGGAAGGGCTTGAAAATGGAATTCATCAACCCTTGAAATGTAGAAGGTGCATTGGTAAGGCCAATTGGCATGACCAAAAATTAATAATGACCCTCATGAGTTCGAAATGTTGTTTTTGGAATATCTTCAGTCTTCATTCTAATTTGATGATATCCTGAACGAAGATCCAACTTGGTAAAATAAATTGCTCCATGTAATTCATCCAATAATTCATCAATCACCGGAATGGGAAATTTATCTTTAATGGTGAGCTTATTGAGCTCCCTATAATCCGGACACATGCGCCATGATCCATCCTTCTTGTGTACCAATACTACAGGAGCACAGAAAGAACTTTTACTAGGTTGAATTATACCTGCCTCTAACATTTTTGTAATCATACGTTCAATTTCACTCTCTTGGACATAAGGATATCTATAAGGCTTGATTTTTGGAGGAACACTTCCTGGAATCAAATTAATAGCATGATCATGATCACGAATAGGTGGGAGTCCTTTTGGAGTTTCAAAAACCTTGGAATGGTTGTCCAAGACTTTTTGGAGATCTATAGAAATACATGATTTTGATGTTGGAACTTCTAGTGAGCATAATTATGCAATTATGCCTCGTTGTTCTTTCTTTAGAAGATTTGTCATGAAACTAGAGCTTATTATCTTTATGGGCTTCCCTACAATACCCCGTAATTCAACTTCCTTTCCTTCTGAAAAAAAAAATTCAAGAAAATTTCTTGAAAATTAAAAGTTATCGTCCCCAAAGATTGTAACCATTGTACTCCTAGTACAAAATCAGCACCTCCCATAGGAATGCAAAGAATTGGACTATTCAATACATATTCCCCCATGGTTAGCTTGATATTATGGCATTTTCTAAAGCAATTTATAGTTCCTCCATTTGCAACCATCACTTGACATTCTGGTGATGGGTATATGAAATAATTAAATTCCTTGGCTACCTTACAATGAATAAAATTATGGGTACTACCTGAATCAATCAACACTATTACCTTTTTGTTCTTGATATGTCCTTCTATCTTGAGATTTTGAGGAGTGATAATTCCTGCCAATGCATTACACGATATGGTCGGACTCATTTCTTCCTCTTCTTGGGTTGGTTCCTGGTGTATATCCTCTTCTTGTTCATTTTCTTCTTCCTCTTCACAATCTATGTAAAATAATTTCTTCTCAGGACACTTATGACCTTTAGTGTATTTGCTATCACAACTGTAGCAAAGCCCTTTTGCTCTTTTTTTCTTCCAATTGTTGTGGTGTCAACCTTGTAGGTTGTGGAAATCTAGGCGTAGCAACACTTCCTTCTTTATAGAATTGAGTGGTAGGCTTCCTTGTCGCCATAATTTTACATTCAACTTTTCTTGCCAACCCGAATGCCTTCTCCAATGAATCAGGTTCCAAAACGCGAACTTCATGTTGGATGTTATCCTTTAAAGTGCCTATGAAGAGATCAATCCTGTGTTCCTCTAGAATATCAGTTACCCTTATATTCAATTTTTGGAAGTCCTCAATATGCTCCCCCACTAAACCCTTTTGTTTGAGATTTATCAATTGGCTAAAGAAGGTGTTGCTCTTTGTATCCTCATAATGTGCTATCATTTCCTCCGTAAAAATTGACCAAGTGACAATTTTTTTACTGGAGAAAAGCCATCGATACCATACAAATGTATTTTGTTCTAAATGTAAAGTTGCAATGCATACCTTTTGTGTGTTTTTCACATTATGGAGATCAAAATATTGCTCCATCTGTAGTATCCATGTTACAGGATCCTTTCTATCAAATTTCCTCATATCCATTTTTGGAATATGGTGGTTCTTCCCGCCAACATTAGATTTTATGAAATCACAATTAAAATTTATTTTGTTCTCATCATGAGTTTCCTCTACTATATTTTCACCATTAGGAAACATTTTTTTATCAACTTTGTCAAACCTTCCATGTCTGCTTTTAGATCATTCTTCATGTTTTCCATTTTCTCATCGATCTTAGCTTCCATGTCATCCATCCTAGATTCCATGCCAGCTTCCATGCCATCTATCTTAGATTCCATGAAATATATCTATCTTAGATTCCATGCCATTCTTCAAACCATCCATCTTAGATTCCACGCCTTTCTTCAAACCATCCATATTAGTTTCCACGCCTTTCTTCAAAACTTCCATGTCATGTTTTGTTGCTCTTTGCGAGAGAGAAATTTGTTGCACTTTCTCTTGTAATTTTGATATGTCATGTTGTCATTCTTCATCTTCATCAGTCATAGTAGATATTTCTAAAGGATTAATGGGTGTTGAATTATTTTTAGGGGCCATTTTAGAATCCAATACTGATATCTATTCTACAATATGCCCTTGGAATCAATTCAACTTCATTCTTCAAACAAGACTTATGCAATTTGGAAAAACATTACACACCTTTTACTTCCTTTTGAGGAGCTTGATATTGAAATTAAATTATCTCTATAATTGTGGATCCTAAATATCTGAAATTCAGCCCTTTAGTAGCCCTCTGAAGCTTCTTTCAAAAGCCATAGGTTTGATCTAATTTGGATTCTTCAAGGCAAATTTGTGTCCAATCTCCCACAATGACCCAATTTTGGACTGGTTCAGTGGAACGAGCTTGTATGACTTGCCACGTGTCACTGTTTCCTCCTTTGGTTCTGAAATTGATAGAATAAAAACTACAGTCTATGTAATTGTGGCCACTTTTTACGACATTCCAATCCGATGCTCAGAGAGAGAGCTATGAAGATTTTCCCATGATCACCTCCTTGAGATGAAATTCAGAAGCCTCAAAAAGCCCTAACTTCCATAGATCATATCTCTGAAAATATTGCGAACCAATATCTGAAGGTTTTTGACGATGTTTCTTAGGATTTTTTCTTCGCACTCTAAAAATTTCAGCTTCTGAACCTTTGTAGAAAAACATTTATTACGAAAATACCACGATGAATTGTTTAGGTTAAATTCAGGAGCCTGCAAAATGACCTAACTTGCACAGATCATATCTCCTAAAATATTGTGAACCAAGATCTGAAATTTTGCGATGATGTTCCTCGGGATTTTGGCTTCGCACTCTAAAAATTTCATATTCTAAACCTTCGTAGAAAAAATTTATAGCGAAAATGCCACGCTAACCTATTTGGAGCAGCGAAACCCTAGAATCTCAAAGCTTTGATACCAAATGTTGTGAAACTAGCTCCAAAAAGAGAAGAAAAGAGATATCAACGCCTTAGAAATAAGCCACTTCGAGGGGAAAACCTCCAATACATTACATGAATGAACAATTCTTGGATTATACAAATTACAAAACCTCCTTTCTATATATAGGAGTCCATGGGGCCACAATGTAATCCTAGCCGACCTAACAATAATAATTTAAGGCCACAATAATAACAATATGGGGGTTACAAGGGTACAATAATAACAATAATGGGCTTACACTAACAACAATAAGGGACTATACTAGTAATATAGGGACCTAACAGAAGATAAGCTTTTTGGTTGATTTGTTTCTATTTTGATTGAACCTAGATCTAATTATAGTTATGTTAATCCTCACATGGTGTATAAGTTTGGTTTGAGAAAAAAAATGTGTGCAGAGTCTTGGTTGGTGCAGTTGGCTACAGGTACTAAGAAGAGAGTGCATCACCAGGTAGGATATTTTTCATTTGAGCTGAATTATATGCAGGGAAAATTTTATGGGATAATATTCATAGGTGGGTTAATTTTCCATGCTTTTTCCAAAGAAAAAAAAAGATTCACCAATTTCCATTTTTTATAAAAATTGATTCACCCAAATTTTATAGTCTAAAATGATTTTACCTTAAAAGTCGCAAAAATTTTACATAGACTAATATAAAATAATTAGAAATATAAATAATGATATAGAAATATATTCAAACATTTTACAATTTGCATATTAGGGACAAGTAAGTTTTCCAAATAAACTTAAATATAATCTTCCATCCTTAAAATTTTCATTGATGATACACCTACATTAGGAAATATAAATGTGCTTCCATTGAGATCGTATAATATGCTTTTGGGTATGGATTTTTTGTACCTCCATAGAACCAAAGTATATTTTTATGACAAGGATATTGAGTGCCTAGATGATAACGGGGAAAAGAGATTCTTGTAGGGAAATAATAAGCTTACATTGATGAGGATGGTCATAACTATGCAGGAAAAGAACAATTGCAAGAGAGGGTGTGCATTGTTTGCAGTGCATTTTTCCAGTGAAAAGGGTAAGGATGTTGAGGGTGCATAAATATTCAAGAGGTACCTTGTCTTGCTACAGTTTCAGGATGTATTCCTAGCAGAGATTCCAAATTTTCCTCCATGGGAAGTGGAATTTTATATTGAGTTGGTACGAGGAGCGACACCAACATCAAAGGCACCATACATGATGAGCACACCAAAATTATTGGAATTGAAGTTGTAGTTGAAGGTAATGCTCGATAAGGGATACATTATGCCAAGCTTATTGCCTTGGGGTGCACGAATGTTGTTTGTGAAGAGGAAGGATGGTACTCTTAGATTGTATATTGACTACATGAAGTTGAACAAGGTGACGATCAAAAACAAGTATCCATTTCCAAGTACCATGACTTATTTGATCAGTTGAAGGAAGAAAAAGTGTTCTCAAATATTTATTTGAGATCAAGATATCATTAGGTATGCATCAAATAAGAGAACATCTACAATACTTCTTTCCGAACCAGGTATGGGAATTATGACTTTGTTGTGGTTCCTTTCAGTTTGACTAATGATCCAACTACTTTTATGTGCTTGATGAATAATGTGTTGCGCCCTTATCTAGAAATGTTTGTGATTGTATTCATTGATGATATATTGATATATTCTAAAAATGACGAAGAGCATGTCAAACACTTAGCAATAGTATTGAGATTTCTAAGAGAGAATCAATTATATGCCAAGATTAGAAATGCAACTTCTTTCAGTGAGAGGTACATTATTTGGGACATGTTGTTTCCAAGGAAGGCATAGCAGTGGATCCAAAGAAGATAAGAGCTATCATGGAATGGGAAACTCCTAGAAATGTGGATGGCGTTAGATTATTCATGGGGTTAGTAGGTTACTATAGAGGTTTCATCAAGAATTGCTCACAAATTTCCTATCCTATCACATCATTACAAAGGAAAGGAAATAAATTTTAATGGACATAGGACAGTGCAACAACTTTTGAGTAGCTGAAGCAGTTGTTGACGAATGTTCCAGTTCTCAAGATTCTAGATCCATAAAAAGAGTTTATGGTGTGTACAAATGATTACAAGAGATGAATTGGTGGGGTCCTGATGTAGGAGGGATAGGTGGTGTGCTATGATTCAAGGAAACTGAATGAGAATGAGAAAAACTATGTGACTCATGATCTTGATTTGGCAACAATCATTCATGCATTGAATATGTGGAGGCATTGTATTCTTGGTATAGGTTTGTGTTAATGAGTGACCACAATTGGATGAGGTACTTATTTGACAAACCGAATATGAATGCTAGGCAAGATAGATAGTTTCCTACCCTTAGTGAGTTTTACTTTGAGATAAGATACATTAAAGGAAAGGAGAACATGGTTGCATATGCTCTCATCAAGAGAGTGCAGGTACACCATGTTGTAGCTGTGAGCTTGTATGGGACAAACTTATAAGATAATATATTATAGGCATGACAACATGATGGTGTGTATTGACATATTAAGAAAAGGTTACAACATGGTATAGGTGAACAAGATGTGAATCATCATCTCATGACAACTAGCTTAGTGAGGTTTAGGGACATGATCTATGTGTCAGATGACATTGAGATCAAGAAACTTATCTTGAGGGAGTTTCATGTCAACCCATATTCAAGTCACTCGGGATATCAGAAGACGTTAACAACTATGAAGAAGTTCTACTATTGGAAGAATTTGAAAAAGTAAGTGACGGAGTTCGTTGCTAGATGTCTAGACTGTCTGTAGGTGAAAGTTGAGTGTAAGAACCAAAATGGTTTATTACAGCCTATTCTAATTCCAGAGTGGAAATTGGAGGTCATTTAATTGGATTTCATTATAGGTTTTCCAAGGACATTAAGGCATCATGATTCCATCATGGTTGTGCTTGACAGGTTAAGAAAGGTAGCTCACTTCATTCTATTGAATACTATTATTCATACAACGAGGTAGATTATGTTTTCATCAGGGACATAGTGAGGTTTCATGGTATCCTGAAGAATATCATATCAGATAAATATGCTAAGTTCACTTCTAGGTTTAGAAGGAATTGTTTGCAGGTTTGGGTACAGAGTTGGCCTTTAATACAACTTATCTGCATACATATAGATAGACATAGAGGGTCAAAAAGATAATGAAGGATATGTTGAGGATGCATTTCATGCATCAGTAGAGGAGGTGGGAATAATATCATTCACTAGTGAATTTTTCTTACAACAATGGTTATCATAAGTCACTGTTTGAGGCACCCTATAGGTGGAGTTGTAACACTCCTATTAGCTAGAGTTATCCACTGAACGAGGTAGTTATTTGGCCAGGCATGTTGGCAGATATGGAATATGAAATGTAGGTTATAAATAAGAATCTGAAGGCAACACAAGATAGACAGAAGATATATTCAGATAAAAAAAGTGTATTTAAGAATTTTCAAGTTGGGTATCATGTGTACTTGTGCATCAAGCCCAAGAGGATCTCCTTGAGGATTGGGTCATGTGTGAAGTTGGCACCTCAGTATTGTGGGCCTTTCGAGATCCTTGAGAGGATTGGAACAGTGGCCTATAGAATTTCATTGCCTCCAACATTGAAATCCCATGATGTTTTTCATGTTTCATTACTTAAAATATATGTAAAGGATGTTAATCATGTGATTGATTGGTTTGTATTGCAAGTGGAATGAGAAGAATAATTTCAGCCAAAACGTTAATGCGTATCGTATCAAAAACAACTCATGCTACAGAACCAGGCGATCGAGAGAGTTAAAGTGCAGTGGAAGAACTTTAGGCCCAATGAAGCTACATGGGAGATGGTTGATCAGATGCAGACTATGTATCCACCATTTTTTTCCAATGGAGGAAAATGAGTTTTTGGTATATGTACACATTTATGTATGGTTTTAGTTGTAAATACCACAACCATAAACTGGTATGGTTGTCATGTTGACATGTTGTCATGATGATTTTTCTTTTGATCAGGTTGTTCATTGTAAATAATGCATTGAGCTATGTTATAAATCTCCATGGGAAGTATGTTTTGGTTTTCATCTATTTTGATGGTTACAAGTGTCATAGAACATCAAGGGTTGTTGTCCCATAAGGGGGAGGGGTTTGTAATAGCCCCAGGTTAAAATTTAAATTAATAAAGTTACTAAAGGAAAAATAAGACCAAGGGAATGGGAAACATATTCCAAGTTGAATGTTGGGAAAAACATCCTAGTTGGAATCACTTGTTATTTATTATGGCTAAATTGGAAAAGGAAATGGTGAAGACTTTGAAAAGGAAAAAATGAATTGTGATCATTTTATTTATGAAAATAAAGGAAATTGGGAGAAAAGGGAGATGAAGGTCAAAGGTTGAATGTGAGGAGGAAATTGAAGGAAAATAGAGGGAAAATGAAGAAATTATAGGAATCAATAATAAAAAGGCATCAAAGCATCAGCTTGAGGTCTTTTGTCAGTTGAGTTTTGGAATTGGTTTCAAAGAGTAGAAGAGCACCAAGAGGATAAATAAAATAAGCAAGAAAAGGAAGTTCAAGGAAAGAAAAGGAAGAATAAGGAAAGAAAGGATCAAGCAAGGAAAAGTTGGATCAAGCGGCTTCAACAGGAATACTTGCAGGTAACATGTTGGATGTGTGATTTCCTAGCTAGTTTTGACATGCATGATATATGCATGTGTGTATTTGGTTCATTTGGTGTCATTGGCATGTGTTTTTCCTTGTTTGATAGTGGTTTCAACCTCGCCTTTTCATTTTCGGATAGCCATGGTATGAAAGGATTCATTCTTTGTTGAGCTTTGTATTTCCAGAAGGTTTTGGATCCAGGTTAGGTGGTCTTAGTAAAATCCCAAGGGTTTTGGGTGGAGATGGTTTTCTCTAGCAAGCCCTCAACATGTGGGTGGAGATAGTAAAATTCCTCAAGGGATGGTGAAGAAATTTTGATGCATCCAAGCTTGGCTTGGTTTTGTGATCTCAGGACTGGTTTAGGTGAGATCATGATAGTGTGAGGGTGGAGGTGGTTTAACCTATGGATTCCATTGGCTATTTATGCATTCTTTTATCCAATGAAATCCCATATTCATGATTGAAATATGGCACAGGGGTGATTTGCTGGAAGAAATATTTGGTTCCGCCCAATCTATGGTCGAGTGGTACATGGAAGTACCTAACTTGGTTGGATTTTACACATGGTAATAAGAGATAATTTCCTATTTTATTTTATGAGTAAATGTACTTGGTATGATGTGGATTTGATGGTTGTTCTATCATTTTTATTTATCTAGTTATATGTTGTTTATAACCATGGTTTTATGACAGATCCAAGTTCTGGATATTATCATGTTTTTTATTCATAAATAAATGGTTATTGAATGCATGATCTAACAGATGTTATTACATATGTAATGAGAGGGAATTATACCTTCTTGATGATTCTTAGATAATTATCTAGTCCCCATCTTCAGAAATGCATTCATGACCTGTAGATTTCATGTTTACCATGTGTTTGACAGAATGAATGTCATGGTTAGACCTAGTTAGGTCAATTCCTTGATTGAGTTTTGTGATAAGGGCTTTGTCCTTGTGTAATTTATCATTCTGAGAAGTGTCATAAAGTTTTGGGCAGTGGTCTACATAATAGCCTTGAAAAAGTGGCTTAGATCTTGCAGTCAATCGCACAAAATTGGCTCAAAAAGAATGCAGACACTCCCTTGCAGGATTATACATGCGACTATAGGGTTACAGTTGAATTCAAGTAGTTTTTTTCCAGCATCTAGGAGTTTAGATCAGTGAAAAATAAATTTAACTCATGGTTTTGGCACTTGGAAGGGTGTTTTAGCTCTTGGGCGTCCTATAGCACTTGAGGGAAGTCAATAAAGTCTTTGTTTGTCGGCTCCATTTCCTTAAGGTGATCTAGGAGGTTGAGTCATGTCATAGTAGCCCTCATCTCATGTTTACCATGGGAAATATGATGAAAGTGGGTAGATATGGGAGGGGTGGTTACAATCATGATGTCAAACTACTTAGGGAAGGTTGTCATGATGTCCCTCACACCCTCCTAAAGTTGGCCTACAAAAATTCTTGAGGAAGGAGACCTTAATAGGATGGAGTGAATACAAAGAATTAATAACATAAGTATTGCCTTAGGAATGTACGTTAAAATGTAAGAGAGTATAGAAAGGGGTTTGTTACCATTTATAAGTGTTTTTCTTCGGATTATGCGTGCACCTTAGGTGTTTTTATGGGTTTTTCCGATGGTTTTTGTTTGGGACTTTCAGATAAAAAGGTCAGGAAATTTTAACTAAATTCTAGAATGTGGTTAAAGTTAAGAATATTTATCAGTAAGTGAAGTTAGTATAAATATCAAGATAAGGAGAATGAACTAAACCAATTCTATGGTATGAAAATATTTGATGAGTGCTCCATCACATGATGCATTTATTGATTTAACTATCTCAGAAAAATAAAAATAGGAGGAAGATATGTGTTTGTTTGTTTGTTTGGTCGGTTCTTTTAGTGTGTGAGATAGAGTGTGTGCATGTTGTGCTATGGAGAAAAATTTTAGATTCAGTGGTTGTAACAAATTATGTAGAACTTCAGAATTATTCAGAGATCAAATATCAAATTTATGTTAGATTTCAGGCTTTTGTGATCCATAGTAATTTCCAAAAATTATTTCGATAATAATCACATGAAATAGAAAACTATCGAGGCGTTTCAGACCAGCTAGTGTGGTTCATCTCATCCTCAAGATGAACCACACTAGTTGGTTCTAAATGCGTCAATAGTGTTCTATTTCATGTGATTATTACTAAAATAATTTTGGAAAATCATATTTATGTGCAGAGATAGAAGACCAGTTTTGAAGGGAGTGTGTGGAGAATTATTCCCTCATTAGGAGAGTGTCTTAGAGGTAGTTGAAGTGTCTTTCATTGATGTTATTATTTTTATTTTCATTTGTTCTTTAGTCCAAAATTTCATTATAGCCCTAGCACTAGTTGTGCATTGAGATTTTGGCTTCAACATAAGTGCATCTTGATCTTTGTATTGTAGGAGTGTTGGCTCCAAGTTGGCGTTGGCCAAATAATATCATTTATAAGGAGTAGGGGCTCCTTTGCTAGTGGTGGGTAGCTGACGAATGTGAACGAGAATATTTTAGAGCAATAGAGAAGAAGAAGCAAAAAATAGTTTGGTGGTTTTTTACCCTAGGGTTTTTTCAGCTAAAAATCTTAGTCTCCTCATGTGATCTTATTTATGGTTTGTGTGTACATGTTTCTCTCCTTGTTCTATTGCAGTTTTAATTCGGAGAAATTATTATATGCAGAAAAAATTGTAAAATTTGTGCAATAATGTTTCACCACCCCCTTAGTATTATTAGTTTCTAACAGATAAAACATCATAATTTCGATATTAGAAGTGTCGCATACCTTATTGAGATGGGTGGTTTCTTTCCTTGTTTTCGGTCCCTCTTATCCCTTGCATCATCCAGGAGGTCCTTCCACTCCCTCTCTAGATTCATTGAAGGATGCTCATACTTAGGGATATTTTCAATATGAACACTATGTTGGCCCCAAAAATATTTTAAATATTTTTCTTCTTTTGAGTTGACTCTAAACATGTTGAAGTAATTGTCACCAAACATGGAAACCAACTTGCTAATGAGGTCACCTTTTAACATGGAACTTTGGGAATTCCACCCTAAGCATATGGTGGGCCCAAATATATCCAGACTTAGGCCATTCAAGTGTTTATAAAATGTATCATTTCCTAAAAAATGATATTATCATTAGTTTAAAATAATCACACATTACACATAAATTTCAATTATATTATCCATAATAATTAGAACATTTCTTAAATAGATTGAACCTTATCTATTTTCACAGGGATGCGCCTATTGTCTACAAAAAAGTAACTACTAGTGATCCTATTCCAGTGACACAGGTATATCCAGGAAAGTATGCTTCAAAATGCGCATCGTCACTATTAGCATCCCATGCACATTATGGCATGTGCCACTCAAGAGGTGTAGTACTGACATCGACACTGTGGGGTCTATTGGTTAGAGTGACTGGTGTGTCACTGACATGTGGATAATGGAATTTGTACCAATATGATTTTTTTCCAGTGTGGGAACGATGCTAGTACCAACACCGACCTATGTAGTCATACACTAAGTATCAAAATCATCCAAAAATTATTATTATAAAAAGTGTTTTTTTATGAAGGACTAGTAAGGGTATAAAAAAAAAGTAAATAAATGGATAGTTAAATATATTCATGCTTACGCCACAATGAAAAATATTTGACATCAAGATATTAATTCTTTTTTTTTTATTGTGTCTTCTATTGAATATGAATTAAGGACACAAACTCATTGGTTGATGTTATTAGAAGCTTATTAATTGTTTGCACTCGGTATTTGAAGCAATAGATTTCTTCATCTATAATATCTTCCTTAGGATGATCTGTGGACTGCTCTAATGTTGTTTCCTTCCCTTTGTCACCCTAAAAAAATGGTCCTTCCAACAATGCAATTTCATATTACTGTTCATAGCATATTTTTTACATGAATACATTATTACAAGTTTATAATCATATTTTTATTTGAATGCATTATATCAAGTTACAAATACAACTAGGGACACAAAAATGAGGACATGATGGACCACCTATAAACATAAATTATAATAATCATTAACAAGAGGTTATGTATCACCTCCAAAATATAAAAGTTTGTATCTATTTGATTCAAGTTGTAATTGATCAACAACTATTCTCTTACATCTATTGATTTTATTGCACATATGAATACATGGTTTCCTTCACGTATTTTAAATATGAAATTTGGTTGCTTATTTTTTTGTCTCGGGTTGTACAATGTTTATAATACCTGAAATATTCCGTGATGCTTTTGGTGTCCCATAAATATATATAGATTCTACTTTATTATTATCATTTTCTCTTAGTTTTACATAATTTGTAGCCAATCGGTATCTCCACATACGTCACGTATACCATACCAACTGCATCTAATATTTATAATTGTAATAGGGTTTGGCATACTCCATCAATTCAGTTAATTTGCCATAAAAAACCATTATGTCATTCATGGAAAATAGCCTCAAGCCATGTAGTGATGATGGAGCAGTGCGATATATTCTCTCGTTGTGACAAAAATATTTTTTTACTTGAGGAAGGTGCTTCACTACCTATCGTTTCACTAGATGTTTTTACCTCAAGGGAACCTCAATGTTATATATACTCTTAACATCATAATATCATGACCCCCCTTTAGCAAGAAAAAATTCCATGCATCTACAAAATTTTATTTTGATCTTCTCACCCCTCGTTGATGATCTTTGTCTGTTAGACATATTAGATCTCTGACTCTCCTCCACTTTATCTAAAATTCCCTTGCTCAATGAACATTGATCTGATAGGTACATGTTTGGTTGTACCTATATTCCATCAAATGAGAGAAGTATTTAGTAGATTGATGATTTGTAACAATCGATTAAGAAGAGTTGAATAACTGAATAAAAATAAAGCAATCCTTAAATATAATAACTGGTTACGGAAATTGGAATTTTATGGAGAAAGAGTTAGACATAGTTGAGCATATGGTTATGTATTTTAGCAAGATTTATTTCCTTTTATGGTTTCAAGAGAGTGATTTGAGTAGGGTTATTTTTTAGTTAATCCAAGAATCATCCTTCATCACTTCCCTTCATCATGTTTGAATTAGTGGTCCCCTTTGTATTAGGATTGGTTTGAGTCAATTTCCATAGTCTTGTAGCTTAGGGATCATTAGGTATTTATCTATGTTACCAGATCCATGGGGTCTTGATGTCAGATCCACGAATCTGAGTTTTAGCTATTGATATGCATACACATTCACCTAGATCCACATAATATCTTCCATGTAAACAAATCCTTTAACCCAGAAATGGATCCCATGGTATTGAAATGAATATTGTGCCAACTAGCTCTCACACGCTAAATCCCAAGAAAATAACATTATATATATATATATATATATATATATATATATACATATATATATATATATATATATATATATATATATATATATATATATATATATATATATATATATATATATATATATATATATATATATACATATATATATATATATATATATATATTTTCTTTTCTTTTTCTTTTTCTTTTTCTTTTTCTTTCTTTTTTTTTTTCTTTTTTTTTTATTCTTTTTTTTTTTTCTTTTTTTAACAATATTTTCTACTTATTTGATACTATAAAAAGAAAATATTTTATTTATATTTTTAACTAGATCACTCATTAATAATATGTAGGATGTATAGTTGTATAACATATTATTTACCTATAGGTTGTAAGCTATATTAATAACTTATGTATGGCTTCATTTTACATTCCATGTCATAAGTTACTCATGTGAAGTTACCTTAAATAATGTAGGTTGACATTGAGACTTGTTTGGTCAAATTAATGTGAATCAAAATACCCTAATGTAAATATAGTTCATAAACTTACGAACTGTGTGCACAATTTATGTAGGCAATGAAAGAAAACCTAGAAACCATAATAACTCAAATAAAAATTCACAAATAAATTGTTAATCAAAATAAAAAAAACAATCCATGCAAACAAATTGACTTTAAGATGTAATAGAATAGAATAATACCTAACAGAGGACAGATCACTAAGTTTTTTCAACACTATATAACTATTGTATGAGACCTTCAGAGGATCAAGAAAGGAAAAAAAGTGATGCAAATATTGTGTAAGTAGTGGAACTCAATGAGGAAGTTCAAAATTGTTTGCACTTGGAAAATCCAATCCCTGTGCAATAGTATCCTTGTAGAGTTTCCTCATTACTTATTGTTGCTATGACAAACACCCTCCAAAAATTTTCCTTAGCTTGAATTTTGAATTCTCCTTGTGATTTTATGATCTATCGTTTTATGTTGGTCATAGTCACTTCATCATTGGTTGATTTATAAGCCTTCTTCCGAGATTTTAATTATCAAAACCACTTCCTTACACATGTTTAGCTTTTGATGCATTCACAAGCACACCTCTTTATTTCAAGATCAGTAGTCAATGTTTACCTTTGTAGATAAGAAGTGTGCAGTGCTAGAGAAAAAGGATTGCACAACCTAAGGAAATATAGTATGTGTAGTCCCTGGGAAAAATTCTTCACAACCTCTATAAATAGATCATGTGTAGTCACTAGTGACAATGATTACACAATCCTTGGTAATAAGCATTGAGAAAATCCTAGACCCTGCACAACCCCTAATGAAAATTTTTGCATAGTTGATAGGGATAGTGAAATGAAAAATCCATGCCTACTGTAAGTTCACATCATTATTTACAATCTCTTCCACACTTAGTGGAAATTGTACCATCATTCTAGTGAGTCTGCTCAATTTTCACTTTTGTGCACTTTTTATTTCATAAGTGTCACTTTCACTTTCACGACTATCTTTTCTTCTTGACTTCAATTTCAAAAGTATCACTCTTGCATTCTATTTGATTTATCACGCGCATCTTTAAATTTCTTAGGATTTTGCAAGTCCCATTTTCACTTTTTCTTACCGTCACAAGTTCCGCTTTAAAATGATTGAACTCCTACATGTGTCGCATTTTGGCACATAAATAGAGGAAACTCCAACACAATATTCTACATTATTTGATCATATATATCATAAGAACATGTTTTAGACACATTCCCATGTCTTAGCATGATTTCTGGTTTGAATCGACACTTGTGTTGTAACTTGTATTCTGCGTGTTGCAAAGCTACATTTGAATTGCCACACCTAGAAATAATTGTTTCTTTGCTATCATTTTAAGGTATACATGTTAATTTTGGATACTAATAATTCCCTTAGCTTGTATTGATGTTACATGAGTGTGAGATCACTATTTCAGGACTTTTTTACATGTTTTTTCTCTCTTGTCTCGTTGGTACCACACTTAGTCATTTTTCTGAGCTTTCACTATCTATGCAACTTGCCAACTTTCCTCCCACCTAGAATTGTGCATTGTGTAGTCTTAAGTCATTTACAACCACCCTTTCCTCCTCTAACTATTAAATGCATATTCATTACCTCCAATGACAACACATTATAGTCATAGAGCTTACTCTCTACTTCATGTCCCTGCAAACTACACAAAATTTCTCCTAATCATTCTTCCATTGCACAATACATAGTATTGGTAAATGGGAATGCCTCATTTCCTCCTCGAAATTTGAAATTTAAATATCACTTGGCTCAATATTCCCTGAACTACACATTGTAAAATCATTATGAGAAATTAGGCCTCATTGAGTCACTGTCTCCCTCAATTGTGTAGTTATGTCTTCTAGTCCCTTAGGCACTGTGCATTACACAGTCACAATTAATATACCTTCATTAATAACTATTAAACTATGCACTGCGAAATCCATGAGCCTCCTCCTCTTTCATGCACCTTGTCCTGGGTTCAATTAGCAAATTACATGAAGAATTTAGACTATTTCCAGACTGATGTTGTCTTTTTATGAGTGAATTTCATTTGCAGGTAATATATCTTGACATGATTGGATGATTCTCAAGGACGATGCTAAGGAGATCATGCAAGAAAACACTTGTTAAGCTAAAGAGACAAAGAGACTATCAAACAATAATATGAAGGGACACTAGATCACAACATAATATTGAAGATAAAAATCACAAGGAAGACTCCATATCATCCAAGATCTAGAAGGATGAAGATGAAAAACATGCAAGAATTACCATGAAGATACAAGTAAATTCACTAAGGATATGTTACAATAGAGCACTTGTGAAGAAGAAGAAAAAGGAGTAGTCATCATAGAGGACGTGAAATAATCTTGGGCCAAGATAAAGACATAGCAATTCATGCTAATTCTGAAGGTTTTGATACTCCTCTAGACCCTTTAGAGGGTGAAGTTAAAGAACAAGAAAATATCCCCCATGAAGAAGATACAAATATGGAATTTAGGAGAAATGCTTGTCTCGGACACATCACAATGATGTTCCATGTCATCAATGCCAAGTCATGGTTTGTCCAAGTTTCATCACAAATTCATATGTTTCAATGTATCTCGCCACATCATTTGTGGAATGTAATTATTATATTTTTAAAAATGAGAAAATCTAAAATGTGTGGAAGACCAAGGGCCCCACACGGAACATCAAGAGTCACAAGAAATTTCTAAATTCATGTATAATATCAAAGGTCATATAGGAATTATAAAACTCATATTATAAGCTCAAGAGTTATGAGGGAGGTTAAGAGTCACATAGGAGGTGAAGAGTCACCTCATTTGTTATAAATACACCCTCATAAATCAAGAGAAGGGGACTTTGGAATTTGGAATTTTCACCTTGTCTTCTCTAGTTTGACATAGGAGAGAAGATATTTCTATGGAGGAACAAGTGATGACTTAATTTCCATTATTGGGGCTAGTGTGGTATCCTTGTAATTTTATATCTTAGGACTTTCACTTAAAATATGAATCTTTTTGAGCTGGCGCACTTTCATGCATATGTCATGAAAGATTGTAAGACTATTCTTTCATTGTTTACAGTGTATGTTTATGTTAACACATACTAATGAAATTGAACTATTTGTTTGGATTCACTACTACATTTGGGTGGAAATTTCGATGAAGAAATCCGACGGACCATATAAAATTAGAAAAAACGTCAGAATTTAAATGTTTTTTTTTTGTTTTTTTCCCTAAAATCTCGACTCTCGTCGAATATCTGATGGGAGTTCTTTGAATGCCGAATATTTGACAGAATGTCCTATCCTGTCGATTATCCGAATTTTTTCCTATAATCCTCTTGTCGTCGAATATCCAACGAGAGTTATTTTACCGTCGGATATCCGACGCTATATCCAATATGAAAATGTGTTATCCAATTTCCAACAAATGGAAAATAATTTTTGCATAACGTTCAATTCCACCATTAATGGCTTTTTATGCTGACAACGTCTAATATGGGAGTGCTTTATGTTGATCAGTTTAACTAATTAAAATAAATATAACATTAATATGATAATTAAATAGAATATTAGTAATATATATTAATATTAATATCTATAATATATTAAGATTAATATAATATTATATGATTATAATATATATATATATATATATATATATATATATATATAGAGAGAGAGAGAGAGAGAGAGAGAGAGAGAGAGAGAGAGAGAGAGAGGCCGTAACATCATATAACTTTGACATAGTTGCTATATATATTAGTAATGATTATTTTGAAAGGTTGTAGGCTTATTTTGAGGTTAATTTTTGAAAAAAAATAATCAATGAAAGTTTGGTGAAAAAAAAAAAATCATATAACATTCCTCGAGTAGACTAAGGACACATGTGATCAACATCGAGGGCTTCTAAGGATGGAAAATATTACTTCCCTTGTAGAAATTTCAAGGGCTTGAGGCCAAGGGGAATTCTAACAAAATTAGTTAAAAATAATTGTAGAGACTATGAGCACATTGAAGGAAGACATAAATATCATCCATTTGTAAGTTATTTATTATATGTCTTTGTATTGTAGATTTATTTTGTAAATTTTTATATGTATATTGTATTTTAGATTGTATGTCTTTGTATTTTAAATTGTATTATATTTATATTTTAAATGCATTTTGTAATATTCTTTTGGGAGGTGTTTGAACTATGTTTTCATCTTGATGTGCACTAGAAATATTATTTGATTATTTTTGTTAGGGTCAATTAAGGGGTTAGGTTGAGTTAGGGGTTAATTACTTTATGGGCTTAGGGATAAGGGGTTATAGTTTAAGGGTTTAGGGTTTAGGTATTAAGGGCTTATGGGTTAGGGGTTTAAGGGCTTAGGAGAATGAGGTTATGGTGTTAGGGGGTTCATGTGTGTTTAGTTAGTTAATTTGGATATAGATGATATAGAGGTTAATCATGGGTTTTATGGAGCATTATTAATAAGATTTTAAAGTATATTATGAAAAATATGACATTACAATGATGAATTCAAAATAAGATAAATATGTTTTTTATTATGGTCGTGACTATATATCTTAGAAAGTGTCTCACTTCCTGCATGTCAAGAAAAGTAACATCTTTCTTAGATTTTTTCAACATATTCAGAAATTGCACAAGCATCATAATTGATTTGTTGGCTTTGTTTCTTGGTCGCACCTAAGTTTTCTTTGTCGTTGTATTCATTGTCTTTGTTTTCCTTATATATTATATTTGTAAATTGTTGTTATATAGACATTTCAACATTTTCTATATATACTAATATTAATTTATTGACTGTAATTGTATAGTATCATACCCCTAGGGAATTCCCTAAAGATGATATTCTTTATTATAAAGAACATGCATTGAAAGAAAAATTCCCAAAATGTGATGAGAGTAGATATCAAACCTTCAAGGAACAAAAAAAGTGCCTGACAAGGTTTTTCATTATATTCCTATAATTCCACGTCTGTGAAAATTGTTCAGGTGCAAAAGCATAGCATAACTTATGGGTTACCATGCAGAGAATATAATTAAAGATGTTATTCTTTGAATTCCTCATGATGGATTTTCATCTAGGAATATAGAGGAAAAGTGGTTGGAGTTTAAAATATAACCTCATTATATTAGGATTTCATTAGCAGTTGACGGTGTCAATCCATTTAGACAGCACATATCTACTTATTCAGTGTGGCTCGTTTTTGTTATTAACAATAATATTACTCCATGGAAGTGAATAAAGAGGGAGTGCATAATGTTGACAATGCATGTTCCAGGTATTTATAATTTATTTAGAATTATTTTCTTTTTAGCACAATAACATCTCATTTATCTTGTTTGTTTCATAATTATGTCCTATATTTTTTTGTTAATTTACTCATATATGTTTCATTATGCCTAATTTTAATTTTGTCTTATAATTTTTTTTATTTACACATATTTAGTAATTATGTATTGTATGTTCAATCAATTAGGTGAGTACTAGGTCAAATATATGAATGTATATATCGAGCCTCTTGTCGATGAGTTAGTGGAGTTATGGAACGATGTCACTATGTATGATATCTCTAGACGAGTAGTTTCAAAAAGGGAATTTGAATTCCATGCAATTCTTGTATGGAAAATCCACAATGTCCCAGAGCTAACACATTTCTATGGTATGTTATAACATTATACCTGCACTTTAATAGTGTTTAATTTTATAAAGTTCATTTCAAGTATGTTTTCTTTAAATAGTTCGACCTTCATTATAGATACTTAAAATAATTTATATACAAATTATTCCATTTCTTGCAGGTCTTCAAACGAAGGGTAAATTTCCTTATACAATTTTTGGTCCTAAGATCAAATCTCATTGTTCACAAAGCTTAGGAAAGGAGGTGTTTGATGAGTATAGGCACTTCCTTTCTAAGAACCATAGGTATCGAAGTACCGAAAAACATATTTTAAATGGGAAAGAAGAGAATGGATTAAGAGCATGGAGAATGACACCTCGCACATGGAAGTTGCAATATAATAGAGTCTCTCAAGGTATGGACCAAATTGACTATGTATAAATATACATTATATGTTTGGATTATTTTATCTTTTTATGGAATTTTCTTCACTATAATAATTGAAAGGTTATATTTTTGTTATAATATATTTGAATGTTATTCACGTTGTATGTCGTCAAGGCATAAATAACAGGGAACTTCCATGAGGAATGAAAAGTTATCACGAGAAATTCAATAGACTCCCCTACTATGAGCACCTAGAAATTGTTCATCTGTTTGATATAATGCACATCGGGAAGAATGTAACAGATACTTTATGGTGAATCTTAGATGGAAGGAGAGATAAATAATTTTTTTTCAATATTTTTAATGACATGAAGGAGGCCGACCATGCATTGCAAATTTCGATTCATTCAAATAGCGATGGATACAACCAAAATATAAGCACCCTTCCATGGTTATTGAGAGATAAAAAAAGTAAGCATGTTAAAGAGTTTATTGAAAAAATAAATTTCCAACTAGATTTTCTTCAAACATAAAGAATATCCTAAAAAACAAAGGTGAATTAGGTGGGATAAAAGCTCATGATTGGAATGTGTTCAATAAAGTAATTATTCTGGTGTATATACATTTCATACATTGGTGAAACATCTTGTTAATTACTCTTTATTTTTCTACTAATTTTGGAAAAATTAATGATTGATCTTTATTTTTGTTACAATATGTCCTACTTTTATCTCTTCCAGAAAACTTTGACAACAATATCAAACAAGTTATACTTTATTTTGGCAAATAAATGAGGAAAGTGGATATTTCTGTGCAAAGTGTAATTTGTTCAATAAGTTGTTGTGTTGCATATTTTTTACTGCATGTGTTTTCCTTGTCATCGTGTACTATATTATATTTTTTTTGTTAAAACCCATGATTTTCTTGATTCATATGTAGATGGTTGTTATATAAAGAAATTGATAAAGAAGATATAAAGAATGAAGGAAAAAAATTCCTTCTCTAATGTGTGAAATGCAAAAGTATCTACATCTGAAATTTATCAATGCACAGGAACACTACCTCATATACCAAGTCAAGGACAATGAAAAGTGTGGACTTGTGCACACAAGATCAATGTGGATAGTTGAGAGGAACTTGAAATCAATGAATGATTTGGTCAAAAAAAGAGCATGTACCGAGGGTTCTATGGTAGAGGGATATATGGTATATCACACCATGGTTTATATTCATCAATATAGTGATGAAATGGGAAAAAGTGTTAATGTATCGGATCACATTTTGGATGTCAAATCCATGGATGATTTTGAATCAGGGTGCCTATTGGGGAAAGATAGAATGAACAAAGTGAGATGTAAGTAGATAGTGGAGATTTATAACACATTTGGATTTTTTGTTTTTAAGTATATCATACTTATTTAATTTTTAGTCTTCCTACATAATCCATTATTATGAAGGTATAACATGCTAATGAATTATATACATATGAATTTTTTTATTTTAATACAATCGGTCAAGAGTGGGATGTAATAAATTTATGCATTGTGATTGAACGATGCAATGGATTGAACGATGCAAACAAGCTAAAAATGGTAGGTTATCATGGTATGGTGTGTCTACATTGGTTAAAGAATCTCAACATAGTGGATATATCAATCTTACACAGAGGGAAATTGATTTAGCATATGGTTTAAAAGAATATCAGGAAAGCATATTCACCCATAATACTTAGTTGTTTTTAAATTATATTGATATACTATGGGTATATCAATCAATACTATGGGTATTTGCATGATATAATTGAGTGTGATTTTGAATCCTTCAAAGTAGTTGTGCTCGATTTCAAATGGTTTAGGCTATGAATTCATAAACATGACCTTGATAGAATTTTTATTGATCATGCTAACGAATTTAACATGGTTGATACAAGGAATCTTGAACCAGGATCAAAGGAATATGTTCTTCCAAGCCAATGTGAACAAGTATTTTATGTATATGTTCTAGGTAAAGAAGGTTGGTCATATGTTGTTAGATATGATCTCAAAGGAAGGCTCGTAAAGTATAATGTAACAGAAGGAGATGAAATTGAAGAATAAGATGATGTAGAGGACTAGGGGGTTTATGAAATGTCAGATGAAGATGTCGAAGAAGTTCAAGGAATATATCTTAATTGAGGAAATTTTAATTTTGGATGAACTATATGATATTTTTACCTTCTGTCGAATGAAGAAATTGAAAAAGTTGAACCAAATGTAGAAGAACATGTTCTAGATGATGATATAGATGATGATGATGATGTTGATATGGTGAATCCTTTGTACATGAATTCAAAACTACATGATACAGATGATGAGACGGATGAGGAAAAATATTAATGATCTCAAAATTTTGAAAAGTAAGAAGTATGTATTTATATGTTTTCATTTGGTTTGTTCTCTTTAGGCCACCTTAAATTTTTATTTTCCTAGTTTTTATTTTTGAATCTTACTATTTTTCTTTCAAATGTATTATAGTAGATAGATCGAGGAATTGAGAGTGAAATGATGGGGGGTGGGGGGAGGGGCCATATGAGTTCCACCTTTAGGTGGATTTCCTTGTTAAGTAGAGAATATAATATTATTGAAAATAAAAGAAGCTCATTTATGTGTATAACATCATTTCCAATTTCCACTTTGATTCGTTAAGTAGACGTACCGGGAAAATTGGGCGATGGGTGACCCAGTTGACACGGTGGTCAAGAAGGCATCTCAACTAAGGTCAAACCATGAAGTCCCATGAATTGAGTTCCCACCAGGGTGTCTTATAATTATTTTTATAAAATTGACAAAATTAATGTTTAGGTGTTAAAAACCAGTTTATAATTTATTGATTATGCATCATGGACGTACTAAAAAATGACAATATTTTGTTTTCATTGAAGACCTACTGATTTTTGTTCACTAATGTGCATAGCATGGAAAATTCCCACACCCTTGGTGCACCTGCATGAAGACGGGGTGCATGGGCACCCATGGGGGTTTCGCGTTGTAGGTACGCTAGCGTACTCGCCTGATAAGGGCGAACGTGCAACAATTTGGTTGGTCAAACCAACTTGGAAAGGGGTGCTCACACAAAAGAAGAAATTACAACCCATGACTTCCCATGAAAATTTTTCCCACAAGGGGGTCTCATAATGATTTTTAGAAAATTGACTAAATTAATGTTTGGGTGATAAAATTCAATTTATAATTGATTAATCATGTAACATGGAAATAAAAAAATGCTAATATTTTGTTTTCATTGATGAGCTAATGATTTTTGTTCACTAATTTTCACAGTAGCGTATTGAACATTTGTACCTTGGGTGCACCCACATGAAGGTAGGGTTCTTGGTCACCCATGGGGGCATCGTGTGTTGGGAACGCCAAGGCGTCCACCTAATGAAGGTGCCCAAGCGACGATTTTTTGGGTCGACCTGATTTACCAAGGGGAACTCACAAAAAATAAGTAATTTTGGACCATGACTTCCTGTGAATTGATTTTCCACAAGGTGGTCTCATAATGATTTTTAGAAAATTAAATAAATTAATGTTTAGATGTTAAAAGTTAGTTTATAATTGATTGAGCATGCAACATGGTACTCACAAATGATAATATTTTATTATGATAATTGATGACATAATGATTTATGTTCTTTGATATGCATAGAAGGGTGAATTCCCACGCCTTGGGTGCACATGCATGAAGGCGGGGTAGGTGGGCCCTGATGGGAGCGTCGCATGCTGGGCATGCCAGGGCACCTACCTAACAAGGGTGCTTGTATGATGAGTTGGTGGGTTGACCTGACTTGGAAAGGAGCACCCACACAAAATAATTAATGTTCGACCATGAATTCCCATGAGTAAAGTTCCTATAAGGGGTCTCATAATGATTTTTAGAAAATTGACTAAATTAACGTTTGGGTGTTAAAAGTTAGTTTATAATTGATTGATCATGCAACATGGAAATAAAAAATGATAATATTTTGTTTTCATTGATGATATAATTATTTGCGTTCATTTATTTTCATAGCATGGTGAATGTTTGTGCCCTAGGCGCACCCACACAAAAGCAAGGTGCCCAAGCACCCATGGGGGCGTCGTGTGTTGGTCATGCCAGGGGACCCACCCTACAAGAGCACCAATAAGACGAGTTGGTGAGTTGACCTGACTTGGAAAGGGGAACTTTCATAAACTATGTAATGTCGACCTATGATTGCCCATGAGTTGAGCTCCCACAGGGGGGTCTTATAATGATTTTTATAAAATTAATTAAATTAATTTTTAGGTGTTAAAAACAACTTTATAAATAATTGATTATGCAACATGGAACTAACAAATGATAATATTTTGTTGTGATCATTGATGAGCTAATGTTTCGTGTTCATTGATTTTCATAGTAGGGTGAATTCTCATGCCTTGGGTATGCTAGCACGAAGGCGAGGTATGTGGGTGCTCACGGGGGCGTCGAGTGCTGGGCACACCAAGGTACTCACCCAGCAAGGGCATCCGTACGACGATTTAGTGGGTCGACCCAAATTAGACAGGGGAACCTACATAAAATAAGTAATGTCTGCCCATGCCTTCCCATGATAAATTTCCCACAAGGGGGTCTCATAATGATTTTTAGAAAATTGACTAAATTAAATTTTGGTTGTTAAAAGTCGATTTATAATTGATTTCTCATGTAACATGGAAATAAGAAATGACAATATTTTGTTTTCATTGATGAGATAATGATCTGTGTTCATTGATTTGCATAGTAGGATGAACGTCTGTGTTCTCGGGCGTCCATGGGGGCGTCATGTGCTAAGTGCGCGGCCAGGGCACCTGCCTGAGAGGGGTGCTCATGAAATGAGTTGCTAGGTCAACATGATTGACAAGGGGCGGCCACATAAAATAAGTAATGTTGTCGCATGAATTCCCATGAACAAATTTCCCACAAGGGGGTCTCGTGATGATTTTTATAAAATTAACTAAATTAATGTTTATGTGTGAAAATCCAATTTATAATTGATTGATTATGGAACATGGTATTAAAAAATGATAATATTGTGTTGTGATCATTAGTGAGATAATGATTTTTGTTCACTGATTTGAACAGTAGGGCGAACACCCGGTCCTTAGGCATGTCTACACGAAGGTGGGGTGCACAGGCACCCATGGGGGCTTCACGTGTTGGGAGCGCCAGGGAAAACCCATGGCAGGGGCACTCGTGTGACGCATTGGTGTGTCAGCCTGACTTCTCTATGGGAGCTCACACAAAATAAGAAATTTCAACCCATAACTTCCCCTGAACATAGCTCCCACAAGGGGGTCTCATAATGATTTTTAGAAAATTGACTAAATTAATGTTTGGGTGTTAAAAGTAAATTTATAATTGATTAATGATGTAACATGGAAATAGAAAATGATAATAATTTTTTTCATTGATGAGCTAAGATTTTTTTCACTTATTTTCACAACAAGGTTAACTCTTGCATGGTTAGCATGCTTGCACAAAAGTGGGGCGCCCAGGAACCCATGGGGGCATCGTGTTCTTGGCACGCTAGGGCGCCTACCCAATGGAGGTGCACATGTGATGAGTTGTTAGGTCGACTCGAATTGGAAATGGGCATCCGTACAAAAGAAGTAATGTCATCCCATGAGTTCCCATGAACTTGGTTCCCACAAGTGGGTCTCATAATGATTTTTAGAAAATTAAGTACATTAATGTTTAGGTGTTAAAAATTGATTTATAATTAGCTTATTATGTAGCATGACACTAAAACATGATAATATTTTGTGATCATTGATGAGCTAATGATTTTTTTTCCCTGATTTACACAATAGGGTAAATTCCCGCACCTTGGGCATGCCTGCAAGAAGGCGGGGTATGTAGTTTCCCATGGGGATGTCGTGTGTTGGGAATGTTAGGGCACCTGTGTGATGAGTTGGTGGGTTGAATCGACTTGGAAAGGGGTGCTCACACAAAATAAGTAATTTCAGCCCATTACTACCCATGAACAGAGTACCGACAAGGGGGTCTCATAATGATTTTTAGAAAATTGACTAAATTAGTGTTTGGGTGTTAAACCATTTTATAATTAATCGATTATGTAGCATGGTACTAAAAATGATAATATTTTGTTTTCATTGATGAGCTAATTATTTTTGTTCATTGATTTGCATACTAGGGTGAACACATCTGCCATGGGCATGCTTGCACAAAGGTGGGGTGCATGGGTGTCTCATGTTGGCCATGCCAAGGCGCCCACCCGGTAGGGGTACCCATGCACCAAGTTGGTGGGTTGGCCTGAATTGGCAAGGGGAATCCTAAAAAAATAAGTAATGTTGACCCATACATGCATGACTTTCCGTGACATGAGAATGGTGCCAACATTGAATATTTTTCATTTGTTGCTCGTATGCACTGAATTTTTACATGGTTATGGTAGATGCATGCATTGATGATATGGTAGGGTTTTGAATCTCAAATACGACTCACAGAAATAATTTGATAATCAAACGACAAAATTATAACATATATAAATGTCAAGGAGATGAAATTATTTATTACTATTTACGAGTTGCATGTTTCTAATGTACTTCATAGTCTAGAGGTTGATAAAAATCCTTACACTTCCATTTGGGAAAAAGTATTACCCTTAATCATCATCTTTGTGATCATCATCATCATCATCACCATCATCTCTGTACCGGGCTAGTTGGGCGACGGGTGAACCAAATGACACGACAGTCAGGAAGGCATGGTTCAGTAAAGCTTTAAAAACTAAGATTTGTTAAACAATGTCCCATAAATATTTTCATGGTAGGAAACCTTGTATCAATATTTATTAGCATTATCTTATTATATCTTATTCTATTGTTCACTCTATTTATCATGTAGAATATTTATTCAAGGTTTCATTAAAAGTATTTAAAGGTGACTTACTTATTCTCATTATTATTTGTAGTAATCGAATTCCTTGAACAAACTTACCCCCTAAAACTTTTTTGGATTTCTCCAAATAGACACATAGTTTATATGATTCACTTAGTTTCCATAGGATTTAGGAGTTCAAGTTGAATTCCCCCTAAATGTTGATCTTAAATTCTACCCATCCTAAATAAACTCCTAAACTTGACATGTTATAAGCTAAATATGGCATATTTGAATCCTAATATAACTGATTTTAAAACTCATATCCATTCACAAGAATAAATTATTAATATACCCTTATAATTCATAAACAAAAATGTAATAATAAATATAATCAATTAAATAGACATAAATAATGAACACATCAATTTATCGAGAAAAATCACCATAGAAACACTACAACACTTAACTTATTAATCACAAAATATTTTTCATTCCAGGTGCTCTGTCAACATTCTTGAATAGAAATATTTTCCTCTCAACAAATAGCACACAACTTTTTATTTTCATTGTTTAACTTATGTGAACAATCTTTTTTTCTATGCAAGTGTGACATAGTTTCATCTAGGATAATTTTTGAAATAATTTTATAATTGTCTTTATCACCACTCTTATGAAGTTGGAATATTCACTACCTTCCTCCCCTAAACCTATTTCAATATGGTTGGAAACTAGGCGAACGAAGCAAAGATAACCCCTGAATAATGAATTATTGTCGGACTGTGTGTCCACTTCCTTTGAGTCTCATATCTACATGGGTGCATTCATACCTACTAAATAATCATGCACTAGCATGTCGTGTTTACTATGTGGTCATGCTAGCTTATCGGTCACCCTACTCCCTTAGATTATTACACTATGTGAGAAAGCATGGAATCAATCTAAATTCTCTCCACCAGTTAAGTGAAAATGGAAAAACCTACTTTCGGGTATTGAACCACTCATAGGAAATATATAATAATATATAATATTGTTATAATATATAATATTATATATAATATATATTATATATATAAAAATATATCGTATATTATATAATAGAGTTATATAGGTTCATTGCATAGTGAAGGGCGCCATAATCGGGTTCTCAGAGAAAGCATGAGGGAATTAAAAAAGGCAACATGAAGGCATTATATGAGGACACAAGGGAATTTTAGCAGTGGGCGCGAGGGAATTCGAGCAGGGTAGAGCAATGGGAATGAGGGCATTTGAGCAAGGCAACATTGGAAACCTATCTTCAATATGGTAGTAAGCTAGAAACTAGGATCCTCTGTTTGTTATTTTTTTAATAACCGTCTCAGATACCTTATCCCATGAATGTAAGATTGACCCTGTCTCTCTTATCATTATCAGTCCTTTAACTTCCTCGAAGCCACCAACCTATTTCCACCTAGGGAATTTATTCGTCTTACCTACAACAGAGTGAACCCTTACCCATTATTATAATCCTGAAATCCTTTTATTCATCTTACTTACAATGGGTTGAACCCTTACCCATGATTGTAAGCTTGAAACCCTTTTATTCTTCTTACCTGTGACGGGGTGAACCCTTAACCATGATTGTGAGATAAAAACCCTTATCCATGATTGTAAGCTCGAAACCCTTATTCACCTTACCTATAATGGGGTGAAACCTTACCCATGATTGTAAGCTTGAAACTGTTACACATGATTGTAAGTTTAGATGGAACTTTTTTAGGGTATTCTGATGCAATTTGGATGGAATTTTATGGTAATATTATACAGTTTGAAAGGAACTATTGTTTGGTTTTATCATATAGTTCACATGGCACAGTCCATATGCGCAATTGTATTATCCTACTATAGTATGTATGGATCTGTGATGGAAGTTTTCATACAGACTTGGCATCAATTATTTATATATTTTGTATGGTATATTTTCTTTGAGAATTATGGATTCTACACCTAATACACATGAACTCAATATAAAGTTTGTTTTGGCTCTGTGATGGAAGTTTTCATACATTCTTGGCATCAATTATTTATAAAATTCGTATGGTATGTCTTCTCTACAATTATGGCTTCTATACCAAATACATATGACCTAAATATAAAGTTTTTTTTGGCTTTGTGATGGAATTTTGCATAAAATCTTGACATCTATTATTTATACAATTCATATGGTATGTCTTATCTAAGAATATGGATTCTATTCAAATACATATGACCTCAATGTAAATTTTTTTTTCTCTATGATGGAAGTTTGCGTACATCCTGGGTATCGATTATTTATACAGTTCCTATCGTATGTATTTTCTGAGAATTATTGCTTCTATACAAGATACATATGACCTCAATATAAATTTTGTTTTGGATATACGATGGAGGTTTGCTTATAGTCTTGGCATTTATTATTTATATATTTTGTATGGTATATATTCTTTGATAATTATGGATTCTATACCACATATATGTGACCTCAATATAAAGTTTTTTTGGCATAATATCAAATTACAATATGGATGTCTTTAATTTATTATTTTTTTGGTGGCATCGAAACCTTATAGTTTATCAATATCACATTATTTATAATATATATATGTTGAGATATTGTTATCATCAACCCTAAAGTGAAACCCTAAAGAAGCTTGGAATCTTAATTCAGACATTCAATGACAAATATCTCCTTGAGAAGTATCTTCTATGACTCATATGAAATTATGGCAACTCTAAAGAATGTATGAACAATGACCTTAAGAAACCATATATCAATAATCTTAGGGTTGGCAGTTGATGATATTCTTGACATATTATAGTGATCATCAAGAAAGTGAGAAAGAATTCTATGTCACTCTCATCATGATAGTTTCATAGACAATCAATCATATGCATGCAGTATGCTCTTTAATGCAATAATCCATATGTAAACTAGTGACTTGGCACACCTATGTCTCTACATGATGATAATAGCAATTCACTTATCCTTATGATAGTGACCTCATTGCAACAAGGATCTTGATTTATCAATTTGAAACCAATTCTTATATAATGCATGAAAATTGAGATTAACCATTTATTTATTGATGGAAATATGTGCAGTACAAGATGATTGTTCAACAATGTCTATTAATGTAAAAAAAACTATAAAAAATGAATTTTATTCCTTTTATATTTCTTCATCTATGGCATAATTTTTGCCTTCCTGGTGCTTAAATAATCAACCAACCTTTATTTACTTGCAAACCCTATTTTTTCCCTTCATGGTGTGTGAATGGCCTCACTCACCATGGCAGAAGTCTCAATATTGAGACTAATATTGATGCTTCATGGGATGATGTATCAACTTGTCTCATGCTCTATCCCAATAATGATTTATTGTAATAATATTCCTTTGAGGTTCTATTCAAATTTTGGTAATTTATAAGGCTTGTAGCCTTCCACTATTTGCACAAATTTGTAGCTTCAAGTGGTACACTAAGTCTAGGTTAATTAGTATAGGTTTAATGAAGGTACTTTATTGTCCTCAATCCATATTAAGAAGATCTTGCAAACATCCAATCATAGGTATGGGCTCCTATAGGTTATTCATATTCTCTATTTTCTTATTTTTATCGATATTAGAAGTGTCATGCTCATAACACACATACATACACATATATGCCAATATTTATCCAATATTAATCACTAAAATATATGCATTGAACATAGTTCTCATTCAAATATCATTTTTGTCATTATGTGTTTTATTCATGAGTTAGAATATCACATTTCACTTTTAAGTGATGTTTTCATTCATGACTCGTTGATATGCATACTAATTTATTCCACATTCTATGATATGAAACATGCCCTACTACATAACATAAAAACCTTTTTAAAGAAACCCCATCAACCACATATGTAATGTTCCCTATGAAAATGAAATGAAAATTTTCCTCAATGAAGGAATAAAGTATGAAATGTCATCACCACAAAAACCCATGTTCATAAATCCCTACACAAATATGTCGGTAGCTATTAAAATATTTAGGGACCTTTCGTTGAGTGTAGATAATGGCCTTTGGTATATGTCAATGATTCCCATTCCCACTTTAATACATTTGGAATTTGCATCATACTCTATAATTCATTTCCTTGTTTGTAGGTGGACTCCTCCTCAAGCATGATTGATAGTAGTTCCTCCTCCTTTACAAGGAAAGGCCATCCTCCTTTGTAAGTAGGCTGATATGTTTAATATTTTTATTTCACTCTATATCATTTTCTAACATTCACATATGCATACACGATATTTAAATTACAATCTACATTATACAACTCGAAACATTGCATCCTCAAAATATATGTTAAACAAAAATTTAAAGTATACATGAATTTATTGAAGATGCCTATACCCATACATCAACAAAGCTAACTAATTTTTTTACTAATATTAAAGAATCCAACAACACCTGAAATGTTAATAGATACCCCTTGATGGAGCCATGCACAACAAAATGCATTAATGGATACTCGTCCTAACTATATTCTACGACATAAAACATACAAATATCGTATTAATCCAAGTACTCCTTTCATCGAGGGAGCTCTCTCACACAAAACCCTTCCCATGAAAGCCAAGGGAGATGCAATGAAAAGCCCCTTCCCCATCCCCACATAATAGTCCATTATTTTAGCTTGTCTCATGCAATTTGTGATTTTCCTTAATATCATATTTATCAAGAGATGCAACAACAAGGAGTGACTTCTATGGGTGAAATTTCTCAGATTTCCATTAGAATTTTGGACTAAACAGGATATTATGGCCATTGCAAACAAAATTGGTAAGTTCTACTTTGTGGAGGATGGGAGTTTGGGTTTCCTTGACAAAAGGATAACATGGGTCCTTATTAAAATGGATTATTCAAGTGTATTTCTAGTAGAGATTGACCTTTTCTGTGGTTCATTCTCTTTTTGTCAGTGTCTTGATTTTTTGGGGTATACCCTTCATATGCCTCTGTTGCCATGAGACGGGACACATTTTAGATGTAGGTTATAGGAGTTATCAATCAGGGCATTATTGGGGTCTACATAGATCCGGTTTGGGTATGAGCTAATGTAACATATCGGTATAGGTAATATTTCAGAAATCGGTCAGATTTGGTCCATTAGCACCAAGTAACAACAAGATTATTCCTTACCCTAACAATGAAGTTATTCCTTATTTTAAAGAAATTGTTAATTTTTGTCCTATGAAATTTCCTCACATATTTTTTTATAATATTGATCCAGTCACTAGGAGTGATAGATTGGGTACACATTCTACTTTGTCTCCACATTTTGACCTTCATAGGAGGTCGAATAAGCATGCCAATGCCAATATCAAACCTTCATTTGATTTTATGGGTGAGGAAATGGATGGAGAATACTATCAATCAAAAATAGGGAATTATTTTTCTTCTCCTATTAAATTTGGGGCTCCATCAGACATTACTACATCTTCGATCTCTAAGGATGCGGAGTTGGAAAAATTGCCTCAGAATGAGTTGATAGTTCTGGAGCCATTTACTATCAAAAAATCCCTTTTTCCTGAAAAGGAAGTGATCGTTAGTCCTATATCTAGGAAAAGATGATGATACATATTTCCTGAGCTATAACCTCATTAATGCGGTTAGGTAGTATATGCCCACTTGTTACACATCATTTTGTCACCATGACATTTGACCGTCAATATGGATCTATCACCATCCATACTCATGCTTCCTTAGAAATCAAAACACTTATATTCCTTAACCGAGTCTTGGGAACTAGGAAAAATCTCGTAAAAACTCTTAAAGGTTTCCTGCATGCTTTTTGCAATCACTTATGTGCATGTGCGGATATTCCTAACCTTACCTATGGAAATCTGCACTCTGTTTTCCCATAAAACCTTCGCACCCCATTTAAAAGAAAGTAAAAGTGAAAAGTAACTTCTAGAATCATAGTTGGGTGGATATTATTGCAACTAAAAGCCTCTTGAGTCGCACCAATTCGAGCTATATCCCTCCAATCATGGAACTTATCCCCTTGGATCAAGGAACCCTACTCCCTCCATTAGAGGATCACATCCCTCTATTGGTGGATCTGAAACCTCCTCAATTTCTCCTATAAATTGAGTTGAAACTTTAGGGTTAGGGTTACTTGGTAGATTGTACATTGTACATATGGTCAAGTAACCCTAACCCTAAAGTTTCAACTCAATTAGGGTTGCCTTCACAATCATGCTACTTGGGATTCATAAGAGTTCACTAAAGATAAACCTATAATTGTCATTATAGAGAGGAAATATTGTCAAACCAAGGAGCATGATTGTGAAGGCATACGGGAGAAATCTGTATGACATCAAGGCTCATGTTGTAAGATTTCTCTTTATATTCTTCATAATACATATGGATGCTTTTTCTCTTTGTGTTGTTTTTAGATTCAATGACAATTCTTAATCTCCTTGATCATTAAGTTAAACTGGTGTATGCATTATTATATATTGCAGGTGCTTTTGATTCTTTGCATATTTGTGATTACAGGTTCTTCTCAGCATTGAAGGACTTCTTCGGGACAAAAGGCAAGGTAAACATCAAACATCTCGTTGAAAGGTAGGAGCATTACCTTCTCTTTTCTAAGTTTTGACAATCTAAATGATAATAGTTTAGGGAAAGAGATATTCATATGGTTGTTTGTTTCTAGTTATCTGTTGGGATACTAGGGAGATCGCTCTTGTCTGCAAGAGGGATTTATCCAGAAAACAAATTGGCGTCTCCACTAGGGAACAAGTTTAGTTTTCTCTTGATACTTTTAGTTTAGCTCTTTGATTTTTCTAGTTTGACTATGACTGAGTGTTGTTGGGTTTACTAATTTTTATATCCTCTGAATTAGAATGCCTTGTGTTTATTTCTTTAAAATTTTCTCTAACCTACAAAGTTTTCTATGAAAAACAAAGCACAAACCTACGCAAGTTTTTAGTTAAATTAATACAGTGCGCATGCGCACTTATTTTCATTGAAAACCTCCGCACCCCTTGAGAATTTTTGAAAAAAAAAAATATTTTCACTCTAAGAGTCTAATGACAAATTTCTAGAGGTTTAACCTGACTTATGCCAACTCTGAGAGTCTGTTTGTGAACTCTTCCTAATTACCTGAGAGTATTTTTTATAGAACATCCTTTTTGAAATTTTGGGTAGGGTTTGCCCCGGTTTGATGAATTGATTTGTTTGCGAAAATAGATTCACTCCCTAGATCACTATTTTTATTTCATTTCCCTCTAGAGCTACCAGGTGTCTTGTTAGTCCTTCATGTCTAAGTGATTTTTTCTTTCTCATTTGCAAAAGGAAAAATTCTAGATAAGTGAAGTGTGATTTGTCTCAACAAGTAGTCTTCTATGAAATTCTTTTTGCGTGTTAAAGTGAAAAAACGATTTATTTTAAATTCAACTGAAATAAATTATGAAAGTACACTCATAGGTATCATTAGTTATATTATTAGTTAAGAGCTTTCATTTTTTGAAATGTTTTTACATTTTTTTAGGGGTTTTCTAGTTGTTTTTTTTTTTTTTTGAAGAATTGAATAATGTTTGCTCATAAAATTGTATATTTTGGCTTTGAATCAACGAATATTTTCATTACAAAGTGATATTGGTTATGCTTCAAAATGAAATTGATTTCTTGATGAAAAATAATTGTTATGGGATGTTTTAGGAAATTTGTACTTCTTTGAGTTCAAAAAACCCTTCTACTTTCTCTTAAATAGGAATTCATCAAAACAAAGAATTGCATATTCATTGTTGATGCATTTAGAGTAATTTTTTGAGTCAGTCACAACATCATTGAGTTTCATTTCCATACCCCTCTACGTAAACAACATCCAAATTAATACATCACTTAATAAAATTGATCCAGATATTTTTACATTTTCTAGGGCTCATTCCACCAGTCTAGCTCAAGGCTAGTGCTTTGGAATAGGGAGTAATTAACTTTCCAAAGCAGATAAAACAAACAAGTAGCATCTTGTGGTAGGGAAAAACCCAACTGTTGCAATTTTTCTCTGGGAAGCTCTTCTTAAAAGAGTCAAGCACGAGGTCATGTTGGACCTAGTGGAGTAATAGTACATATTTCATTAGTAAAGATAGAATATGTGCACGTATTACAAGTAGTAAACCTCGGACTAACCATTGTTGAGAATCCTGGGATCACTTGTTAGTAAACCTCGTATTTACCATGTCGAGGAGATTTCAAGTGGATTGAGCTTTGATACTCTTCCCTTGCATGTATACCAGGCCATAGATTGTTCCCTAGGGTTCAATTCTCTTAGTTGGTAACCTTAAAATTTAGGATTTTTCCCAAGGTGATGGTGGAGGGAATGTCCCACTATACCTGGAGCACACGTTGACAAGACTCACTTGGAATTTTCGGAGGGTATTCTGTTAGAAAAGTAAATATTACAGAGAAATGCAACACATAAAATATGCGAAAAATACAAGCACACAAAAAACACATAAAACCAGAGAGACACAGATATACGTGGTTCACCCAGTTTGGGCTACGTCCACCCCGAACAGCCAGTCCTTCCTTTCTATTATCCAGCAAAATGAAAAGACAAAACCTACAGCAGATCCGCTGTAATATCCTCTGTTCTTTCTCACAGTCTCCCTCTTTGTTTCTCTCTCCGAGAATACACACGCAATGCACAGCCGCAATACAATGCCCTCATAAAAGCGAGGGGTTTCCTTCTAGGGAAAAAAACCATAATCTAAACATAACTTCTACCATCAGATCATTTGCCTAATGAACGGCCCAGATTGACTAGAAATTACTATACTTTTACAACGCAATTTTACATATGTTTTTAGCTTCGGGGGCGCTGCCCCTGAAAACCCCCGCCCCCCTTGGACCCCCCACGGCAGCGATTACTTATGGGCGGCGTTGCCGCCCCTTTGAAGGTATAGGGGTCCAATGTTGTGATACAAAGTAAACAAGATAATGAGGCTCCACACCCAACAATCTCCCACTTGGAGACTGATTGTAGCAACTCCACTGCTGCTTCATTTGCTAGACAATGACTCCTCTTTGGACCTGGTTGTTCCTCATCTTCATCGTCATCCTTGAAGACCAATTGAAACTGAGCATGTTCTCAGTTTCTCCCTGGTTACAACTTTTGTTAGCATATCTGCAGGATTTTGGCTAGTGTGTATCTTTTCCAGCTTCAACTCTCCATCTTCCAATACTGACTGTATGAAATGGTACTTGAGATGTATGTGTTTAGTCCTGGAATCAAATGTTGAGTTCTTTGCAAGATCAATAGCACTTTGTCTATCACTGTATAGTGTTCCCATATCATGCCTCTTACCCAATTCATCCATAAACCTTTGTAACCAAATCATTTCTTTACTAGCCTCTGTAGCAGCAACATACTCTGCTTTTGTTGTTGAAAGTGCAACAACACTTTGGATTTTTGAAACCCAACTGACAGTTGTTCCACCTACAGTAAATACATATCCTATAGTGCTCCTCCTGTTATCTTTGTCACCTGCAATATCTGCATCAACATATCCCTGTAGAGAAATGTTTGAACCACCAAAGCATAATGCTTCATTGTGGTACCTCTCAAATATCTGAGAATCCATTTTACTTCCATCCAATGTTCTTTTCCTGGATTATTCATGTACCTGCTTACAACTCCCACTGCATGTGCAATATCAAGCCTTGTGCAGACCATTGCATACATTAAGCTTCCAACTGCTGATGCATATGGAACTTTAGACATATAATCCATGTCTTCTTGGGTCTTGGGGCACATCTCCTTACTAAGTTTGAAATGGCTAGCAAAAGGTGTACTAACTGGTTTTGCATTCTACATATTAAATCTTTTCAACACCTTTTCTATGTACTCATTCTGAGACAGTGTTAATTTGCGATTTTCCTGTCTCTAGTTATCCTCATACCAAGGATTTGTTTTGCAGCTCCCAAATCCTTCATTGCAAATGAATTTGCCAATTTTCTTTTGAGCACATTTATTTCCTGCATGTTAGATCCTGCAACAAGCATGCCATCTACATACAATAACAATATAATATAGCTGCCATCATTTTGCCTTTTTAGATAAACACAATGATCAGAGTGACATCTAGTATAACCTTGTTCGGACATAAACTTGTCAAATTTTAGATACCACTGCCTTGGAGCCTGTTTTAAGCCATACAAGCTCTTCTTTAACCTGCACACCAATTTTTCTTTCCCTTTTACCTCATATCCTTCTGGTTGCTGCATGTATATCTCTTCCTCCAAATCTCCATGGAGAAATGTTGTCTTTACATCTAACTGTTCAAGATGTAAATCTTCCGTTGCTACAAGACTTAAGATAGTTCTGATTGAATTCATCTTAACAACAGAAGAAAATATTTCATCAAAATCAATACCTTTCTTTTGTGCAAACCCCTTCACCACAAGTCTAGCTTTGTACCTATTTTTTCCTCCATCTTCTTCCTTTCGGCACAGCAAGCATTTATTACGCAGTAGTTTTACCTACGAGCATTGATCCCAAGTACGGTTATGCATTAAGAGTCCATCTCTTTTCACCATTGGAAATATTGTCATTGATGGCAAAGGAGGCAGCACTCAGGCAAAAGAGGCAGCGCTGAAGCATAGGAAGGAAAAAGAGGCACAGCGAAAGCAATAGAGGCAACAAGAAGAAAGTCAAAATGTAACAGTCATAGAAGCAGCAGAGGCAGAGGCAGAGCGACAGAAGTAGCAGAGGTAGAGGCAGAGCGAGAGACGGAGAGCGAGAGAGCGATTACAAAATTCCGAGAATCGCACACTCCAACCGGTGTTATACAACACGAATCTTATTCCAGGAATCACAGACTCTAGCCGGGCATTACACATATAATACAGAACCACATTCTGGGAATTGCACTCTCAAACCGGCAGAGCACATATAACAAATACAAACATTATTCTGGGAATCGCTTCACTCCAACGGAAAAATATATATAAGCATATATATCAGTTATATACAAGTGGAGCACGTTAACCAAAGTTTCTATCAAAAAGAAATGGCTTATAAGGTGGGACCCCTCCCCAATCGTAATCGGAGAAAAGGTTCAATCGGTAGAGTTTTGTTATGTGCTCTGATTAAAGGCCGGACCCGATTGAGCTATATGCCACAATTTATTTCTAGTCGCATCTGAGTTCCCAATCGCATCGGAATTGGTCAATCGCATCGGAGAACATGTGAGTTGCGATTGTGATTGGAAGTCCAGACCCGATGGAGGTACGAATTATAATTCAAACATGTTTGAAGTCCTGTCCCAATCGCATCGGCAAAATACAATGAACAGTGGTCAATCGCAACACATATTAAAAGACTTTCGATTGCGATTAAGAGTTCGGACCCGATGGGTGTATTAACGATGGTGTATATATATTTGAATTCCGGATAATCGCATCGGAACTTTCCGATTGATCGCAAGTCCTTTGTAATATGCTCTGATCAAGTGGCGGACCCGATGGCATTATACGATGAATTTAATAGGTTCAATCACATCCGGAATCTCAATCGCAATCGGAACTCTCCGATTGATCGCACGACTTTGTAAAACGCTGCGATTGAAGTGGCGGACCCGATCCAGTTATAAGCGGGAGTTGATATATGCAAATCGCATCCGTGTTCTGATCGCAATCGGAACTTTTCTATTATGCGCCCCGATTGCATTTGATTGAAGCCCGGACCCGATGGGATTATTAACTATGATTAACAAGTGTTTGAGTTCCAGTTCTAATCGCAAACGGAAATTTGTGAAGGCGCTGTTATATATAAATATATATATATAAAAAGTTGTTGCAATTGTATTGAAAAGTGCCGCGTGGTCTGTGGACCCACGGGCCTCGGCTTAAGGTGGAGGGCGATTATCAATATACAATGACTGTGATATATGTCCGTTCCGCTTGCGGAATGTTCCACATCAACAAGACACTCGTGGCATGAAAAGCATTGGAATATGGCCCAGAATTACAGTCAGCATATTCATTTATATATATAAAGAACTGATATAAAAATGAAAAATGCAGTTACACAAATACAGAATTTACGCAGCAGCCATATACAGAATGACATACAGAGAACAGAAAAGAGATAAAACACAGTCATAGAAAAGACAAAGACACAGTCAGAGAAAAGACAAATGTGCAGCAAGCCAAGAGACAAAACGAAGTGAGCTGGAGTTCTCATTTAAATTTGAATGTAAATGTTTTAATTGTTTTTATTGTTTGTGATGCATTGGCAAGTCTCCGAGAGAAAGAAAACTCCCACTGTAATGTTAAAATTGACACCTACAGTTATAATTTTTGAGTAAGCTGATAAAAGGAGTGAGAAGGCAGAAGGCAAAGAGACATGAATTTCCATTTCGAATTCCAAGCAGAATACAAACAGTCATGTGAAGAAATCTATAAATAATATCATCTTGATATTCAAGAAATGTAAGTGAGAGTAAATCGAGAGAATGCAGAATATAGAAGGGTAAGACAGAGAAGATTAAGAAAAGCAGAACAGAAGGAGAAGCTACAGAACAGGGCTGATATCTGAGGTAAATCGGCAAACTTTCAGTTTGATAAATTGAGGAAGTTGGAGCTTCCCTATCAAGTTGCAGCTTGATAGTCGTCAGTTGTAGCTGACTGAGGTTGGAGCCTCCTGTAGGTTGGTGCCTGTAGAAAACTGAAGGGAGTTGGTGCTTCCTTGCAAGTTGTAGCTTGTAGAATTGAGGTAGGAGCCTCCTGTAGGTTGGTGCCTGCAGAAAAACAGTGGTGAGAGGGAGTTGGAGCTTGCCTTTGCATCACAACAATAATAAGATGTAGTTTTCTCCCTTTATGGGTTTCCACTTATATCTGGTGTCTCTGTGCATGATATTTATGTATTGATCTGATATGTATCATTTGCTTAATACCTGCTGCTCTCAAATTAAGTCTACTGCTCTATTAAACTAATACTTTCATATTACATTCTAAGATTACTCTCACATCAAATAGAGTTTGAAATGAAGGTGTAAATAAGTTTATTGAAAAGTTTAAAATATCAAGAATGTATTAAACTGATTCACCCCCCCCCCCTCTCAGTTTAATTAGAGATTCAACAATTGGTATCAAAGCCAGTTCCTTTGTACAAGTCTAACGACTGAAAGGAGATCCTAGGTTCCCAAGATGGCTAGTAAAGAAGGATGCTCAACCAATAAAGCCCCTTTCTTCACTGGTGAAAATTATTCTTTCTGGAAAATCAGAATGAAGACATACATAATGTCACTAGGAGTAGAAGTCTGGGCTGTTGTGCAATTAGGATATGCCCCGAAGTCAACTGATACAGAGAAAGAAGCTAAAGAAAGCTTTGTAGCTAATGAAAAATCCATGAATGCCATCCTGAATGGATTATGTGAAGCAGAGTTTATTAAAGTAATGCACAAAGACACTGCCAAGAAAATATGGGATACTCTTGAAGACATACATGAGGGAGACCAAAAAGTAAAAACTGCCAAACTTCAAGTATATAGAGCCCGGTTTGAAAACTTAAAAATGAATGATGATGAAGATGTTGGCAACTTCTTCTTAAAAGTTGCAGAAATTGTTAACAATATGAAATCTCTTGGAGAAACCATACCAGAAAGTATAGTTGTGCAAAAGATTCTAAGATCACTCCCATCCAGATTTAATCCCAAGGTATCTGCAATAGAAGAGACAGCAGATTGGGAGACTTTGACCATGAACCGGATACTTGGAAATCTAACAGCCTATGAAATGAGGCTCCCACAGAAGAAGCCAAGTACAGGGGAAGCAGCATTCAAAACAGAAAAGAAGAAAGAAGAAAAGGAAGAAATATGCTCTTGCTCTGATGAAGAAGAGGCTAAATTTGTCAAGAAATTGGATAGAGGCTCAGGTAGATACAAAGGTAAACTTCCCTTCAAATGCTTTAACTGTGAAAGAGTTGGACATTATGCTACTAAATGTCCTCACAAGAAAGTAAGAAATCAAGTTCAAGAATCAGAGAAAGACACATCAAAGTTCTGGCAGAAAGGAAAGAAATTTAGCAGACAATCCTTCTATGCTCAGCAAGACAGCAGTGCATCTGAAGACTCAGATGAACCCTCAAGTGAAGAAGGAACCTCAGAATTTTTATTGATGGCCATAGAAGATCTTGAGGGACTCCTACTAGAAGAAGAAGAAGAAGAAGGGGAAGTAGACCTTGTGGGGGAGCTAAGAAGTGCTCTGGAAGAGATTGACAGACTCAAACTAAAATGCAGAAAACAAAAAGAGATTCTCCTAAAATGTGTGAAAGAAGAACAGAATTCAGAAGTCCTCATGCAACTGAAGGTAAAGCTTGAAGAAGCCAAGAAGATAGAAGATATGTTACTTCAGCAAATCAAAGATAAATCTCGAGAACAAGAGAAGCTGGAAGAAGAAATTCTGTGTCCGAGAAAGAAATTAGAAAATGCTCAACAGAAAGTTTCTATATACCCTTCTCAAACAACAAGCTCTATTAAGTTGAATGAAATTTTGGTTGCTCAAAGATTCCCTATGATAAAGACTGGAATAGGCTACGAAGGAGAATCAAGTAAAGGAAAATAAAAGGTTGACAGAGAGATTATTTTTGTAAAAGCAAAGAAGGATGAGGAAGTAGCTCAAATAATTCCTACAAAAGAAGAAATCTGCAATAAGAGAGACAGAGAGCAGAAGAAACCTCTAGTAACAAAGAATATAATGAATACTAAGATGGCAGAAAAAGAATCATATGCCCCTAAGTATATCAAATTTGGAAGTCATCGGAGGAAATTCTTCCCTCCTATGAAGAATGCCACCTGCTATGTCTGCCACAAGCCAGGACACATTGCTGCATATTGTTATGCAAGGAAGAGTAATTCAGACCTGCAAAAGATGCAAACAGTGAAGAGGCTATCTCAAACAAACAAATGGAGAAAACAATCTTACATCAGGTATGCAAATAATTTCTATGCTTATTGTTTTTATTGTAAGGAATTTGGCCATAAAATTATTGAATGTAGAAAGTATGGACAAAGACTGATGTTCAACACCTCAAGGAGGTTTATGAGTCAAAGCAATTTTGTTCATGCTCACAATTCTGCAAAAACTATGATCAAATGTTGTATATGCAATCAAATTGGGCATATATCTTCCAAGTGTTCTCTAAAGGGATATAATTCATCACCTCACCAAAGATACCAAACAAAAGGGGGCCTCCAGTGGATAAAGAAAGTGAATAAATGTGACCTGGCTCTAACTGCTCAAGATCTGAAAAGCCAGTGGTACTTGGATAGTTGCTGCTCCAAACACATGACTGGAGACAGAAGCAAGTTTATAACTCTTGATGAAAAGAAATCTGGCAATGTTATTTTTGGTAATGATAAATCAAGAAAGATCAAGGGAAAAGGCTTAGTCAGCATAGACAATGGCGGAAGAAAAGCCCGAGAGGTACTATTTGTGGATGGACTGAAAGAAAATTTACTGAGTGTCAGTCAAATGTGTGAAAAAGGCTGTGAAGTTCCTTTTAGAGCACAAGATTGTGTAGTCAGGTCAAGCACAACAGGAAAGACTCAGCTCAAAGGTGTTCGAACAGAGAACAATGTATACATAGTGAAAGAGGAAGATGAAGCCTGCCATCTTAGAAAACTTGAGGAGTCATGGTTGTGGCATAGGAGATTGGGACATCTCAGCTTTGACCATATCATCAAATTGAGCAAGAAGAAAGCTGTCAAAGACATGCCAGAAATAAAAAGGCCTCCAAGTACTATATGCAAATCTTGTCAATTGGGGAAACGGACTCGCACATCCTTTAAATCTAAAGAGGAGTTGTCAACAAGAAGACCACTCCAGCTTGTGTACATGGACCTGTGTGGACCTGCTAGAACTAGAACACCAAGTGGAGAATCCTATTTCATGCTGATAATAGATGACTTCTCCAGAATGACATGGGTTGCCTTTCTCAAAAATAAATCAGAAGCATTGGAAAAATTTAAGATATTCAGAGCATTAGCAGAAAATCAAACTGGATGCAAGCTGAAATGTATCAGATCAGACAGAGGAGGAGAATTCACGGATTATGACTTTGCAGACCTATGTAATGAACATGGAATAAAGCAACAATTTACTATTGCAGGGACACCTCAGCAGAATGGAGTAGCAGAGAGACAAAACAAGTCTGTACAACAAATAGCAAGAGCTATGATGCAAGAGAATAATATTTCTCAAACCTTCTGGGCAGAAGCAGTACACACAGTAGTACATATCCTTAATAAAGCTCACTTAAGGCCAAGCAGTGACAAGACTCCATATGAACTATGGCATGGAAAGCCAGCTTCAATAAAACATTTCAGAGCCTTTGGTAGCAAGTGTTACATAAAGAATAATGATGAAAACCTTGGGAAATTTGATGCAAGAGCAGATGAAGGGATTTTTCTAGGATATGCTTCCAAAAGTAAAGGATACAGATGCTACAACAAGACTCTTCGGAAAATAGTTGAAAGTATTGATGTGAGATTTGATGAAGAATTTCCAAACAATACAAGAAATACAGATTACTGCAGTCCATCAGTTAATCATGAAGAAGAAGACCGGAATGATGAAGAAACTAGCAAGACAATAGAAGACGCAGAGCTGAGCTCAAAAACCCCCTCAAGATACACTCAGAAGAATCATCCTGAAGATCAGATCATAGGAGACAAGAAAGCAGGAGTCCGGACAAGAAGGCAGCTAACAGAACAAACAGAAGAAGTATACATAGCCATGTTATCACAAATAGAGCCAAAGAAATTTGAAGAAGCCAGTAAGGACAAGTATTGGATAAAAGCAATGAATGAAGAATTGGACCAAATTGAGAAGAACAATACCTGGGAACTAGTTCCTAGACCTATTGAGAAAAATATCATTGGTTCAAAATGGGTATTCAAAAACAAAATGAATGAGCAAGGACAAGTAATTAGGAATAAAGCAAGGCTGGTCTGCAAAGGATACTCACAAATAGAAGGACTTGATTATGATGAAACATTTGCCCCTGTAGCTAGAATGGAAGCTATCAGAATGTTCTTGGCATTTGCATGCTATCAAGATTTCAAGGTATATCAAATGGATGTAAAATCTGCTTTTCTTAATGGTGATCTAGAAGAAGAAGTGTACATGGAACAACCAGAAGGTTTCTCATTGACAGATAAAGAAGACTATGTATGTAAACTGAAAAAAGCCCTATATGGACTGAAACAGGCTCCTTGTGCTTGGTACTCAAGACTAGATAAATATTTGCAAAAATAGGGTTTTAAAAGAGGAGGAGTAGACAGCAATCTATATATAAAAGCCCATGAAAATGAACTCCTGATTGTTGTAGTATATGTTGATGACATTATGTTTGGAAGCAACAAAGATGAACTAGAAAAAGGGTTTGCTGATGAGATGAAAACAGATTTTGAAATGTCTATGATTGGAGAGCTCAGTTTCTACTTAGGACTACAAATTCAGCAAAAGAACACTGGCACATTCATTTCTCAAGAAAAATACTTAAAAGAAATGCTGAAAAAATTCAAAATGGAGGACTGCAAACCAGTGACAACCCCCATGATCATGGGATGCAAGCTGTGTGCTGATGATAGGTCTGCAGATGTAGATCAAAAACTCTACAGATCCATGATAGGAAGCCTGCTGTACTTGACAGCCTCAAGACCAGACATCATGCTAGCAGTAGGACTAGTGGCAAGATATCAAGCAGCACCTAAACAAAACCATCTTTTGGCAGTAAAAAGAATACTCAGATATCTACAAGGAACAACACAATATGGGCTTTGGTATCCTAAAGGCAAGAGCTTCGCCTTAACAGCGTACACAGATGCAGATTGGGCCAGCTGTGTGGATGACAGGAAGAGTACAAGTGGAGGTGCATTCTATCTAGGAGAAAGTCTGGTGGCATGGCTAAGCAAGAAACAAACATCCATATCTCTGTCTACAGCTGAAGCAGAATATATAGCAGCAGCAGCATGTTGTACACAAGTCATGTGAATGAAGCAAACTCTTCAAGACATGAAGGTAAGCATTAATGAACCTATCTCAATCAAATGTTATAATACAAGTGCTATAAGTATATCTAAAAATCCTGTGCTTCATTCAAAAACTAAACATATACCAATCAAGTATCATTTTCTCCGAGAACAAGTGGCTCAGAAGATAGTTAAACTGGACTATGTATCAACGAAAGAACAGATAGCAGATATATTTACCAAACCACTTGCCAGAGAACCATTCGAATACTTGAGAGACGAACTAGGGGTAGTATCTGTAGATACTATTCTCTAATATGAAGAGAAAGTACAGTCTCAGGGGGAGAACAAAACGAAGATATCATTCCAGGGGGAGAACAGCCAGCAAGATAAGCATAAAACAAGTCCATAGGATCGGCATTATCAATATTATCAGCATTCAGAAGCAACAAGAACCTTTCAATCATAAAATGCATCATCTCTGTCTGCAATCTAGCACATGTTACAGGCACTACAAATGAAACACAGCATAGTCCAATTTCAGCAGAAGAGGACCTAAACGTAACTCAGAGAAAGGAAATACAACGACAGAACCCATACGGAGGGATGAGGAGTCATCCTTTGCCATTGATGAGGAGTCATCCTTTGCCATTGATGTCAAAGGGGGAGGAAGAACAAATAGCAGGAGGAAGAGCAAGCAACAAGAGAAAGAGAAAGCAAACAGAGAAAGTGGATTGCCATCAATGCCAAAGGGGGAGACTGTTGGAAATATTTTCATTGATGGCAAAGGCGGCAGCACTCAGGTAAAAGAGGCAGCGCTGAAGCAAAGGAAGGAAAAAGAGGCACAGCGAAAGCAATAGAGGCAGCAATAAGACAGTCAAAATGTAACAGTCATAGAAGCACAGTGAGACAGAGGCAGAGTGACAGAAGCACAGACAGAGGCAGAGAGCAGTTACAAAATTCTGGGAATCGCACACTCCAGCGAGCATTATACATATAATATAACACGAATCTTATTCTGGGAATCGCAGACTCCAGCCGGGCGTTACACATATAATACAGAACCATATTCCGGGAATCGCACTCTCCAACCAGCGGAGCACATATAACAAATACAAACATTATTCCGGGAATCGCTTCACTCCAGCGGCAAAATATATATAAGCATATATATCAGTTATATACAAGCAGAGCACTTTAACCAAAGGTTCTATCAAAACGAAATGGCTTATAAGGTGGGACCCCTCCCCAATCACAATCGGAGAAAAGGTTCAATCGGCAGAGTTTTGTTATGTGCTCCGATTAAAGGCCGGACCCGATTGAGCTATATGCCACAGTTTATTGCTAATTGCATCCGAGTTCCCAATCGCATCGGAATTGGTCAATCGCATCGGAGAACATGTGAGTTGCGATTGCGATTGGAAGTCCGGACCCGATGGAGGTATGAATTATAATTCAAACATGTTTGAATTCCTGTCCCAATCGCATCGGCAAAATACAATGAACAGTGGTCAATCGCAACACATATTAAAAGACTTGCGATTGCGATTAAGAGTTCGGACCCGATGGGTGTATTAACGATGGTGTATATATATTTGAATTCCGGCTAATCGCATCAGAACCTTCCGATTGATCGCAAGTCCTTTGTAATATGCTCCGATCAAGTGGCGGACCCGATGGCATTATACGATGGATTTAATAGGTTCAATCGCATCTGGAATCTCAATCGCAATCGGAACTCTCCGATTGATCGCACGACTTTGTAAAACGTTGCGATTGAAGTGGCGGACCCGATCTAGTTATAAGCGAGAGTTGATATATGCAAATCGCATCCGTGTTCTGATCGCAATATAAACTTTTCTAATATGTGCCCCGATTGCATTTGATTGAAGCCCGGACCCGATGGGCTTATTAACTATGATTAACAAGTGTTTGAGTTCCAGTTCTAATCGCAAACGGAAATTTGTGAAGGCGCTGTTATATATAAATATATATATATATATATATAAAGTTGTTGCGATTGTATTGAAAAGTGCCGCGTGGTCTGTGGACCTACGGGCCTCGGCTTAAGGTGGAGGGCGATTATCAATATACAATGACTGTGATATATGTCCGTTTCGCTTGCGGAATGTTGCACATCAACAAGACACTCGTGGCATGAAAAGCGTTGGAATATGGCCCAGAATTACAGTCAGCATATTCATTTATATATATAAAGCGCTGATATAAAAATGAAAAATGCAGTTACACAAATACAGAAATTACGCAACAGCCATATACAGAATGACATACATAGAACAGAAAAGAGATAAAACACAGTCACAGAAAAGACAAAGACACAGTCAGAGGAAAGACAAATGCGCAGCAAGCCAAGAGACAAAACGAGTGAGCTGGAGTTCTCATTTAAATTTGAATGTAAATGTTTTAATTGTTTTTATTGTTTGTGATGCATTGGCAAGTCTCCGAGAGAAAACAAACTCCCACTGTAATGCTAAAATTGACACCTACAGTTATAATTTCTGAGTAAGCTGATAAAAGGAGTGAGAAGGCAGAAGGCAAAGAGACATGACTTTCCATTTCGAATTCCAAGAAGAATACAAACAGTCATGTGAAGAAATCTATAAATAATATCATCTTGATATTCAAGATAGAGAAGTGAGAGTAAATCGAGAGAAGGCAGAATATAGAAGAGTAAGACAGAGAAGATTAAGAAAAGTAGAACAGAAGGAGAAGCTACAGAACAGGGCTGATATCTGAGGTAAATCAGCAAACTTTCAGTTTGATAAATTGAGGAAGTTGGAGCTTCCCTATCAAGTTGCAGCTTGATAGTCGTCAGTTGTAGCTGACATAGGTTGGAGCCTCCTGTAGGTTGGTGCCTGCAGAAAACTGAAGGGAGTTGGTGCTTCCTTGCAAGTTGTAGCTTGCAGAATTGAGGTAGGAGCCTCCTGTAGGTTGGTGCCTGCAGAAAACAGTGGTGAGAGGGAGTTGGAGCTTGCCTTTGCATCACAACAATAATAAGATGTGGTTTTCTCCCTCTATGGGTTTCCACTTATATCTGGTGTCTCTGTGCATGATATTTATGTATTGATCTGATATGTATCATTTGCTTAATACCTGCTGCTCTCAAATTAAGTCTACTGCTCTATTAAACTAATACTTTCAGATTACATTCTAAGATTACTCTCACATCAAATAGAGTTTGAAATGAAGGTGTAAGTAAGTTTATTGAAAAGTTTAAAAGATCAGGAATGTATTAAACTGATTCACCCCCCCCCTCTCAGTTTAATTAGAGATTCAACACTTCCATGGCTAGCTCCCACTTCTTCGTGCTTTCAACCTGCATTGCTTCTTCATAACATTCAGGTTCACCAGAATCAGTCAACAATAAATAATATAATGAAGGAGAGTATCGTTCAGGGGGTTTACTTATCCTGGTAGATCTTCTAACACCACTTTCAAGTGTTTGAGGTGCCTGTTGCTGTTGTGGTGGTTGTTGCTGCTGTGGTTGTTGGTTATTATTATTTTCAGGCACCTTTACCTTTTTAGTTATCTCATCAAGAACCATGTATTCCTTGCTTTCTTTTTCCTATTTCTTTTCCTGCAGTTGATTCTTATACAAGACCTCTTCATTGACTATTATGTCTCTGCTCCTAATGATTTTGTGATTTTCATAATCATATAAGCGATAACCAAAATCATTAGCACCATATCCAATAAAGGTACATTTATTTGATTTTGCCTCAAGCTTTATTCTATTTTCTTTATTAATATGGACAAAGGCCTCACAACCAAAAGGCTTTAAAAAAGAGTAGTTTACCTTTTTACCTATCCATGCTTCCTCTGGAATACCACCATCCAAGGAACTTGAAGGCCTTCTGTTTATTAGATAAACAGCAGTATCTACAGCATCTACCCAAAATTGTAAAGGCAATCCTGCATGCAATCTCATGCACCTTGCACACTCCATGATTGTTCTATTCATCCTTTATGACACACCATTTTCTTGTGGTGTTCTTGGAACTGTCTTCTCTCTACGAATTCCATGCTCTGAACAGTACCTATAAAACTCTTTGCTGCAATACTCACCTCCATTGTCTGATCTAAGATACTTCAACTTCTTTCCTGTCTCAATCTCAACCAAAGCTTTCCATTTCTTGAAAGTATCAAATACATCAGATTTATTCTGAATACAATAAATCCATGTTTTTCTAGTTGCATCATCAATAAAAGTAACATAATAACGAGAGCCACCGAGAGATGATACCTGAGAAGGTCCCCATACATCTGTATGCACAAGCTCCAATTTTTCGCTCTTCTTTTCTTTCCCAACTCTGAGAAATCTGACTCTCTTCTGTTTTCCATAAATGCAATTCTCACATAAATCCAAATCAACATTCTTCAAACCTGGCAACAAATTTCTTGAGTGAAGAATATTCATTCCCTTCTCAATGTGTCCGAGTCTATGATGCCATAATGTTGCATCTTCTCCTTTGGAAGTTAAAGCATTAACAGAGTTAGAAATACCATTGCATAAATACAATGTACCAACCTTTTCACCTTTTTCTATTACTAGCGCTCCTTTGGTGACCTTCCAAGTTTTATCTGTGAAAGTTGTCACACAACCTTCACTGCCTAACTACCCTGTTGAAATTAGATTTTTCTTCAAATCTGGAACATGCCTTACCTCCTTTAGTAGCCATTGGTTTCCATTCTGTTGTTTTACAAGAACTTTACCCATTCCAACAATTTTACAGGGTTTATCATCACCCAAAAGAACTTGTCCAAAATCTCCTTGGACATAGTCATGAAAATATTTTTTATCAGGTGTGGCATGGAATGAAGCCCCTGAATCTACAACCCAAGAATCAGTAACATTTTCGAAAGAAAGAATCAAAGCATCTTGTAACACATCACCTGTCACATTTGCTTCATGATTGTTTTCTTGCTGTGTGTCTCCTTTTCCCTTCCGAGATCTACAGTCTTTCTTTAGGTGTCCTTTCTTTCCACAATTCCAGCACACTATCCCTGATCTGGACTTGGATCTGCCTTTCCTTGATTTACTACGATATCCCGAGCTCTTTCCTCTTTCCATTCTTCTTCCCCTAGACTCTGCACTCAAAGCATTACCTGATGTCTCACCAGAGCTTTTCCGTCGCATTTCCTCGCTAAGGATAGCACCAACAACATCATCAAACTTTAAAGTACTAGATCCAGAGACAGAGTTACTAATGGCCATTACTAAACCATTCCAACTCTATGGCAATGAGCACAAGAATAACAGAGCTCTAACTTCATCATCAAATTTTACCCCTACAGAACTTAACTGACTGGTAACTGTATTAAAATCATTTAAATGGTCTACAACAGATCCACCTTCCGACATCTTCATATTAAATAGTCATTTCATAAGAAATACCTTGTTTGAGGCTGAGGGTTTTTCATATAGTTTTGCCAATGTCTGCATCAAACCTTCTGTTGTTGTTTCCTTCGAAATATTGAAGGCGACTGATGCCGCAAGGCACAACCGTACTGTTCCGAGTGCCTTTCTATCAAGAATGTTCCATTCCGCCTGGGCTATGGCCGCTTTGATTCTTTTGTTTTTCCGCCTCAATGGTAGGTAAGGGCTGCATATTTTTGATACGTAATCTTCCATCCGCATCTTCCACAATGTGTTTTACTTAAATTTCTCGACCCTAAATTTACCATCTTCCATCAAGCCCCACTTAACTGTGAACCCTTTCTTTCCTGTGATTTTATCAGCCAAATATACCTTCGGCTATGATACCAGTTGTTAGAAAATTAAATATTACAGAGAAATGCAACACATAAAATATGCGGAAAATACAAGCACACAAAAAACACATAAAACCAGAGAGACACAGATATACGTGTTTCACCCAGTTTGGGCTACGTCCACCCCGAACAGCTAGTCCTTCCTTTCTATTATCTAGCAAAATGAAAAGACAAAACCTACAGTAGATCCGTTGTAATATCCTCTGTTCTTTCTCACAGTCTCCCTCTCTGTTTCTCACTCTGAGAATACACACGGAATGCACAGCCACAATACAATGCCCTCATAAAAGCGAGGGGTTGCCTTCTAGGGCAAAAAACCCTAATCTAAACATAACTTCTACCGTCAGATCATTTTCCTAATGAATGGCCCAGATTGACTAGAAATTACTATACTTTTACAAGGCAATTTTACATATGTTTTTAGCTTCAGGGGCGCTGCCCCCGAAAACCCCTGCCAGGGGGGGGCTCCGAAAAGCGCTGCCAGCCCCCCTGGACCCCCCACGGCAGTGATTAATTACGGGAAGCGTTGCCACCCCTTTGAAGGTATAGGGGTCAAATGCTGTGATACAAAGTAAACAAGATAATCAGTCTCCACACCCAAAATATTCTTCACTTCGAGATGGAATACTGGAGTTACTTGCACCAGACTATTTCATTAAGCAGGTTGTTAGGGTAACTGTTCTGGCTGTTGGTTTTCCACATTAATCTCTGCGAGGTTGGATTTCATCAACAACTAGTGATTTTATTGTCGAAACATATTGTTTGTGTGTGGATTGATTATTAGATTTTGTAGTGCATGTTCATTTTTTTTATTACTTTTATAGGCCTTAGGTGTGATTATTTTGAAAAATTTTGATTTCGTGTGTTAAAGAAATTAATCGTGGTTGAATTACCAAGACATTCACGTAGAATGCAGAGGAAACCCCCTAAATATATACCCAGACAATTGAAAAAAATCAAAATTGAAAGGGTTCAATCATCAAGAACCCAGTCTTCTGAACAAGGAGAATCATTTATCATAATACTTCATGATTTTGAAGTTAATCAACCTTAGAAAACTGAAACAAAACAAGATTAACCAGAAATTTCTGAAGTAATTACAATTGAATCTGTCACTGGTGAGTCTTCAGATACACAACTCACTGAACCTGAAATATTTGAACCTAAGTCTGATTCCATTTCATCTGAGTCACCTTTGAATGTTATAGCCCTGACTCATAGTCTTCCTCTTTCACCTCGAGTAAAGCTTCTCATCACTGAGGATCTTCCTCCTTGCCTTATTAGCATTGAAGAAATATCTCATGAAGAAGAAGAAATTGAAATTCCCTCTCGTCAAGAATATTTAGATTTAGGGTATAGTGAACCAATCTAACCTTTGTATTTAACTTTTAGTACCTTTCAACGGGATCCTTCGTATCTCCAATTCACCAATTTTTTACATTCTTCTAGTTAGGGACATCCACAACACTAAATCCAATTTTACTATACCTATATAGTAACATGGCTTCTGAGAGTATGTATACTAAGTCATCCATGTTTTCTTCTTCACCAGAAATATTTTACTCCTTCTGTTCCTGCTCGATACCAGTCACTTTATGGGACTTTTTCATGAGCATCTCCTTTCTCTAAAACTTCTATTATGTCAACTGTCCTATTCGATTCTACCACCCACCCTTTGACTATGGAACATATATATATATATATATATATATATATATCTGTGTGTGTGTGTGTGTGTTTTCTTGGAATACCCCTCAAGCTAGCTCACAAGGTGGCTATATAGTGCCTCAGGGGCAACAACCTCTTCAAGGGTAGCCACTTCAAGGGAAACAACCTTTTCAGGGAGGAAAACCCTTTACTGGAACCTATCCAATGGTTTTAGGGTAGTATATTCCTATTAATTATCAACCTTATGGTCCAATGCCTCAAGCTAGTTATAGTCAACCCTATGTTTCATAACCCTAAATGAGAACTCCTTATCCAGGGATAAAAACTATATGGAACCCCTTGTTTAGTCAACAGTCTTTACAACATACCCTACAAATTCCTTATAATAAACCTTCTCAGCCACTTGGACAATTTGGTTACACCTAAGTCCAACAACCTGTTTAGGGTGCAATTCAAATTACCCCAATGGCATCTATGACAAGTAGTCAACAAGATGATCTGAGTACTCCTAGTACTCCTATCCAATTTGTTGTGCAAACATCTATTCAAAAACCAGGTACACCTATCCCAGGAGTTCCCCAAGTCTTTATTTCTATGACCCTTAAAATGTCAACGCCAGTTGTTACACAGGCTATCCCTCAGACTGCTACCCATCAAATTTGACCTACAGTCAGGTCGATTCCTCAACATATTTGGGACAACATTTATGCAAAAAAGTCAACCTTTTTAGGTCAATCTATTCAAGGAGAACCCTTTGTAGGTCAACCTGTTCAGGGGCAACCTTTTACAGGACAAACTCTTCAGGGACAAACCTTGGTAGGTCAACCTCTTCAAGGTCAATTTGTTTAAGTCCAAACATTTCAAGGCCAATTTCAATATGGAGAATTGGGACAAAATACATCTTTCCAGAGCCATGTTACTATATACCAGCTCAACCCCAATTCGGTGTGGCTACCCTTGGATACCCTGGAGGTGTGCCAATTCCAGTTTCTCAAGATATACAACTCCTTATGGTTCTCATGCCACAAAAAGTGTAATCGGTACAATTAGTACATCAAAGAGTAAAAATAAATAATCCAAATGTACTACTCCAATCATAACTTTACCTGATTCGCCCAAAGGAGACTCTTCTCTAGAAAATTCTGCTGAAATCCATGTCGTAGTCTCATCTACTGCCAAAATCAAATCATTCGGAAATAAGAAGAAAGGGAAGGGTAAAAGTAAACAAAATAATTCTCCAAAAGAGAAACCAGAAAAAACTGACCCATCTGACAAAAAAAGGAAGCCTCATTATCCCTGCCATATCTATGACGAGGATAGCTACAAAAAAGAGTGCCTGCATCAGGCCGAGGTATCTAAATTTTTCAAATATTTGCCCACACCCATTGTTCTTAAAGATCCTTTCCCATCACAAGACAAAAAAATGATTAGATCTTCTTCCAATTCATCGACAGATATCTTGATGATGTCTCAGGTCATGGTTGCAACACGATCTCAAGATTATGGATCTAAGAGTCTTGTAACTGGAAATGAAACTGAATCATCGAGTCAACCTCCGATGTCAACTCCTCCTATTTCCAAACCATTACAAATTGAGAAAAATAGTCCTAATTTAGTAATTAAACCACCTGCCAAAGGTGTACCTCGAAAATCGGATTTCAATCCACATGCGAGAGCTGCTCATAACTACAATATTTTTGAAGATCTAGCCATGTCACCTTCAGCAATGTCGGCCCTCGAAGTGATGCAGTCTTGTCCAACTCAGAGTAAGTTACTATTATCAGCTATTGGAGCGATTCGCCCTCAATATTATAATCTTATCATCTTTGATCTCGATAACTTTGTACCTAGACTCTCACACCAAGTGTCTTTTCAAATACTCGTTTTAGTAAAATATAGGCATTTTTTCACACAATGATTGACGAGGGAGAATCTACTTGCATTATGTCACTTAGCCTATTGGAAAACTCTTGGTTCTCCACCAATCAATCAGTCACCCATGATTCTGAAAGCCTTTAATGGAAGAGGTTTTCATCCATTTGGAATACTCTAGGATTTACCCATAGAGGTAGAAGGAAAAATTGTTATTCTTGAGGTGGAATTCAATGATGCCCCTATTGACTACAACCTTCTGTTAGGTTGAAGCTGGTATTATGCTATGAAAGATGTCATTTCATCAGTCTTTCGAGTAATCATGTTTCCTCATAAAGGAAAGATTGTTAAAATTGATCAATTGTCTTACTGCACTTCTAATCCTGCCTCTACAGATAGTATCCAACATGTTGGAAACATGGTTATCCCTTATGAAAATGTTGGGGTAGGACTAGTTAAGGATTCCGTTCTTATGGGAACTTTCGCTATACCTCCTCCTAACATGCGTCAAACTATTTCCGATATCAACATTATTACATCAACTACAATGCCATTTTATGACCCATGGATTGTGCCTTCAGAATTTGAATTGGACTACTATGGCAATGAAATGCCTTTGAGTCCATATGAATTGGCATATGTAGCAATGTGATCGCTTGCTGACATTTCATCAACCGATATTGATCAAGTGAATTTGGTCAGTGATGAGTCTTCTTCTCTACCAAGTTCAACTACAACATCCTTTTCTAATCCTTTTCAACACATATTTTCGAGTGATGAAAATATTCGGGAAATTTGTCATTGGATTAATTGCCTTGGGACAACCTTCATGATCAATCCTCTTTTCTACCAGAACTTGATAGAGTTGAAAATGACTTTTCAACGATATTTCCGATTGAGTATGTTAAGCAACCTCAAAATCCTATGTCAATCCTTCATTCATATTTTGAGACGAATTTAGGAAACATTTCCACCAAAATTCCAATTGACATATCAATCAAAGAAGGAATAACTGAAAACATTCATATAGGTGCTTCATTCTCAATTGATGAAATTAACATGTACAAAGCCCTATTTCAGGTATTTCGAGATATTTTTGCCTGGCCTTACGAATAAATTCTAGGAATTGATCCTAATATTGTGATTCTAGAAATTAATACATACCTGGATGCTAAACCTATTAGACAAATATTATGTCCAATACATCTAGGAAAATTTGCTGCTATTAAAGTTGAAGTTGAAAAACTACTTCGTGTAGGATTTATTTATCCTAGTCCATTAACAGATTGGGTATCTAACGTAGTTCTCGTGACCAAGAAACATGGAACTATCAGAGTATGTGTCTATTATGTGGATATTAATAAAGCTTGTCCCTTACATCGACCAAATTGTTGATGATTGTGCCAGAAATGAAATATTTTCTTTTATGGATGGATTTTCTGGTTACAATCAAATAAACATACTCCTCGCCGATCAGCCCAAAACAACATTTATTTGTCCATGGGGGACATTTTCATATTTTAAATTACCTTTTGGACTACAAAACGTTGGCACAACTTTTCAACGAGCTATGTCTTACGCATTTCATGACATCAAAAACATTATGCAACCCTACTTGGATGACTTACCTACTCATCCTTTGCACAGACAAGATCATCCTACACATTTACGTCCCATTTTTATGTGATGCGGGCATTACAATATTCGTTTGAATCCACACAAATGTGTTTTTTGTGTACAATCAAGATGATTTCTTGGTTTCATTGTTTCTAAATAAGGCATTCGTGTCTACCCTTTAAAGGTTGAGGCCATTGTCAATTTACCTCCTCCTTCTACTCTTTGCCAACTCCAGAGTTTGCAAGGGAAAGCAAACTTTCTACGTCATTTTATCCCTAAATATGCAGAGTTAACTAAAGGTTCAACTCGGTTATTAAAATAAGATGTTCCTTGTATTTTGTATGAGCTTGCCAATAAATATTTTGATGCACTTAAACACGCGTTGACCCATGCACCATTGTTGCATCCACCTGATTATCACCAAGATTAATTTTTGTATTTAGCTGCTTCCAATTCCACCATTGGAATGGTCTTAGTTCAAGAGGATTACTCCAACAATGAAAATGTGATTTATTACTTAAGTAGGAACCTTACACCAACAGAGATCAAGTATTTGCATGTGGAGAAATTGGCCTTGGCATCCGTTCAAGCTGTTCAAATATTTTGTCACTAGATAATGTTATGCAAAACAATCGTGATATCTGACTACATCCCTATGATGTACATTTTGACGAAACAATTTCTTGGGGGAAAATACTCTAAGTGGATAGTTATCCTACAAGAGTTCGATTTGGAATTTGAAAAATTCAAATCCAAGAAATCACTAGTCTTTGTTAAACTTATGTGTGACTTTCCCTACATTGAATCTGAAATTGTGGAAAAAGACCATCTTCCCGATGAATCTATGTTTATGATCATCACATTGGATCCTTGGTATGGAGATATCATTATATATCTTCAAACCCAAACCTTTCGGCCTAAAATTTCACGCTCTGATCAACTTAGGATTCGATACCAGTCTCAACAATACAATATTGTTGGCAACACCCTTTACCGTCATGGTGCCAATTCTATCTTTAGACGTTGTTTAACTCATGAAGAAGTCAAAATAGATTTAAATGATTGCCATTATGTTGCATGTGGTGGTCATATGTCTGGGTTTGGCGCAACCCAAAAGATATTGCGTGTTGGTTATTTCTGGCTGTCACTCTTCAAAGATTGTATCCTTTCAGTTAGAAAATGTCAGAATTGTCATATTTTTTATCGAAATATGTGTGTACCTCCCGATCCTCTTCACCCAATCATATTTTTTGGTCCATTTTCCAAATGGAGCATCGATTTTGTTACATGTAACCCTCACTCAGTTGGGAGGCATGGGTATATTATGCTTGTTGTACATTACTTTACCAAATGGGCCAAGGTGATACCTACATTTAAGGCTGGCAATGAAACTGCAACTATTTTCAAATTCAATCATGTGATTGCTAGGTGTGGTGTCCCTCAAGGCATCGTTACAGACCATGGTAACCACTTTTGAAACATTATTATGACTGAACTTTCCACTTAGCTCGGCCTATTCCATGATAATTCCACACCATATTACCCACAGTCCAATGGCCAAGTTGAGGTTGTAAACAATTTTTTAACCAATAGGATTAAACAAATTATAGAAAGTCATAGATCGAATTAGCACACCATGCTTTTTCCTGCATTGTGGCCATACCGTACCTCTGCAAAAACATATGCAGGGTTTACTCATTTTCAACTCGTTTATGGTTTGGAAGTTGTTCTACCCATTGAATGTGAAATTTTGTCACTAAAACTAGCCATTGAGTTCTTACCAACTACCTCTGAAGAGGAAAAGCACTTCTTATACTTAGCACAGTTAGATGAGACTTTCCACACTGCTACATTACTTGTTGAAGCTCATAAAAAACGTGTTAAGGCAAAATATGATCAAAGCGTTAACCATCGTATCTATTTAGAAGGTGACCTAGTCTTAGTATACGATCAAGCTCGCGATAAAATAGGCACTAGTAAATTTGAACAAATGTGGCATGGCCCTTATATTGTTAAGGATGTGCTTGCAAAAGGGGCCCATGAATTAGTTGATTATGATGGTGTCTCTTTAGATAAGCCTAGAAATGTCTTTATCTAAAGAGATCTTATGCATGATTTATCTTGTGGATATTTTCATTGTACATTAGTTACATTTTTTTAGGAAAAGTGTGCCTTAGATTAGCTATTTTTCTTGGCAAGTTTCTACTACTTTTGTTGCTTATCTTCATTACTCCCGATATTACAAATGTTGACATTCCCTCAGACTTACATTGGCTTTGATGATGACGCCTGTCATATTACATGGAACCTATCATCCACTGCTTAGGTTATCTATTCACCCACTGATGAGTTAGTTTCTCTTCATGGGGTTTGACTCGGTCAAAAAATGAACAATATTGCAGAATATAGCATAGTCCTTGAGCTATTATTTGATGCCATTGAATTTGGCATTTGATGTTTGATTTTTAGGTTAGATTCACAACTCATTGTATTACATTTGAATGGTGTTTATGCAATTAGAAATCCATTTTTATTAAGAATTTTTTTAAGGGTCCCTCTCTTGAAAAGACAATTTGATTACATTAAATATCAACACATTTCAAGAAATTTAAACACGTTAGCTGATGCATTGGCTAATAAAGTTTTAAATAGAAATTTTCAATGTTGAATGTAAATCAAAACAATATTCAATCCATATTGAACAAGATACTCAGAGACCAAAATTAGTAAACATCATTAAGTCAAAATAGTTATTTATCATAGTGTGTCAAAAAATATACATCATCTGTGATAATAGGTCTCAAACACATTATGATCAAAATGTAATGATACAAAAAAAAAATGCCATCTAAAAGGACCATCAACTATCCATGATGATGATCATGATAGTAGAGTATAGCATGTGCCACTCTGCGCAGGTATCACCTAAATGGACCAGGAACCCCAGTCATATGCCTCTGGTATCTGAGAGGAAAATCATCTGTTCCAATATATGGGATATCTATGGTCAACCTCCCCAGGTTGTGTTCCAACTCTATTAGGGCCTCAGCTGCATAAGTCTGTGGTGGAGTTGCTGCTATAGGTTGTGCTTCTCGTCTATCAAAAAAACAAAGAACTTCTAGTCGTGTTGGGCCAACATCTGCATTAAAAAAATTTTGATTATCAATATTGGATGATAAAAAATCAAATAAAAATTATAAAACATAAAAACTCAAATTGATACTTTTTACCTTACGCATACCACTATGCTCCAGGTGGGAGTGTTGTGTCGGGGTCACCCCTGAAATCCTCCCCTACATATGGGAAGTCCTCAATCATGAATATATGACATCTTAGTCATACAAAAAACTGAGGTGTATACCAGGAAACATGACCACCATCACCGCGATGGTGAGCCATCAACGAAACCCATCAGAACATGCGAGGATATCTCGTCCCGTCGAATCCACTAACCAATGTTGAGGTTAAAGGAGTGGGATTCTATCTAAGGAAAATGAGATAATATTGGCACCATAGCTAAAATTATTCATCTTACCATTCTTTGATCGCGTGAGTTGTCTTTTCATATTGACTAGTACTCCTTCACACAAGTTATATATTGTTCCCTCGGAACACTCAATAACTATTTGCATCTGCGCTTTGGTGGCCACATGAGGAGTCGCGTTGCCACAGTCTAGTGACTGTGAAAACAATGATTTTGAGGTAAATTCATTCGATGGTCTTTATATCTATTCGACCATCCTTCAATTGTGATTCCTGTGTGCAATATTGCACCATATAGGAAGCAGTAGGCAATCATCCTAGTCGTGTGCCAAACAAGGAAATGTCTCTTTCTCTTCAAGGCAAATCGGTGAGGACATAAATATCCTCTACATCAATCATGAGCCTATGATCCTCGATGATGAAAAATTGTTCCTGGTCATCCCATGCATTAACTAACTAGGTCATTAGCTCCACTTGGGCATTCATTCCTTGTATAGAACAAAATTTGTATAGACCACAATTATTTAACACCTGCAACATTATTGGGATATCAATGGCCTCATTATCATGTGATTCATGCTCACGTTCTCTCCATTCAAGCATGATTGTTTCAAATTTCCTACAAAAAATTGTTTAAAAACATTAGGAAGCTTTTAGGAGAACTTAGAGCATTTTTTGTGCAAAGAAAACCATTTTTTGAAAACCCCACGGTGCCTGCGTGGTTTTCCTTTGTAGAAAATGTGTTTTTGTGCATGATCTACATATAAAAACCACAGTGGCATGGTAATTTTTTGTGTTAAAAAATCATTGACGTGCACAGAATCGATCAGGAAAACCTGCACACCCCCCAGGGTGGTTTCTAAAAAAAAAAATGCTCCAAAAAAATAACATGGAAGCCCAAAATTAAAAATTAAATGGATAGAATGCAAGATAATTAAGGGATTAAATACCTAGAATTGACATTATGTGCAATGGTTTACCGGTCCTCCCAATATCAGCTTCAGAAGGTTTATGATAAAAACTCATTTTTAGTGGTCTAGAAATCAAAAGGTAAAAATGAATTTTCTTTCCACTTTTTATAGGTTTTCATGAATAAAATAATATTATTTTTTTTTTTTTGACCTTTGGAAGTTCAAATGTTAAATATTTTGAGAACAGATTATTATAATTTTTGAGTTTTCTGTGCAAAGAACAGGTTGTGTTTAAAAACGAATTATTTTGACAACAAAGTAAACTTTTATCACTTTTTTGGACTCTCAAAAAATATGAAAAAGAGAAACCATGGAGTCCTCTTTTAAGCCCTTTTCGGACTCTCTAAACATGAAAATATTTCTGAGCACTTGAATATTTGAACTTGTTAAAATAAATGAACTGTCGTCTACTCAGTATAAGTTTACCCCTTTTTCGGACTAAACTAGACTAATTTCAAAAAAGGTATACGTTGACTAAGCATGGTGAATAGAGTTCTCTCCTACATAACTTGTTTGAGAGACTAAAACTTATGAAAAAGAACACTATGGAGTTTACTTATGTTTTTCTTCTGACTCCCTAAAACCGAAAAACATCGATTTAATCCTATGTTGGACTCGTTAAAATTAAACAGTGGAGGACTTGTCGATTATAATGGAACCGAACCACTCATTAGGGTTCGTTAAAATTACTGAGAAGGACTCATCTGAAGGATGAGCCTACACTACAAGCAAATGTTATCCTCCTCAAGCTTGACAAAAATAAAGAGGTACTTGCCAGTAATGGCGGGGGGGGGGGGGGATTGAGAAAAAGAAGCCATCTTTTATACTTGTTTTACAAGCAGTATATCACTCTTGAACACGACATTTTGTCGCACTCATGTCAAGGTTGGGTAATCCTTTTTTCTTACAGTTAATCAAACCTCATTAAAATTCTTCAGTCATTTTTGGGTATTATCTTTAATTCAAATGCGTCCAAGTCATTTACATTGGCGTTATGTGTTCAAGAGAAAGTTCAACTTCAATTCATTATTCATTGCAAATATTTGTCTATATTCGCATTGACCATCCCTGAGTTAATACTTTCAAAATATTTCTTCAAAACTTGACATAATGGTTTCATGTCGTAGGCCCTCCTGTGACAGATCACTTCCTATCGACTTCAGCTCATTATATAGGAATTTGATCTAGAAATCATACGAGTACCTTGAAATTTGCATGCCTTAATGGTAGGTTTCTCGCCTTCGACAACATGTTTTCATCATTGGACTCGATCAAATGAAGCTATGAGTGTTTGAATGCAAATAATTCATTCCCATTTCATAGGTTGTACCAAGGTACTTTGAGAACCATTGTCATTATTTTTGGTTTCTCTCACACTTGTTAACAGTTTCATCATTGACCGGTAATCAAGTGTTTTCTACCATGTTAGACTTCGAAACAATCAATCGCATGGATAGATTCATACTAGTTCGAGAAGAAAAAATCAAGAACCTAGATCTAGTTTCAACCATCCAGGTTGCGAGGAGTTATGTATTCATGTTTCAGTATACTAATTCATAACAGATGGATGTGTCCATACTATGTCTACTATTGATGTAATTCTAGGTCACATATGTACCAGAACATATATTTATTTTTTCTCTGAGTATTGGAATGCCTACCTCAATGATGTTTATATATTTTCTTTGAATGTTTCTTACATGTTTTCAACTGATATCTCTGAGCCAATCCTTGGGATGATAAATCACTTCACTCTCTTGAAAATTTTTCTCAGACTTTGCACTTTAGGGGGCAATCTGTTACACATCATTTTGTCACCATGAAATTTGATCGTTAATATGGATCTATCACCATCCATACTCATGCTTCCTTAGAAGTCAAAACACTTATATTCCTTAAGCAAGTCTTGGGAACTGGGAAAAAGATCTTAAAAACTCTTAAAGATTGCCTGCGCACCTTTTGCAGTCACTTCCGGCTCATGCGCAGATATTCCTAACCTTACCTGCACTCTGTTTTCCCATTACACCTATGCACCCCATTTAAAAGAAAGTAAAATCAAAAAGTAAATTCTAGAAGCATAACTAGGTGCAAATTCTTCCAACTAAAAGCCTCTTGAGTCACGCCAGTTCGAGCTATGTCCCTCTAATCATGGAACTTATACCCGTGGATCAAGGAACCCTAATGCCTCCATTAGAGGATCTCATCCCTCTATTGGTGGATCTGAAACCTCCTCAATTTCTCATATAAGTTGAGCTGAAACTTCAGGGTTAGGGGTACTTGGTAGCTTGTACATTGTACATATGGTACATAGGGATTCATAAGAGTTCACTGAAGATAAACTTATGTTGGTCATTCTAGACAGGAAAGCTTGTTAAACCAAGGATCATGATTGTGAAGGAACGTGAGAGAAATCTGTATGACATCAAGGCTAAGGTTGTAAGATTTTTCTTTATATTCTTAATAATACATACAAATACTTTTTCTCATTGTGTTGTTCTTAGATTCATTAAAACAATGAAAATTATTAAGCTCCTTGATCATTAAGTTGAACTGGTGTTTGGATTATTATATATTGCAGGTGCCTTTAACTCTTTACATGTTTGTGATTGCAGGTTCTTCTCGGCATTGATAAACTTCTTTAGGAAAAAAGGCAAGGTCTATATAAAACATCTCATTGAAAGGTAGGAGCATTACCTTCTCTTTTCTAAGTTTTGATAATTTGAATGCTAATAGTTTAGGGAAAGAGATATTTAGATGGTTTTATGTTTCTACTTATATGTTGTGATACTAGGGAGATCGCTCTTGTCCACAAGATGGATTTATCCAGAAAACACCACCGTTAGATTTAAATTTTTTAAAATATAATGGTGGGCATATACTGCCCAACAACATTAATAACACTATAGCCTAGGAAATAATGGTCGCCGAAAAAAATCACTACCACAAAGAAGAAAAACACAACTATAAGCAAGTTTCTAAATTTTCTATGGTTCATTTTGATCTTATGACATCTTTTCATGAGTCTGATGATTTCCTTCCAAATTATGACCAACCACGAAATTTGTTGGGGAAAATGGGGTCCATAAATACATTGCACCACTTATCAAGACCCCATAATGAATGCCATTCAGTGTGAGAAGATTGGGATCTTCCCCAAAAAAAAGGTCCATCAAAAGCATTATTTAGTTACACAAGTCTTCGATTGTTTTCTTCCAGGAGACCATGTCTAATAGGAAAAATTACTGGGAATTTTTATTGAAAATTTTTCCTCACTGGAATGTATGTGCGACGAGTGCCTCTGCTCTCTTGGGAGGACTAGCTGCCATGTGGAACCCATATCATTTAACCTCGAAACATATAATTATATTCCAGGGATAATCCTTTCAGGATTTTAGAGAGGGTCCAAGGTGTGTCTTCACTTCCTTAATCTCGATGCTCCTTTCTATGAAAGAAAGAGTTTTTGGGACAACATTGATGACTTTGGAATATTGGATTTAAGTTCATTACTTATAGCTTGGGATCTCAATTTTATAGTGGGTAAGAATGATAATTTTGGGTCAAGAGTCAAGGTGGATAAGATGGGGGATTATTTTAAGAATTATTTTTAACTTAATTCAATGGTAGATATAAATTTGGATCCAGTTTGTCCCACATGGAGGAATGACTGCTTGGGTATTGAGGGAATTTCGAAATGGTTGGATAATTTTTTATGTATATTCTGATATGGCTATTAGGATGGGGACATTGGAGCCATGGACTCATTCCTTATATACTTATGATCACTACCTGATATTTATGGAATGGCCCAGTGAAATAACACTACTTTCCTATCCATTCAAATTTAACCATAGTTGGTTAAAGGAGAAATATTTTTGGGTATTGTTTTGGGGCACTTGGATAAATATTTTTCCTGACATTGATGGCTCTCATATGAATGATATCAGTTACAAGTTAAAAGTGATGAAGAAATATGTCTGAATATGGATCTAGAAAAAGATAAAGGAAATGACTAAGGAATTGACAGTGATAGACTTACATATTATATCTTTGACTAACCCGTTGATCTAAATGGAGGAGTATTAGTGAATGCTATGCTAAGTACATCTTTCATATTTTAAACATGATTTCTTCTTATGTGCATATATTTGAACTAAACATAAGGTTACTTCAATGGTTTCTTTTAAGTGTTCTTCAATAGTATAATTCCATGAACAAATTGTAAAGCATGAAATCATCAAACACTTGAAAAGACATATCCATCAAACAACAAGACAAAATCCATTGATAAAGGAGTTCACCCCTCCTGGGCTACATCTCCTAGCCCGTTAACATGAATATACCTCTCTTGTATTCGGTGTCAAAAGTACATATCAGTTTGCTGCCAATAACATGTGGCTAATACCCCTTCAAGGTAATTTTCTTCTACAAAGAACTCTCACAATATCAGCAACACAACATATCTCCTACAGAGATGAAATTATTTCACCAGTGAGAGATAGAAGCCACTCACATAAACCCTTCAATTCCACACTGAAGAATACAATAAAAAAATTCATTAATAAATAATTCAAACCAGAGCTAAACCATGTTGGTCACAGTTGCTGCAAAATTTTTGTAGGAGGGAAAACCCCTACAAGGTCTCCTCCATGCTCAACAACTTCCAAAATTGCTTCAAAAATCTTATTGATCATACAACTTACTTGTCAAACCTGTAATATGACCCTGAATATGTGCTCAAATCATAAAACAAAGGTTACCAATGGATTTACAACATCCAAAAACCCCTAAGTAGCCTCTTCTGGTTCTTCAATTGGTCTTCAGGTGAAGCAGATATGGCCTCCTCCTCTGGTGGCCCTGTGCATATTTAATATTCAAGTTGGAAAAGTCCCTTCCAAAAGTGCTACTCTACCTATAAAACCTGCACCAATGAGTCAAGAATGCTTGAAAATGGCTACCTAGCCTCTTCCTCTGCTTAATTTGGTCGAACATTTCCCAAGTTATGACTTCTTCCAGTTTCTCCTAAGAAAACTCCGCTAAATTTGGTAAACTACAGTTAACCGGGGTTAAACTGGCACTTTCCCAAAATTTGGAGGTCCGTTGATTAGCATGTCATTAATTTTAAGTGGTAGTTAACACGTTAATTAAGTGTGCTTAACGCGCTAACTCCACACTTAATTAAATCCACATTACGACTTTGGTTTAGCACTAATGAAGTGATTATGGGTTAACAAATCCGAGTTTTAAGTTTTAAATCCCGCTATTAAGTCGGAGCACTGCCAGCGGTCATAAATTGTGGTCCTGTGGACTGGGGGCTAGCCCCCACTTACGCTCTCCATAGCCCATTACACTCAATAAAACAAATGTGAAGTCTATATGGGTTAAGAACTTCTCGTGTGGCGTGGTGGTATGCACTACGTGTTTTGTGGGGGAAGTCTCAGGATCGAACCTGACCTACGCCCAACCTCTGATATATAAATTTTTCACCAATGTATAATCCAACAGGGGGGCATGTGGTGGCCTCCAGGCTTGCCACGTGTCATCACCCGATTTTCCCAATTTCCATCCAATCAAATTGCAATTCATAGGACCAATTGGAGAAATATTTTGGGAACATTCTAAGGAATATTACTTGGAATATTATTTTTTCTGATTGGGTTGCCTAGTCATCATCCTGTCAATTCTGCACAAATTTTAGATGTTTGTAAAAATGGACAGCAAGCTTTAACTTTCACATTTAGAGTCATTTTTCGATGAAATGAAGTACGTCGGAATCAAGGCGACGATACCTATATGGTCGTTCAGGTTTCGAGCGATTCTGAGAACTTTTATTTTTGAGCTCCTCATCACATCTCCTCACTAAAAGACTTTTGGTCCCCAAAAGTTCATTTTCATTTGTTTAGCAATTGAAGGTACAGTTCCTTCATTCTTCTAAATTCGACTCATGACGACTCTTTTTCATGGTGAACTTTAACTGTAACTTGACCAAAGGTTTCAAGTTGGTGGTTCTTCTTGAATTTTCCATGTCGCTATGACCATGCATAACAACATCCTCTCCCAAGAATAATTCAGTGGTGTTTATCTGCAAAAATCCTTATTGAAGATAAAATCCAAAAGACTTTGACATAAACAAATACAATCCGCACATGGAGAATAATTGTAGTAATTGGGTGTTGAACACATTTTTACATACAAAATATGTTTCCACTACTCATACAACAATTTTCAAAATGCTTTCCGACATAATAAAAGAGAAATGAATTTTACAACATGGAGAACTTGACACCCAAATTTTCCCTTTCAATTGACTAACAACCAAGACAAACTAGCATAAACATGCTAAAGAAAACATTGTTACATGTAAGTGATTTATTCATGAATTATCACTTTTACAAATTACCCACTATGGGGATTTGCAACTAGTGCAAACAAAGACTTACAATCTTCAACTTGAAAAATAGTCTGAACTGTTCTTACCCAATATGGTAACTGAACCCTCTATTTGAAATTTTCCTTCTTTTGAAGTTGCTTCATGGATAGTCGCATCTTGCGCCACTTTTGCTTTTTCTGCTCCCTCTTTTGGTGCTTGCATGACTTGCTTGCCCTTACCAAGATGAAGTTGTGGAAACAATTTCCAACACTTATCGATCTAATTCCCATTGATATTGTAGCGAGTGAAAAAGTTCCTTTGAGCTCTTCTTACCTCACATGCATTTTTCTTTGATTGAGTTTTCCTCTTCTCGTTCTCAATCTCAAGAGACATAAACATCTTCTTGATGATGGCTTTTATTTTGTCCCACTCATCTACACAATGGTTAGAAGAAATGAAAAAAGTGCATGGAGAAATTCTCCTTCACATGTCACTCAAATCATAAGGTTGTTTTCCTTTAGGAGAAGCATTTGAATGAACAGGATAAGTATACATTTTCTTGGCATCCTTTGGCTTATGCTTTCTCAATGGTGAAATTGCATGACAAGAATAACTTGAATTGACTTCTTCTTCAATTTTTTCATCTCTCTCTGGAGATACCTTCAAGTCTCTTTTGTATTTGGAGAACCAAGCAGGTACTAGTTCCGAATGCAAAGTCCAACACCTTGCCTTCTCATGTCCTCTTTTGTGATAGAAGGTACACAATAGTTTTCATTAGAAAACCATTCTTCTGGTGCAACATAACCCAAGACTTCATACTTAGGCTTCTCTTTTACCTCTATTGGGTTCTTGATGCCTTGTTGATTCACACCAAGACCTAACCCTTCCTTGTGACCCATCTTTTCCAAGAGCTTAGACCCAATGCCTTTGTTGTGTCTTTTAAAGGTTGCAAAAGAATTTACATTAACTGATGCATGTAAATAAGGAGCATATGCATGCTCACCATTTGTCTCATCTCTTAATTTAGGCACAAAGATGGTTTCATACTCCTTTCTTATTTTAAAGGTGTCCTCTTGGAATCTTTTGTTCTATTCTTTCAGCTCCTTAACATGAGGTGCTCGGATTGAACCTCATCCTCCACATCATGTGGAAAAAAGGCACAAACATGCTATCTTCCATCTTGGAAGGACTTTCCACATTAACATTTTGCATCAAAGTTGTAGAAAAATATGAATTTTGTGGAGAAGATGGTGGTTTATTTCCATTCTTTTTACCTTCTTCCTTTGTTGGAGAACCTTATCCTCTTGAAGATCTAGAGCCTTCACCTTGCACTTGTGAGTTCTCCTCTTCGTAGAGGACCTTCACCATCTCTGACATGTCCACAAAAGCCTTTTTGAAGCTTTCATATTTTGTTAGGCTTGTAGGATTTCCTCCTTAAGACATGCTTACTGAAGCCTCATAACTATATGGAGGTGAAACTTGAGGTGGATCTTGTGGAAACTCTGGCCTCCTTCTCCTTGTTCCAACTTGGGAATCTGCACCAACAAGTTTTCCTTCTCCTCTTTGGAGCTTAAACCTTGTAATCATTTTCACCCTGAAAATAGTCAAACCCTCTTTGCACAAGCAACACAAACAAACAATAAATGTGTAGCTCTGATACCAACTTGATCTGAATGGAGGAGTATTAGTGAATGTTATTCTAAGTACCTCTTTTAGATTTTAAACATGGTTGCTTATTATGTGCATAGATTTGAACTAAATAGAATGTTACTTCAATGGTTTCTTTTAAGTTCTCTTCAACAGTATAATTCCATGAATAAATTGTAAAGTATGAAATCATCAAACACTTTAAAAGACATATGCATCAAACCGGAAGACAAAAGCCATTGATGAAGGAGTTCACCCCTCCTGGGCTACATCTCTCGACTCTTCAACATGACTAGACCTCTCTTATATTTGGTGTCAAAAGTACAAATCATTTTTATGCCAATAACATGTGGCTATTACCTCTTCAAGGTGATTTTCTTCTGCAAAGAACTCTCACAATATCAACAACACAACATATCTCCTACAGAGATGACATTCTTTCACTAGTGAGAGCTAGGAGCCCCTCACATACACCCTTCAATTCCACACTGAAAAATACAATAAAAAAATTCATGAATAAAGAATTCAAACCAGAGCTAAACCATGTTGGTCACAACTACTGCAAAAAACTTTCTGGAGGAGGTAAAACACCTATAAGATCTCCTCCATGCTCAACACCTTCCAAAATTGCTTCAAACATATGATTGATCCATACACCTTACTTGTAAAACCTGCAATATGAACCTGAAGATTTGCTCAAATCATAAAAAACCCCTAAGTAGCCTCTTATGGCTCTTCAATTGGTCTTCAGGTGAAGCAAATATGGCTTCCTCCTCTGGTGGCCATGTGCATCTATAATTTTCAAGCGAGAAAAATCCCTTCTATAAGTGCTCCTCTACCTCTGAAACCTACACCAATGAGTCAGGAATGCTTGAAAATGGCTACCTAGCCTCTTCCCGTGCTCAATTTGGTTGAAAATTGCCCAATTTATGACTTCTTCCAGTTTCTCCTAGGAAAAATCCACTAAATTTGGTAAATAAAAAAATTCATGAATAAAGAAGTCAAACCAGAGCTGAACCATGCTGGTCATAGCTACTACAAAAAACTTTCTGGAGGAGGTAAAACACCTATAAGATCTCCTCCATGCTCAACAGTTTCCAAAATTACTTCAAACATATGATTGATCCATACACCTTACTTGTAAAACCTGCAATATGAACCTGAATATTTGCTCAAATCATAAAACAGAGGTTACCAATGGATTCAAATCATACAAAACCCCTAAGTAGCCTCTTATGGCTCTTCAATTGGTCTTCAGGTGAAGCAAATATGGCCTCCTCCTCTAGTGGCCATGTGCATTTATAATTTTCAAGCTAGAAAAATCCCTTCTATAAGTGCTCATCTACCTCTGAAACCTACACCAATGAGTCAGGAATGCTTGAAAATGGCTACCTAGCCTCTTCCCGTGCTCAATTTGGTTGAAAATTGCCCAATTTATGACTTCTTCCAGTTTCTCCTAGGAAAAATCCACTAAATTTGGTAAACTGGAGTTAATTGGCGTTAAATTGGCACTTTCCCTGAATTTGGAGCTCCTCCGATTAGTGTTTCATTAATTTTAAGTGGTAGTTAATGCGCTAACTCTGCACTTAATTAAATCCACATTACGACTTTGGATTAGCACTAATGAAGTGATTATGGGTTAATAAATCCAAGTTTTAAGTTTTAAATCCCACTCTTAAGTCAGAGTTCCACCAGTGGTCATAACCTATGGTCCCGTGGACTAGGGGCTGGCCCTCGCTTACCCCTGCCATAGCCCATTACACTCAATAAAATAAAGGCGAAGTCCATATGGGTTAAGAACTTCTCGTGTGGCATGGCAGTATGCATTGCGCGTGTTGTGGGGGTCGAACCCGACCTCCACCTAGCCTCCGATATATAAATTTTGCACCAAAGTATAATCCAACAGAGGGGAAATGTGGTGACCTCTGGGCTTCCCCCCGTCGTCACCCGATTTGCCCAATTTACATCCAATCAAATTGCAAAAAATCACCAACCTCATCAACCAATCCCAAAATGACACTTGTCAGCAGCTCATAGAATCAATTGGAGGAATATTCTAGGAATATTCCTTGGAATATTCTTTTTTCTCGCTGGGCTTCCCAGTCATCATCCTGTCAATTCTGCACAAATTTTAGTTGTTTGTAAAAATGGACAAAAAGCTCTAACTTTCATATATGGAGTCAGTTTTCGATGAAACGAGATGCGCCAGAATCAAGACGAAAAAACCTATCTGGTCGTTCAAGTTTTGAGAGATTCAGAGAACTTTGATTTTTGAGCTTAAATTTGAGCTCTTGATCACTCGTCAGATCCATAATTTTTCTCTCTTGTCTCAAAAAGGAATATCCTTGACCTGGAAGAAAGAAAGAACTAGGTTTTAAAGGCTCACGAAGAGGGATGGAGACTAAAGAGTAGGGCTATATAGGTGGTGGAGGGATATACAAATACTCGATTTTCCCATGATCAAGTGACTTTTATAAGGAAGCAAAATGCCATTTGGTTTGTCAAAGATGGAGAGGGTAATTTTGTTTATGACATTCGAAGGGGAGTTGTGTCATTTTTTAGTTAATTGTATAGAGCAAGAACGAGGGATTTTTTTGATAAACAGATGGATCTAATAAACCTCTTTCCTTCAATGGTAAGTGAAGAGGAAAATGTAATATTGGGGAGGTTGATTTCTTTTGAAGTAGATCTAGGGATCCCGAAATCTTTAGCTAGGGAAAAGAGCCGAGGACCATATGGATGGTATGTGGAGCTTTTCTTTCATGTTGAAGATGTGATGATTGATGAATTTTGAGATGGTTGAGAAATATCCTCGCTTATGTATGATCACAAGATCGATAAATGTTATGTTCCTTGCTCTCATCCAAAAGGTGCCCAAGCCTTCTTCCTTTTCATATTATTGACCTATTTCACTCTACAATACTCTATATATATTGATCTCCAAAAACATAGCTAACATGATAAAATATGTTGTGTCTAAGCATATTACTTCTAAACAATTTGGGTTTCTAGATCATAGATAGATCATGATGCAATAGCTATAACCAAAGAATGTATTCATTCAATAAAATCACAGAAGAAGCAAGCATGTCTCATGAGGATTAATTTGATCAGAGCTTTCGATTGTGTGGACTGGGAACTTCTAAGGTTGATTCTACACAAAGTTGGTTTTGGAGCAAAGATGGTAGATTGGATCATGGTTTGTATTTCAAATGTTAGCTTTGTTGTTATCGTCAACGAGCTTCCATCAGATTTCTTCAAGGATTCTAGAGGCCTTAGACAGGGTTTCACTCAATCTCCTCTTTTGTTTTTTATTGTAATTCATGGTTTAAGTGGAAGGATCAAGGAGGAATGATCCAGGGGTAATATTTTTGGATGTAGGATGTCTAGAAATATTTCTCTTTCACATCTTATGTCCATTGACAACATTCTTTTAATTGGAAAGGAAAACATAATAGAACGACTAGTATTTCATTAGATTCTTTCTAGATTCGGGGATGCCTTGGGCTTAATCATGAGAAAAGGAGAATATTCCTTAATTTCATCAAAATACGAGGATGCAAAGATTTAGGAAATAACCAAAAAATTTGAAGTGTAATCAATCCCTTTGGACTCGAGGTTTAAATACCTAGGATTTATGTTGAAGTTGAATAGCTATGAGAATAAGGACTAGGATTGGATCATTAAACAAATTGAAAAAAATATGTTGCAGTGGTCCTTCAAATGGTTATTAACGGGAGGGCGATTCGTCTTTGATAAAATAGGTGCTCTAGAATATTTCCATTTATTATATGCACGTTTATAAATTTCCAAAAGTGAATATTAAAAGAACCAATTCTATTTTTGTTGGTTGGTCCTAGCAATGCTAAGAAAATCCATGTTGTTTTATTTGAGGATCTTAGGAGACAAATGGATGCAAGAGGTTGGGGTATCAAAGATATCAAATGTTTCAATTTGGATTTGCTTGTAAAGAATATTTGGAGGACTCTAGTGGATGAAGGAATATGGTAGAAAACTATCAAATTGAAATACCTTAATAATAATCAACTGATAAGATGGATTGGAGAAGGGGCTCCAGAAAAATGGGTGGCGTCATTTTCATGGAGGAGTTTGATGAAGTCAAAGCATTGGCTACTGGGAAACTTGAGATGGGAGGTCAGATCCAGATCGAGAGTGGAGATTGGGTTGGAACACTTTAAAGGTTTGACTGGTAATCACATCTTATATGTTCCTTTGCTTAGTCATTTACAAAGTATTTGTTTATTTTTCTTAAATCATATTAATGTAGTGGGAGGTGAGGTCCAAATATGGAGTCCATTTCTTGGGTAGAATGCATGGATATTGGACTAGCAGATCCATTAGTACTTGAGAGTCAGATAATTACACTCTATAGTTGTGACTTAGTGGTATTTCTTTGTCGGCAAGGAAGGATGTGTTGTCTTGGGACACTTGTTTTAGCAAAGAACAGATTCAGGTCAGAGAAGCTTATACTCACATAGCTCAAGGGAGTAGCTAGGTCTATAATGCTTTATGGTTTCATAAAACATGGAAATAGTAAATTCCTCAAAAACTTAAGTGTTTCCTCTGGTTTGTAGTTCATAATAAGATTATGACCTAGGATAATCTGTTAAAAAGAGTCTATCAATGACCAGGTAGATGTTTTTTATGTTGTAATAGCCTTGAAGATGTTATACATCTATTTCTTGCATGCCCATATGTGGTTTCAATTTGGATTTGGGTATTTCAATTGCACAATTTAAGAGCCATCCGGGCTCGGTCCTCCATGGAGGAGTGTCTCACATAGTGGTTTATGGAGTTTAAAGAATACATGGTTTTTCCCTTTTATATTATGTGGGACATTTGGAGAACCCGCAATGCTTGGATCTTTGATCATGTTGTGCCATATGTGAGGTTCACTTGTTTGAAGGATTCAACATACTTCAAGGAATCATTTACTAATCGATGCTATCAAATGAAGTATATATGGACTAAATATCAAGTTGGATTTTGTGACGGGTCTTCAACATGAAAGGTATGTGGTAGTGGGGCGGTTATTGCTTTGAATCTTGAAGAGATCTTCCATTTTTGTTGGTACATTGGAGAGGGCTCAAATAACAGAGCAAAGCTACTAGCATTATGGGGAGTAACATTATGTGCTAGATGGCTCGAATTGGATGAGATTGACATCTTCAGAGAAGCAAAAGTGATCATTAATTGAGTTAACATGAGAGTTACCTTAGAGTCGATGTGTTGTCGAATTAGAAGAAGAGGATAAGATTGTTGATTAGTTCATTCAAGAGAATATCATTCATACACATCTAGAGAACAAAACTATCTGGCAAGCAGATTGTCAAAAGAGCAACATCGATCCAAGATTAATCCTATTTTCAATTTATGAGAATGGCACATTCCTTCGTTTTGGGTCTACTAAGATGTGAAGTTTAACCACATTAGATCCATCTGTCCATCTTGACAAGTTTAACCATATTGAAAATTTAAGCACATCTTTGCGGAGCCAAACTGCTAACTTGTGCTTAAATTTTGACCAACTTTCCCAACTTAAAAAATGGGTGATTTAGGACCAACTTTGACCGGAAAAGCGGGGTGACCCCACGCCCAGTTTGCTGCGCAGATGAATAGCTTGCGAAACATTATGCTGAGTGATGTATCTGGGATGGCTTACTAATACTGGCAACGGTGTCTTATCCAGGGACTCTAAATTAATAGGGCAGAAGTTCATATGAAAATATTATTAATATTATTTAGTAAATTAATTATTTGTTAGCTTACTGTTTTTACATTTGGTTCATTACGTGAGATTAAAATCATATTGAATGGACATGATGATATGGAGTTGTCTATCTAGGCAACGAAATAGCTCGGACGGCAGTTTTTTGTCGGAATCTGGGCAAAAAAAATTCAAGAAATCAGGTAGTTGGAGTGCTTAGATAGTTGGAGTGCTTAGAATCCAGTTTTGATAGTGGAAATGGATTCAGCACTACCAAAAACTCTTAGGGCACTCAAAATACTAAAGTTTAACAACTGTAAACATGATTCTGATAAAATCTTTGCCAAATTTTTTAAAAAACTCTGCCGGATTCTGGGCCAAAACGTTGTCTGGGAAGACTACTGCTGATGATATTCAATAGACATGATGTAAAAGTAGTCGTAGTAAGCACGGTGCAAAATCCACACTCAAAATACTAGGAAATGGAAACAGAAATGTGGAACTTTTTCCAGCCAGATTAGGAGAGATGTCCATGATTTTGCAGGCTTCAGCTAGGTTTGACAACCTTATAAAGAAAATTAAAGAAGATTAACCCTACCGCAGAGCAAAGAAACGGACGCAGATTCCTTTGTTTTCGTCGGGAGTTGGTAGATTAGTAGTCATCGACTTCTTTTTATAACTCGCGCCGGATTCAAACAATTTGTCAACGAGACTAGCTGCTGAATAGCCAGCGAATTGTTCCAAAACGGCCATCTCATGCCTGCACAGAAATTTAAAATCTGTAGGGCATAGTTATTAAAACAATTTCTGAGCATATATCCTTCCGAAGAATTAAACTTTTAGATCTTTATGGAAATTATCTACAATGTTAAATTTCATAAACTTGCCTAGGATCGGAGGTATTTCAAGCTCGAGTTTCAAGTTAGAAGAGCTTCTCAACAACTTGGCCGATTTAACCGTTCTTTGAAACGGCAGAAGTTGGAAGATTCTACATGGCCTGACTGTCTATAAAGCCTTTAAAAAAATTGAACAACGTGTTTGTGGGATTCAAGAAAATTTAAAACAATTTCTGAGCAAATATCCCTCCGAAGAAGCAATTTTCAAGTTCTTAATTGATAATTATCACAAGAAGAAAAAACTCTCTTTTCGCATCATAATTTAGCACTACTTACTTTATGTGGTGTTAATGTGGTGTTAATGTTTATGTGTCATATTAAAAATAGAGTATATCATTATAAGTTAGCACCACTTAAGTTATGTGGTGTTAATGTTTATGTATTATATTAAAAATGAAGCATATCACCATAAGTTAGCACCACTTAAGTTATGTGGCGTTAATGTGGTGTAAATGTTTATGTATTATATTAAAAATGAACCATAAGTTAGCACCACTTGCGTTATGTGGTGTTAATGTGATGTAAATGTTTGTGTATCATATTAAAAATGAAGTATATAATCACCGTATTTGATGGACAAGTTAGCACCATTCTTACTATGTAGTGTTAAAGTGAAATAATTTTTTATTGATCTTATTGGAAGTGGAGTATATCACCATATATTTAAACAAGTGGTGTATGCTATATTGTCAAGTTCTATAAAGTAGGGTAGTTAACTTTGTGTTTGCCATGTTGGCATGTACAAGTGGATTTATTAATGTGAATTGCCACCATAACTATAAAAAAATTACAAATATTTATATTATGAATATATAAATTAGAACTAAACTCACAAATATTTATTTGTTTGTCATGTTTACATGTAAAACTAAAATTCAAAGTGATTGTTTTCTAAATATTTTATTTCAATTATTTACTTTTTATATTATTCTCATTTTGCACCATAAATACAACAAATTCAAAGTAATTGTTTTCTAAATACTTTATTCCAATTATTTACTTTTTATATTATTCTCATTCCGCACCATAAATACAACAAATTCAAAGTAATTGTTTTCTAAATATTTTATTTCAATTATTTACTTTTTATATTATTCTCATGAGAAAATAAATACACAAACCATAATACATAATTATTTATTTTATGAATAAGCCAATTAAGATAAATATTTTTATATTATTGTAATTTCAAAATAAAATAAGGGTGAATTCGATGGAGTTGGGTTACTCTTTTTTGGAAGAACTTATGTTCCAAAGGTTGAAAATGTATCTTTGTGAGGGTATTTTTTAAGCCCTCCATCAAAGCTTTTAAAAGGTCCATCTAGGACTAAATAAAACCTTGAATTAAACTACATAGCTCCATCGTGCTATGGAGCTTGATGGAGACACATAGCTTGATAGAGTTATAATATGTACATGTGCCATTAAATTTTTCTTCAATTTAATGATAGTGTTTTATGGGCTCATGGCATTGAGAATCCAATAGTATTGCACATGGTATAGTATGGTTTGCATTTTTATATTATACTTAGTATATTTTTTATTATTTCATTACATATATGTATGTATGGAATTTTAGAATTGGTTATTGTTATTAATTTTATATATTTTATAGTGTTTTTTTTGTAAGCTTGGTAGGACTCGTTTTTCATTCATGTTATAAACAACAAACAACTAGATTTACCAGTTTTGTGGTCTCAACCCTCCCTGAGCGGGGAACCAAGTCTGTTGGCCACCTGATGGCGTGGTATGCCATCCAAAAAAATAAGGTTTTGAGTCTATCATACCAAACAAACTCACACATATACAGTTTCTCACAGATTGACTAACATATTTACTGGATCCTTGAAATTTAAATGCTAGCCGCATATAAATACTAAGCAAAAAGGCAGATTAAAACAGTCATGAACTACTCAGCCTCGTCTGGAACCGAGGTTGACTCCACTGGTGCCGGATCCTGAACCAAGGTACCAACCTGCTAAAAAGGCTTGGCAATACACGAGAGGTGGTAGTCAATACGCTCGAGGCACCCATCTTGTTTCCTCAGGTAGAACTTGATCTTATCGAACTCGCTCTTGTAGTCTGGGAAGTCCTGGGCTAATTTCACCAGCCTCATAGAGATTTGCTCCAAGGCTTTGCCAAGGATGCTCTTCACAGACCAATAAAGATACAGTTTCTGCTTGAATTATGTTAGTCTACCCCTTGTTTGTCCCAAATTTGGTATTAAACCTCTCCATTCCTTAGTATCCATCTTTGTCTTTGCATGTCTATTTATGTCAGCTTCCCATTTTTCAATGAGCTTTTGAATTTCCTCTGATGTGTTCCCGTGGTATGCTTTTGCTGCCTCTTGGATCACATCGATTGCAGGCCTCCTTCCTCTCATCTTACTCGGGGGTGAGCTGGGTTGGGCTTCTACTACCTTCCCTTTATTTTTCTGGCCACGGCCTCAAGTTGCAGCGCTCTTGGAATGGTCGCGAGCTGCAGGACTCTTGGAGCATGCCATCCCACAATATTTGACTAGGTTTCTGGGTAGGTGACTTGTCCACACAATCAAACAAAGGCATAATTCCATATAATGAAAACGATCAAAGGTCCATACATCCCAGTTATCAAAAGAAATGTGACCTAGGGGCCTCTTCCCAGGACTTCTCCCCTGCCCATCCCTCTGCAGACCCATCGCCCTCATACCCTGCTTAATTTCTACCACCCCCTGTCCCTGACGATCACACACACCCCATAAATTATCCCCATAACCCAAAGAGCTCCTGCCTTCCTTCAATCTCCTGGCCTCCCTTCTGATGTCCTCTCTCTCCTCATACCTCCCACCCTCAAAATTGACAAAGGAGGTGTCACTGCCCATTTCTCGGGCCTGGGTGGAATTCCCTCTCCCATTACTCATGCGCACTGAGCCCAAGTAGCTCAAGGTGGTATAAACCAGCAAAGCCTCTGAACTAAACACAACCCATGATTGCTCCTTAACTCTATACCCTGGCAGGATTGCCCGACCCCTCACCATTCCATCTTGTTGGAATTCCTTACCTGACAGACTCACACTCGAGTGCAAGTTGAGGCCATGCCTAATTCCTACTCTGACATAGAGGCAGAGACCCAAAAGAACCCCAACCTTCCCCCAACCAGAGTCGTAATGGTTCCGCTCTCCCTACCCAGCAGAAGACTATACCAATCCAGTTTAATCACCTTAGGCTCCCATAGAGATCGGCCCAAATCATAAAACATAAATATGGCATGAACAAGGGAGAGGAAACCAAGTACATACCTGAGTTTCATCGTGGTGGAAGTAAAATGGAGGTTTGTTATCCTGTTTTCGTGCCTGCACCAAAGTCTTTCGTCATAACAAAACCCCCACGCCTTCCTCTACCCTATTTTAAGCTCCATGCGCGGGCCGCTATCCCGCTACCTCACCTCGTGCTGCATGTGACGGTACAGCCTGTCGCCCTTAACACTCATGTGGAAGGTGGTTGGCTTCAACCCCAGGGACACTACCATTAACACTGATGGGAGTGTCGATCTTCTTCGTTACACCTCGATCAGGGAACTGAGTCCGAGAAATGTGGGTGAGCTCTGCCCTCTGACCTGTCCTACTCTTTGATGCTCTGCAACTTGATCCATTGTTCTTCCCCGAGATTAGGAGGCATGCTTAATTCAACAGTTTCATTCATATGAGCGTAACCATAATTTTCCAGGAGGTCAACTACTCTGTTTCCTTCCCTCCTTACATGGGTGATAATAATATAATCAAATTTCTTGTTTATATCCTCCAATCCCTGCACATGTGAAAAATTACGCCATATTTGGCTTATTTTTCCCCACTTCATTCCTTGATTAATTTTTTTGAGAGTGTTCGTAACCAACTGAGAGTCTCCTTCGATTACTAGCTTTCTGTATACTAGCTTCATGGACAAGAGGAGACCTTGGTGCACTCCTATGAATTATGCTTCATTGTTGCTGGAAAAGCCACAGGAGTCATCATATATGAATCTTGTTCTTCCATGATGATCTCGAAAAATCCCTCCAACCCCTGCCTGCCCTAGATGTCCTTTCGAGACTCCATCAAAGCTAAGTTTGATGAATCCTTCTAGAGGAGGTTTGAAGATCATGATGGTGTCCCCTATGTCAGGGATAGCTTTCCAAGAAGCTGGGGAGACCATGCTAGGCACTAGGTGGAGGCCCTGGAGAATTCTTTCTTCCTAAGGAGCCATTTGCCAATCATCTGGCATACATTTCTCCGAGAGGATGCACTTGTAGAAAATGATGAAATTAGTGACTAGGTGACTAAAAACGTTAGTCACCACAATTATTTCAAGTGAATTACTACTAAATTTGATCAATTTTAAGTGACCGAACTAAAAATAACTCATTTAAATGACTAATTTAGTCTAGGGTTAAAATATACGACTAGATGATATTATTGTACCATCTAGCGCGTGCTTTGACAAGTCGAGCACGAGCTGACCTACGTGTGACCTCCTAGCCGCCATGGCATCAGGAGGGGGACCCGAGGCTCCCTTTCCTCCTCCTCTAGAAGTCATTGCATTCAAGAAACTGATAGCAGCCAGCAACAAGCGCCCTCTGACTAAATCTCAGCAAAATTTCGTGATGAAGCTAGATAACATCCCTTCGGTGGCCCTTCAAATCGAAGAAACTTGTCGATCTGCATTGAACCTGGCTAAAAGAGGGCTCATTGGCAGTTTACTGGCCTCTGGCCCTCTCCCAAAGCTATGGAAGAGTAGGTGCAGAGGAATTGGATTCCTTTAGTCTCGGAAGGCATCAAAAGCCACTTCGTAGGCAAAGGATACTTTGTTTTTGTTTTTGAGAATGTAGAAGACAGAAGCCTCATCTTCAAGGATGGCCCATATTTTATGGGTCCTAAGGGACTATACTTAAATAAATGGACCCCTAACTTAGATCACGCTCAATATGTGCCTTCAAGCCTCCCACATCTCCCACTGCATTGCTGGAACCAAAAGTATCTCCAAACCATTGGCAATACCCTCAGAAAGTATATTGATCAAGTAGTGAGAAAAGGTCAATACTCATGCGCACGTATATGTGTCGAGGTGGATTTGGAAGTTGGGCTACCTAAAGCTATCAAACTAACGGTTGCTGACTAGACCCATATCTAGGAGTTGGATTATGAGCAGCTTCCATTCAAATGCAGGCACTGTCACGGCTATGGCCATTTTTCAAGGCACACTAGTAAATTTGGTCAAAATTCCGACAATTTAGTTCTGAAACTTTTGACATATTGTCAGAAATTTCCCCAATTTTTATCAATTTTTCAAATCCTGCCAACAACTGTCACTCTAGAGACATTTTTGGAGTATCATCGGAACAACGACATTTAGGACAATCGTCGAAATACCAACGTTACATGAAAAACCATTGGAATACCGACGTTACAGGACAAACCGTCATTATTGCGACATTTAGGAGACCATTGTCGGTCTTGGGACGTTTAAGGAAACCGTCGATCTTGTGACATTGAGGGAAAAACCATCAGAATACCGACATTTAGGAGTCATACATCGGTCTTGCGACGTTTAGGAGTCAACCGTCAGTCTTGCGACGTTTAGGAATTTCGTCAGTATTGCGACGTTAAAGGCCTATGATAAAGTTTATATTACAACTCTCAAGCTAAATAATTTGATTTGTAATTTTTGTTTGGGGTAGCATTTAATTTACTACATATCGGAAAACACATGACATTCAATGATGTACTTAAGTAAAAAAAAACAATTAAAGACATTGTGACTATGCATTTCAAAAGCCTATAAAGAATGTAGGTTTTAATACCTAGAATGAACTTAAATTAATGCATCACTCAACAACTTGTTGTTTTATCTTAAAATTTTGTTTTACCATAGATAAGGGTTGTTTAATCTCATAGTTCATCAATATATGGTGGGATACATTAAGGTATGACATGAAATTTTGTAGGCTGTGTTGGGTCTTGAAAATGTCATTCATTTCCATTACACTTTCGTTATTATGACCATTATATCACCTCCATTTCACCTCCATGTCACTACATTCATCCCACTTTCATTATCATTGGGCCACATTTATGTTTTTCCAAACTTTATTAATTCTTAGCCTTTTTAAGTGAATTTGTGGTTAAAAATAAGAAAATAATGTGCATATGCTTATACCTAACAAGTGGGTTGAGATTGTTGACATGTGTAGGTCAAAAGGAGACTTCTAGAAGACCCTTATGTGGCACTCTAAGGCCAAATTCGAATTTGGTTGGAGAAGATCATGGGATCATGAGGATATGTGTCTCATTTCCTTGTTGTATTGAAACTCTAAGAGGATATGTGTCTCCTTTCTTAGTTGTGTTGAAATTCTAGAAAGACATGTGTCTTATCATTTCCTATTTTGATTGTAACTCTAGAGTTGGAGGGAGAGATTCATGGACTCCCATTAATGAGATAAATTCTCATATTTTGTATAAATAGGAGAAGCTTTCTCCTATCATGGGTAATGAAAAATTAGGAGAAGAAGAGAAAGGATTAGAGAGAGTCTTTTGTAACAAAGCTTAAGATGGAATGGGATGTAGATTTATGAGTTTTTGAATAAAGAAGCTTAGTTCTTTGATGCTATTGTGATCTCATCTTCAAGGAGCTAAGGATTACACCAAATTGGTAGCAGAGGGCCCCTGCTATCCAAGGAGGCTTCTACATGCTTTCTAGATAAGTAGCTTTTAATTCATGTCTTGCATTATTTGTTTAACTAACAGATCCTCATGATGTTATAGTTAATCCTTTCTTAAAGTTTTTTTCCAACATATCTTTATTCATGAAATGGATTTAATTGTGACATCTTGAGTTACTAGCACTTTAGTTTTTTTTAGATTAAAAGATCCTCATTATCTTACAACCATTCTTTTTCTTAAAAGCTCTTCCAACATATCAATATTAGATGAAAGAGATTTGGTTGTATTATGTTGAGTTAATTAGCATTTTCTGTTTTGCAATTAGATTAAAAGATCCTCATTATCTTACAACCATTCTTTTTCTTAAAAGCTCTTCCAACATATCAATATTAGATGAAAGGGATTTGGTTGTATTATGTTGAGTTAATTAGCATTTTCTGTTTTGCAATTAGATTAAAAGATCCTCATTATCTTACAACCATTCTTTTTCTTAAAATCTCTTCCAACATATCAATATTAGATGAAAGAGATTTGGTTGTATTATGTTGAGTTAATTAGCATTTTCTGTTTTGCAATTAGATAGGAGATCCTCATTGCATTAAAATTAATCTTTTTCACAAGCTCTTCCAACAAATATTTAATTAAATGAATCAGATTAAGTTGTAATGTCTTGAGTTACATTTCATGTTCATTTGCAAGCTAGGATATCCATGGATTAGAATGTTCTGTTCCCAAAAACAATAATAAAAACACATACAACGAAGTAAGGAAGAGGTCACTTAAGCACATATAGTGCACCACACTTCATCAGTTTACTAGCACTGGTTTATAATTTATGTTAGAAATTTAGGACGCTAAATTGACTACACAGGTTGAGCTCTTAGTGTTGAGGAATATTGTGGATGTTAAAAAGTAAAATATTTGGTTTAGTTTTTTTTAAAATATCTTCAATAAATTCTTTTTTTAGATTTCGCTTGAGGAAGGTCGTATCAAATTTACTAAGTTGTGACTGCACGGGTGCCTTTTTCATGTTCGTGTTGTCCGTTTTCCATTTTCTCCCTTGTGCCTTCGTTCGGTCAAATGGACCGTGTCAAGGCGCTCGCCCAAATGCGTTTGGGTCTGATCGTTTCATTTGAGGGCGCCCACGAAGATGCATTCAGGTGGGGTCAGGTAGTTTCATTTGAGGGTGCTCACCCAAATGTGTTCGGGTCGGGTCAGGTCATTTTTTTTAGGGCGCCTGCCCAAATGCATTCAGGTCGTTTCGTTTGAGGGCGCCCGCCTAAACGCATTCGGGTCGGATCGGGTCGTTTCGTTTGAGGGCACCCGCCCAAACGCGTTCGGGTCGGGTTGGGTCGTTTCGTTTAAGGGTGTCCGCCTAAACGCATTCAAGTCGGGTTGGGTCGTTTCATTTGAGGGCGCCCACCCAAACGCGTTCGGGTCGGGTCATTTCGTTTGAGGGCGGTCGTATCAAATTTGCTAAATTGTGACTGCATGGGTGCCTTGTGCACATTCGTGTGGCCTGTTTATTTTTTTCTCCATTGTGCCTTTGTTCGATTGAATGTGTCGTGTGAGGTCACCCACCCAAATGCGTTCGGGTCAGGTCAGGTCGTTTTGTTTGAGGGTGACCGTATCAAATTTGTTAAGTTATGACAGCACGGGTGCCTTTTGCACGTTCGTGCTTGTAGTTCTCTCCCTGGTACCTTCATTCGATCGTGTCGCATTGTGTCACACCGTGTGAGGGCGCCCGCCCAAATGCTTTCAGGTTGGGTCGTTTCGTTTGAGGGTGACTGTATCAAATCTGCTAATTTGCGACCGCATGGGTGCCTTGTGCACATTCGTGCAGCGCATTTGCCGTTTTCTCCCTTGTGCCTTCATTCAGTTGGGTGCGCCGTGTCGTTTCGTTTGAGGGCGCTCACCCAAAATTGTTCGGGTCGGGTCGTTTCGGTTGAGGGCGCTAGCCCAAACGCGTTCAGGTCGGGTCGTTTCGGTTGAGGGCACCCTCCCAAACGCGTTTGGGTCAGGTCGTTTCGGTTGAGAGTGCCCGTATCAAATTTGCTAAGTTATGACCGCACGGGTGCCCTGTACATGTTTGTGTGACCCGTTTGTCGATTTCTCCCTTGTGCCTTCCTTCCGTCGGGCGCGTCGTGTGAGGGTGCCCGCCCAAACGCATTCGGGACTCCTATTTCCTAGCGTAGAATTGCCCTATTTCCTAGCACAGAATTTCCCTATTTCCTAGCGCAATTCTACCACGAGAAAAGCTCTATTCAATGCTGCATATTGGCTCCTCCAAGATATGCACTCACAACAAAGATCTCTCACACAATTTTGTGCTCTCTCTCACAATCTTGTGAGATGTGTCTTGTCATAGTCCTTTGTGCACAAAACAACTATGAAACTCTATGCCTTTGTCCTCCTTTATTGATTCGATCCATGCTAAAATTGGCAAGTTACAAATTTAGAACATGTTTTTTGATTGAATAGTTAATTGAGTCTAACTGGTTCTCTAACTTGTCCTTGCTTCAATCAAGGAATGAAGCTCCCAACTCGTCCTCTTCTAAATTTATAACTACCTCTCAAACTTGTAGTCAAACTGAAGAAGGTCCATGTAACTGATCCTCCAACACTACGCATGAATTCACCATCTCCACAAACTCGTCCATGGGCAAAGGAAGACAAATCATGGTCTTTTTGGCTAAGGCACGCACCAGAGAAGACCTTCTCTCACTACACTTTTCAACAATCCCATTGTCCATCTTGATTACATACGATGTCATTGGGTTCATGGTCTTCATATCACGCTTGACTAATTGTGGGTTTTGCTCCTAACAACTATCGATTAAGACAATTCATTGCATCCTAGGGTTGACAGGATCACAACTATGCCATCTCCATGAGATCAAGTTTAACGATCACTTTTTTTAGGGAGGTTCTGTTGTTTTTTTTGGGACTCAAGAGGTTCTCTTGTGCCTTTCTCTCATTGGTATGATTAGAGAGGCCTAGATTTATCTGTTCAAGAGTCGATTGTCTCTATACAAGAGACTTTGGATGGCCACTCTAGACTCAGTACCACTAAGAGAATTGCTTGTTTATTCCAGCCTATTTGGGTTCTTGGTGGTGTGAATCCTAGGTGGACTCCTTTTCCTTGGAGTTAGATGGCATAGATTCGCGAGACAATGACTTTTTCCCACATGGTTAGTAGGCACATCACCTCTGTGATTTTAAAGCTTGATTTGCCTAGTTCAAACTATGGTCTCCTCAAGTTGGCTTGAGTAAGCCAAATCTCCATTGTGAAATTCTTCTCATCAACCTCTATAAAGAAGAGAGGAATTACCATGCTCTATAAAGAAAGGAAGCCTTTCTTGGTTCCATCCCTTTGCCTGTTCCTAGTTTTCTGCGTTGTTACTTGTGCGTGGCTCAAAATTTCAACTAGTATCCCACAGCAGAAATTCAGTGAACACTAGCATAGCTAGGATCCCTTGCAACAAAGATGGTAAATGTGATGTAGTTATTTGTAATGCAATGGTGATGATTATGATTATGTCTAATACTAGCTGAGAAACATTAGGCATGGGATGAGTGGGGCATGTTAGGTGATGGGATAAAAGTGAGTCCAAGATATATATATATATATATATATATATATATATATTAAACTTGGCCTTTAATATGCTTAAGTCCCTTTTGATTATGCATTTGGTTCCCAATGTAATCTTGGGGTGATTCAAATGGTCATTAACACCTAGGGTCTAGGCCTTGGTTCCCCATGAGACCTTGCTTTGAAGGGGCATGTTAAAAGTAACCTATGAGAGTATATATGCTTTCATTGTCCTTGGGATTTGGAGATCATGTTATCAATAGTAGAGTTATGTTGTTGGTTAGAGCTTGTTAGGTGTGCAAGGTTATGCTATTTGTTTGATCTTTCATACTAGAGAGTTAGGGAAATGTTGCTAGCATTGGTTAATTGTTCTTGAGATATGATAATATAGATAATTTAATCTTAATAAATGTCCACAAATAACTAGAAAAGTAGGTCAATGGGATTCAAAAGTATTTGAGTGGTGATAAGGGGTGGAAGTGTAATTGTGACTCCTTAAAGTCAAGAGTAAAGAAATAACACACATAATAGGAAAAAAAAATTTGTAAGCTAAGTTTTTCTATTGGTATTGTTTAAAATTACATATAAAGAGAGTTACTGCAAGCCTCTAGTATGCCACTAGGGAAACCAAACTAATGGCAATGCAAAAGTCTCTTCACCATGAGAAGTTTAAAATTGAGATTTATACAAAATATGATAGTGTGCTTCTGTTCAAAATTAAAATTGTCTAGCAAACTAATATGACTAGCAGACTAGCAGACTAATATGGCAAAATGTATAGTAACTATAAAAACTAGAAAACCAAAAACCAATCATTAATCTATGAAGGAACTGAGGGATCCACCTCACTAAAGGTCTTTAATAGTTTTATTGGTGTTCCATGGTCCAGATGATGGGGCAAGTCATGGTTCAATGCGTTCCATTCTACTGGCCATATCTGTGATCTAGAGCTGCATCTCATCTAACATGAGCAGAATTTCATCCTTGGCATTGTTATGATCCAGGAGCACGATGGCTAATAGCGTCTTCATTTGCCAAGAGAGGTTTATAGTATGCAGAGACTGGTTTTGTCTTCCTCTGGCATGCACTGTATCTAGACTCTGGATACCCTACCCCTCATTTACCTTAGAGCGATCATACCCATGATTCCCCTTGCCACCACGAGTTCCTGATCCGCCCTGATGACTGATCGGCCGCTCGCGCCCTGTCCCACCCAACTCGCCCAATCACTACACAACGCTCCCGTAACACTAAACGCGCTCACCAACATGACGTTGCCTAACGCCTTTGACTAGTTTGCCCGCTATGGGGTACACACCCGTTTGACGTTGCTGCTCATCACGTCTAAAAAAACGCACGACTCTGCCCACTGCTACACGACGCGCCCAAGGTGGCCGTTCGCCAATATGGCGCGCCCATTGCACATCGTCGTCGCACATTATACCCGAGTTGGGCTCCCGTCACGCCCCCCACCACTCGATCGTCGCAACACTAACTCGAGGGTGTTACACTCCCTCATCCTCGCTCCATTTTTATTTACTCATGCGAGGCGCCTTCCACGTGTTGCTCAAACCTCACTCCCATTGGAGAGTGTATGAACCTTTGTTATAATAATAATAATAATAATCTAATTTTAAGGTCACGTCGACCAAGCCAAACACCAAATTGGTGTATGAGACCCCCTTGTTTGTGGGACAAGGGACTCACCTCCGTGTAGTGATTTGACTGCTAAGTCTACGAAGACATACATACTCTACCCCCTCTAGTTTTGAACCTATGACCTCTTAAGAGGAAACACATACTCTTAACCATTAAGCCTACTCAAGCTGTGAATACTCACACACATATATAATTTATTTATAATATGTTTAACATACATATATTGTGTGACACCAATTTAACATATATATATCATTCGATATGAACCTTAATTAATTTATTAAAATAATAAATATCAATATTTATATTTTATTGAATTTATTAAAATATTAATTATCAATATTTATATTTTATTTGTTTTAATTATATTATATAAAATTAAATTTTAAATATATTGTGATTTTATATTTGATTAATAATTAAAATAATAAATATTAATATTTTAATTATTTAAAAAAAAATTGTTTCAAGATTTGTAAAAGTTTGATGGCATGCCACATTCGAAAATTCAAAGTCGAACATTGGCATGGGTTGATTTCATTAAAAATACCGATATGAAAACCCAAATCGAACTTGACACTGTAAGAAAGTCATTGTTCGACTGTTCGAGAAGATGAGGTTGAGGTTTTGAGGGCATGCCGAAGTCCCCAAAGTCGAACTTGACACAGTATGAAAGCCCAAAGTCGAACTTGACACCATAATAAATCCCAAGAAAACTCGATGTTCGATTGTTCAGGAAGACGAGGTTGAGGTGTTCGACTATTCAGGAAAACGAGGTTGAGGTTTTGAGGGCATGTCAAAGTCCCCAAAGTCGAACTTGACACCGTATGAAAGCCCAAGAAAACTCATTGGTAAGAGTCAAACTTGACACTATAAGAAAGCCCAAGAAAACTCGTTGTTCAAGTGGTTCAGGAAGACGAGATAGAGGTTTTGAGGGCATGTCGAAGTACCCAAAGTCGAACTTGACACTGTATGAAAGCCCAAGAAAACTCGATGTTCTTACCAGGACTGGTTCAGGAAGACGAGGTTTTGAGGGCATGTCGAAGTTTGTCAAAAGTCGAATTCGGGGAAAGACGAGGTTTTGCGGGTGAAGTTTGTCAAAATTCGAAGTCTGAGAGAGGGCATGGTTAATTTCACTAGTATGAAAGCCCAAGAACAGAGGAAAACTGGTTGTTCTTACCCAGATTGGTTCAGGAAGATGAGGTTCTGGGTCTTTGGAGCCGAATTGTTGTAGTTGGTTCTAAAATTTAGATATAAACTGGATGAAAACTGGATGTGCTGGTTATTTGGCGCCAAATTTTTTCTCTTGGGGCTGGGAATTTTTTCTGTATAATTACAGCTTTAGACATAACTTGGAGGCTTTTGAAGAGGCAAGCAGCAACAAATTCACAATTGAAGTTTTCATACCCAGAGTCATAGGTTAATTGGATTTTATATTTTTCTATTTCCTGGCTTTGTATTTGCTCTTCATTTGTTCTATGTTCTTGTTGGTTCTAGTATTTCTATTTTTGATGGTGTTGGTTTTATGATGCTCACTAGCTAATCAATGGATTCAACCATATTGCTTCCTCTAGCGAGCAATCCGGCTTAAGTAGTCACATCATTAAAGGAAGCGAATCACTACCATTTCCAACATTTCTTCATTGTTTTTCCCTAGCCAAACCCATCTTATCATAATAGGTATCTACTCTTAAGTTCTTTACACTGATATCCTCATTGGTCCTTTGCGGTTAGGAGTGTGGTGGAAACTGAAGCTTAAATCTGGGCATTGATTGTATTAACTCTAAGTTTCCTGCCTCTAGTCTGTCAGCAATTATTTTTTCTAATTGTCTGAATACAAGATGTTACTTCACAAGTTCTTGAGATCTTGCTTGAGAAAGTAATTCTCTTTACATCATAGTGTGCCTTTAGTTCCTCCTCAAAAATATATCTTCCTCTAATGTGTTAAGCAAACACCGGTAAAACTAGAATAGAGCTCTCATTCTCTCATAATAGCTTATGCATCAAGATGGCTAGTGTTTAGTGATCTGTATCAAGTCTTGTGCTATAATCATAACTCCATTAAAGTTATGTGACAGGCCCAAAGCCTCTGTATCTACTAGAATAAGTTTCCTCATCTAATAATCACATTTAACAATAGAAGAGAACCATAAATTGTAAGTTATACCTATCCTTAGTCACATCAAACATTTTTGCCAATATGGGATTTGCAAAGAAGTTGGAAATGATTGAGGTATATTCTAGCATACTCATGAGATCTTGGAAGAAAATTTTACTTATGACAAGTTCAATTCTCCAAATGATATATAATGATTATATTATCTTATGTTTATGTTTTAATTTCATTCAAATCAAAAATAGTTCAACTGTGACCATTCATCTTTGTAAGAATAGAAACTGCTAGCACATTGGACATTAATTTCTTGTGCAACGATGTTGGAGGTAAAGTTAGTGGCAGAAGAGAAGTCAGAACATGAGAATATTCTTGACAATATAGATAGAGCTTCTTTGTCATGTGCTAACAAGCTTGAAGGCCATGGCTAAAACAAGTGAAACATCAAATCCATCTTTGTTACACGTTTTTCATCAATCCACTTCAAAATGTCTAGTTGAGATACATGAGTGTTCTCTATAACAACAAAGCTATGTCTAGTCTTACACTGTCTTGAGCTATGCCTGAATTTGCTAAATGTGTCTATGACTCATCTCTAGATGTTAAAACTCTAGTCCAAGTTGTTGTGGGCCAAATAGCATCAACATTATTTTTGTGGCTTCTTGGTCATCAAATTATTTTCATAAAAACATGGATTTGACAATATTGGATGCTTTCCAATCTCATCTACCTTGTATCCTCCACAAAGCTGTGTTGCTTCTTTGAGAGGAAGGTTTGGGATGGTCTTTGCATTTAAATAATATGACTTTTTGCTAATGACTATTTTAATGTTGTCTTTGCTAAAATAAATGTTGTTTTAAAGTAGTTTTTAATATTTTATGCTTTCAAATGTATTTATATTTTTCCAGTGCACAGAAATTGAGAAAAAGTTTCATCTCTATTTTTGCATAAAAAAGGGAAATTACAGCAAGTCAAGCTTGCAATTTAACAAAAAATTAAATAAATCTATCTAAGAGTGTCTGGTTTGTGTAAGATCCCTAAGATGCACAAATTTTTAGATAAAGAAGTGGTTTTGTGTTTATGTAAATAATCAAAGACTAAACCTAGAAATCAGTGCCTTACGGATTCAAGAAGATGTATTGAAGAAAAGTGAATAGGTAGGAAAAAATTATCCTATTCCTACTGCTAAAATTCTATCAAGATAAAACTGAAAGCAAGTAAAATCTATGAAAATTATAGATTGATAACTTCTTGGAAAAGACAGAAGAGATGTTGCCAAAAAACTTGATTTTGTTTATTACGAAGGGACTACAGGATGAAAGCACTCCTTGACATGTCTGGACATAGAAGAATTCTCCAAGATACCCTGATCCTCCTTTGAAAAATATGATAGATATAGTCACTACGCTGCAATCTCAAATCCAACTACCATAATTTTCTCATTGCTAGCTCTCAATGCCACCTGCAAGAGAAAATATACTTGTTTATTAATGTGGATAATTTTCCTTTCTAATGCACTTTTATCATGCCAATACAAGGCCCTAAAATTATTGTAAGGAGAGAATCCCCTAGTTTCAGAGTATGAATAAGTGATGATAAAAAATAGGATGACAGGCTAGGATAATTTTAGGAAGGAAACACTTAGAAATAGCAATTAAGGTCAACCATGTCACAATTAGTAACCTCCTAATATTAAGAAGGAAAATGCTAAGAAATATAAATTAAGGACAACCATGTCACAATTAGTTACCTCCTCACGGGATAATTATTTCAATCTCAAAAATCAGTAAGTGGCTTCCCAAGAGGGTGAGTAGGGTTTTAGACTTAGAATGGTAGTGAATAAGGCTTAAGGAAGATGCACCAGTTTATCAAGGAGGGAAAACCATCTGAAGTTTTATAAGAACATTTCAAGGCTTATAACATCCGAAAATTATAACTCAATGTGGGCCCACTAAGTAACCTCTTGACCATGATGTTGAAATGCAACCAGTCCCTAAAATTTGTAAGTGCTTAGGAATGTCTAGAAATTTGACAATAATTTTGTATATCGTATTGGGTGTCCAAAAGTAGAGTCACCTTGCTAAAACTTGCACTGCTAAAATAGCACCACTTTGGAATCAAAGGAAACTTGAACCATAGGAAAATTTTTGATTTGGGCCAATGGGACCACTTTCAAACACTGATAAAAAAAGAATTTTTAAAAGTAACAACTTCCCAGATTTGGTTAAAATTTGAACCTCACTGCACTGCTTGGGGGTCTTCAACCTCCCATACTTTCTCTCAATACCAGACCTAACTTGCAAGTATGGGGCCCCTGCGCTATTAAAACTTTGTACACCAGATGTACCTGTAAATATGTTTGACATGTGCAATAAGTTGTCCTATCATCAACCCCTAAATTCTATGCTTCATGGATGGATTGACCAACCAATCCATTCTGTATTGTACCGATGAACAAAGTAAGATGGCCACTAAGATAGGATGTTGAAGAAATCAATCAGGATGTTAGCAAGTGCAACAATGGAAAAGTGTAGTGCGTTGTTTAGGCACAAAAAGGAAATACCCAACAATCTGAGGAAGGGAGTGTGTGGAAAGATGAGGTCATCGTGTTTGCAGAGGATGTCACGGGAGTGAAAGAACAACATGATGGATGCCTAATGGGCATGTGCAATAGGGAGTGTGCTAGGAATAGTGAAAGGTCATGGTGGAAGTTGAAATGACAAGAATGGGTATGATGGTCACAATGAAATTGAAGAGACAAAAAATTTGAAGGCTAGAGTTGAAGCAGAAGACAGAAAGGGACCCAGATTTCTGGAGGAAGATAAGAGTCATATTTGACACAAGAAGATGCAGGAGCAAGATCAAGGATCTGAAGAAGTTGGATAGTCAACCTGTGAAAGAAATAGAAGGCATTTTTGTTGTCAGAGTTAGGATAGGGAGTCCATAGCCAAAGATAGGAGCCGCAAATAGATGACCAAGAGCCAGAGTATGAGAGCAGTGGGGCAGACTATAAATCCATGAAGGTGGTTTAATTTCTCGTAATGAGAATGCTTAGAAATTTTTCCTTATGATTGTGAAATCTAGCTCTTGTGCCCTTTGACTCCTAGTGATGTTTGGCCATTTATATTGTTGTAGCATATTTATTACGAAGGGACTACAAGATGAAAACACTCCTTGACACGTCTAAACATAGAAGAATTCTCCAAGATACCCTGATCCTCCTTTTCAAAATATGATAGATACAGTCACAACGCTACAATCTCAAATCCAACTACCATAATGTTCTTAGTGCTAGCTCTCAATGCCACCTGCAAGATAAAATATACTTGTATATTAATGTGGATAATTTTCCTTTTTAATTCACTTTTATCATGCCTAAAAAAGGCCCTAAAATTTTTTTAAGGAGAGAATCCCCTAGTTTCAGAGTATGAATAAGTGATGATAAAAAATAGGATGACGAGCTAGGATAATTTTAGTAAGGAAACACTTAGAAATAGAAATTAAGGTCAACCATGTCACAATTAGCAACCTCCTAATATTAGGAAGGAAAATGCTAAGAAATAGAAATTAAGGACAACCATGTCACAATTAGTTACCTCCTCACAGGATAATTATTTCAATCTCAAAAATCAGTAAGTGGCTTCCCAAAAGGGTGAGTAGGGTTTTAGACTTAGAATGGTAGTGAATAAGGCTTAAGGAAGATGCACCAGCTTATCGAGGAGGGAACACCATCTGAAGTTTTGTAAGAACATTTCAAGGCTTATAACATCCAAAAATTATAACTCAATGTGGGCCCACTGAGTAACCTCTTGACCATGTTGAAATGCAACCAGTCCCTAAAATTTGTAAGTGCTTAGAAATGTCGAGAAATTTTAAAATAATGTTGTATATCGTATTGGGTGTACAAAAGTAGAGTCACCTTGCTAAAAATTTCACTGCTAAAATAGCACCACTTTGGAATCAGAGGAAACTTGAACCATAGGAAAGTATCTTATTTGGGCCAATGGGACCAATTTCAAACACTGATAAAAATAGAATTTTTAAAAGTAACAACTTCTCAGATTTGGTTAAAATTTGAACCTGACCGCACTACTTGGGGGTCTTCAACCTCCCATACTTGCTCTCAATGCAAGACCTAACTTGCAAGTATGGGGCCCTTGCACTATTAAAACTCTATACACCAGATGTACCTGTAAATATGTTTGACATGTGCAATAAGTTGTCCTATCATCAACCCCTAAATTTGATGCTTCATGGATGGAATGACCAACCAATCCATCCTGTAATGTACCCATGAACAAAATAAGATGGGCACTAAGATAGGATGTTGAAGAAATCAGTCAGTGTGTTATCAAGTGCAACAAAGGAAAAGTGTAGTGTGTTGTTTAAGCACAAAAGGAAATACCCAACAATCTAAGGAAGGGAGTGTGTGGAAAGATGATGTCATTGTGTTTGAAGAGGATGCCACAGGAGTGAAAGAACAACATGATGGATGCCTAATGGGCATGTGCAGTAGGGAGTGTTCTGGGAATAGAGAAAGGTCATGGTGGAAGTTGAAATGACAATAATGGGTATGATGGTCACAATGAAATTAAAGAGACAAAAAATTTGAAGATTGGAGTTGAAGCAGAAGAGAGAAAGGGACCTGGATTTTTGGAGGAAGGTACGAGCCAGATTTGACACAAGAAGATGCAGGAGCAAGATCAAGGGTCTGAAAAAGCTAGATAGTCAACCTGTGAAATAAATAGAAGGCATTTTTGTTGTCAGAGTTAGGATAGGGAGTCCATATCCAAAGATAGGAGCCGCAGAGAGCTGACCGAGAGCCAGAGTAGGAGAGCAGTGGGGCAGACTATAAATCCATAAAGGTGGTTTAATTTTTGGTAATGAGAGTGCTTAGACATTTTTCCTTATGATTGTGAAATCTAGCTCTTATGCCCTCTGACTCCGAGTGATGTTTGGCCATTTATGTTTATGTAGTATATTTTGGTTTTAATTTTGTGAGTTAGAGTCTAATTCACTTATTCTGCAAAATTTGAGATATTGGTGAATTGGCTTCATTGCGCTCCTAATTGTGCCCAATTGTGAGTGTATTAACCCCAAAAAGGTGTGCTTGGTCTGGATTTGATCAGATAGATAGATAATGATATTAACCATCGATATTCTAGTAAACATACATACATTTTAATTACTTTTCACATCTCTTGCTGCTATGGTTAGGGAAAATAATAAATATACAACATTCTACTAATTGGTTTCATAGCTGAAACTTGTAGCCAGTGAAAACATATTCAATAGGTTGTTCATTTCTACAATGGTAATATATTGCAGGAAGCAACAGGGGCACTTACCTGAACCTCGTTTTGAGATCCAGTTTGAACTTTGACATGTTGCTTCAAAGTGTCATGCTTGAGAATAGAACCTATTGAGAAAAATATTTTCTTCTTTTTAATAAATATAGATGATCTCAGAGAATGAATTACAGTAGCTAACCTCAACAAGCCTTCAAGAGGTCCACCAAAGACAGTGGGCACTATCTTGCAGACCTAAATAGTCAGATCAATTCAAATTTTACCCTCAGCACTCTACAACAGCACAAGCTACTCCATTTTGTACATAAGGCAAATCTGGCCCTCGCTACCATTCCTGCAATTTGGTATGTCACTGGAGTCACTGCATTTTGTAGCAGTCAAACTGAAGTTTTTTTATGTAATCCTGAACAAAATGTGCCTCTCTGTTTTTTCCATGGAATGTGCCTCTTTTTCTTTTCCATGGAATGTGCCTCTCTGGCCACTAAGCTTAAGTAAACCTCATTACCCATATGCCATATTACAACTAATACCAAAGCTCCGGTATTGCCCCACATAGTTCCCAAACCCGAACGAACGACCCCAGGAAGTAAATAACTATTGAAAACACATATCATAACTCTCCTTCTCTAAATTAACAGTGGATTGTCAAAAAAATGATATAACTGGTCATCTTTTATATCATTGTCATTTGAATGTACATTTAGATTGAAATTGTCAATAAAAGAGAGCAACTGAATAAACAGAGCGCTAATGACCAGAGATTCACCTGGAATCCAATGGGCTCTCCTCTTGAAAGCCTTGTACGCATCCAAAGAGAGAAAGATAGTAAGTATCAGTGCACTATCTATACTCAATAACAATACAATACATGTCTTACATTAGACTCAATACTCTATCTATATTATTCCCATGTTTAATAAGTACTAGCTATATTAGTGAACACTAGTTAGAATAGATATGGCTTACATTAGACTCAATACTCTATCTATATTATTCCCATGGGTAATAATTACTAGCTATATTAGTGAACACTAGTTAGAATAGATAAGATTTTATTACGTGAATTAAACACATTGGATAGTACATGATATGTTTCAAATTTCAATAAAGCTTACAAGGAGTAACAGCTTTGAATAGATGGGATTAGTACTAAGTAGCTTAGATAGGATGAAGCTGGTAATAAAGCTATCAGTATAATGATCTCGGTATTAGTATAAGTAATACATACCTTACATAAGTAATCCTAGTCATATATGTTACAAAACTTAAACTAATTACTACTCTTCTGTATAAGTAGACATAAGCTTATATCCATAATAAAGTAGAATAAATCATAATAGAGTAGAATCCATAACAAGTTGTCACAATGTTAATTACTAGCATAGTTGGAGTCAATGAATCCCATTAATGTGTTAATAGTTGTCAAAATGAACAACTATACATTACATTAACTGGGCTTTTAGGAGAATGATTTATAGATTCCCGAGGGAATCCTGGGTGGCCTCTCATGTTGGCAGCTTTTGTCCTGGGAAACTGGATGTAAAATGTTTGCAGGGATATTCAGAACTCCAATGTGATAGAATCTCAGTCAATTGGAATCCATTTGAATTCCTACTCGGAGTTGTGCTAACATATGAGACACCTAACAATTGATGACAATTTTGCTGGAAACACAAAGCTAATCAGCAGATTGAAGGATTTTTTTATATGAAATAAGAGAGACAGATGGAGATTCATGACTACCATGATATCCAACATAAATGATAAGTGGAAGAGGATGAATAGTGGAATAGTTGGAGATTGAAGAACATCTCAAGGAGGGAAAATCAGATTTAGGAAATGGCCGAAACTGAGGCCTATAGAGTCTAGCCCTTGGAGATACGCTTAGTTGTCCAAGAAAAGAAAAGGATGGTTATAGAATAGCTATAGAGTATAAACTGGTGAGAGAGGCTATGGAGAGTAGAGAAGCAGAGAGTATATAGTGAGGTCAGAGAGATTGATGAAACATCTTTGTGTTGCAAAGATTCTGTAGAACTTTTGGCAGTGTGAGTTAATATACGGATTGAATCCAGAGTTGAATACTATACCTGTGAATTTTATTGTATTCAGAAATCTTCTGAAATTAACATAAAGACGGAATTTTGCTCCCAAATTTTGTATAGATGCATTCTTTGCACTTTTATTCTAATAATTTTTGAAGAAGGCTTTTTCTGTGTAACTCTGTATGGCTCAGTGACTGATATTTGGGGCATGTGGAGTGCGGTTTCTCCCCAAATTATTAAGATAGAAACTAACGAAAACTATACTAAGATGAAAAGATGAAATTAGAGATCTCTAATGAGAGCATATATGCGTACAATACTGTTAAATTCAACCAAAGAATTAAAACCACTTCTCCACTTATATGTCCAAGCAATCATGAGATAGGCAGTAGAAACTTACCTTTTGTTGCATGTAGACTGGATGGAAAATGGATTGGAATGTTATAGGAGCAAAACTTAGAAATATTACATAATTTTTAATGAAATAGCACACCAAAGTTTCATGGCAAACTTAAAAGTCGTAGCTTATAGTGCCTTTGATGGCTCACATATGAAGCATACAGATTTGCAGATAATGGGTATTAACCATCAATATTCCAGTAATCATACATACATTTTAATTACTTTGCACATATCTTGCTGCTGTGGTTAGGGAAAATAATAAATATCCATAAAGATAACAACATTCTACTAATTGGTTTCATAGCTGAAACTTGTAGCCAGTGAAAGCATATTCAATGGATTTTTCATTTCTGCAATTGTAATATATTGCAGGAAGCAACAGGGGCACTTACCTGAACCTCGTTTTGAGATCCAATTTAAACTTTGACATGCTACTTCAAATTTTCATGCTTGAGAATAGAACCTATTGAGAAAACTATTTTCTTCTTTTTAATAAATATAGGTGATCTCAGAGAATGAATTACAGTAGCTAATCTCAACAAGCCTTCAAGAGGTCCACAACAGATAGTGGGCACTATCTTGCAGACCTAAATAGTTAGATCAACTCAAATTTTACCCTCGACACTCTACAACAACACAAGATAATCCATTTTGTACATAAGGTAAATCTGGCCCTCGCTGTCATTCCTGCAATTTGCTATATCACTGGAGTCACTGCTTTTCTGTAGCAGTCAAACTGAAGTTTTTTTTGTAATCCTGAACTAAATGTGCCTCTCTGTCTTTGCCATGGAATGTGCCTCTCTGGCCACTAAGCTTAAGTAAACCTCATTACCCATATGCCATATTACAACTAATACCAATGCTCTCCAGTATTGCCCCACATAGTTCCCAAATCCGAAAGAACCACCCTAGGAAGTAAATAACTAATGAAAACACATATCATAACTCTCCTGCTCTGAATTAACATTTGATTGTCAAACAAATGATACAACTGGTCATCTTTTATATCATTTTCATTTGAATGTACATTTAGATTGAAATTGTCAATAAAAGAGAGCAACTAAATAAAGGGAGCGCTAATGACCAAAGATTCACCTGGAATCCAATGGGCTCTCCTCTTGAAAGCCTTGTACGCATCCAAAGAGAGCAAGATAGTAAATATCAATGCACTATCTATACTCAATAACAATACAATGCCTATCTTACATTAGACTCAATAATCTATCTATATTATTCCCATGCTTAATAAGTACTAGCTATATTAGTGAACACTAGTTAGAATAGATAAGTTTTTATTACGTGAATTAAACACATTGGACATTACAAGATATGTTTCAACTTTCAATAAAGCTTACAAGGAGTAACAACTTTGAATAGACGGGATTAGTACTAAGCAGCTTAGATAGGATGAAGCTGGTAATCAAGCTATCAGTATAATGATCTCAGTATTAGTATAAGTAATACATACCTTACATAGGTAATCCTAGTCATATATGTTACAATGCTTAGCCTAATTAATACTCTTCTATATAAGTAGACATAATCTTATATCCATAATAAATTAAAATCAATCATAATAGAGTAGAATCCATAACAAGTTGTCACGGTGTTCATTACTAGCATAGTTGGAGTCAATGAATCCCATTAATGTGGTAATAGCTGTCAAAATGAACAACTATACATTACATTAACTGGGCTTTTAGGAGAATTATTTATAGATTCCCCAAGGTATCCTGGGTGGCCTCTCATGTTGGCAGCTTTTGTCCTGGGCAACTACATGCAAAATGTTTTCAGGGATATTCAGAACTCCAGTGCGATACTCCTGCATTGTACATCATTATGACTCCAAAACCATCATATAATTAAACATCAAACTTGAGGTTGGTCTATAGTGAGACGAATATTTGTAGGCTTGTCTGGCCTATTAGGGAGGGCTCTTGTATCCTTGCCATTGATGCATTCTGCCTCCAATTTCTTTTCATGGACTGAATTATCTTTTTGATCCATGTGTGCTTATCTAAGAGTTCCCCCCTTTTGATAGCAGCTTCAAGGTATATTCTGGATGGTTCACATTCATTATTAGCCTCCATAATTTGTATGATGAGCTTTCAGGCTGTGGAACTGGAGAGGATAGACTGCTCAGATTTGAAGTCATTTTGTGTAGGGTCATGAAGCCAAACTGCAAATTAGTTGTGTGGGCAGGGGATGTGGGTTATTCCCTTCAAGAAAATCAGCAACATGAATTGTACAATTCTAGGCAAGATGAATTGGCTTCCCACAATAATAACACGTTCATTTATTGTTTGTGCTATCTTTTCCTTCCTTGCTTGTTGAAATTGTAGTGAATAAGGTCTTCTCTGTGTGTGTGCCATAGCTAGAGAAAAACCATGAGCAGCTTCATAATAAGCCATGCTTTCTCAAAGCAACTGACTTCAATCAATGATTCATCCATGGTGGATCTCAGAAGATGTGGCACCTAGGAGTTCTCTTACATATCGACAGCCCTGCAACATTACTGTGATGAAGTATGGATCATTTTAGTTTACTGGAATGTAAAAGACAGCATCAATAAATGAATCATTCTTTTGAGAATTTAACCATCTGATATCAATCTAGGGATTTCATAACTCCCTCTTAAGGTGATGATGTGATCATCTGAACTTCAAAATTCAACTCCCTCTTGTCATCAATCAGAAATAGGTCACTGGATTTTTGTACAGTGTAGCACTATAAAATCCCCACTACATGTTTGAAACTAGCTAAAAGGAATAAAAAACTAAGCTACTCATGTGGCAATGAAAGAGATAAGCAGAAAATCTATTACAAGCAAGATCTTTATGGTAGCAAGTGCAACACACTACAGGATGTCCTGATCATATAATTATTGTATGGAATATGGGGTAAAAACACACACACGAATTGAATAGGTGTTATTGATAATTTTATCAATAAGTTCACACATATAAATTGAAACAAACATAAACCATTTTCAGACAATAAATCTACATCTTAAAGCAATAGTTCCAGACTATATTTCTGCCTACGTATTTTCTTGTGAGCAAGACCACCTAGGAGGACCACATGAGGTGCTAATGAAATATTTAATACCAAGAACATAAACATAGAATTGGTTCATAGATATATTTCTTCCAAATTCTATTAAAATGTTTTTAAACAAACAGAAGATCATAAAACATGACTGCAAGGAGATTTTTGTGAAAGGTGTTTTTGTGAAACCTTTGACAGTTCAAAAGCTTAAAAGTTTTCTTGATGTTACTAATAATGATGATGTGTCTCTTGCATGATATGGGACTTCTGAAAATGATGTACCAAACATTAAAGATGAATGCAAAGGGTGTTTTTAAAAAACTACCAAAGAAATTGGTTCCAAGCTTAGATTAGATTTCATGGCAGCAAAGGTCTAGGAAAATATTGGCAAAGAATTAGAAAGCCCATGGAACCGAGTACAAGGACAGGAAATGATGGACTTGGTTTTGTGGTTAAACAAGCAATGGGAACAGCTAGTTTGTAAGAGGGGAACCTCATATAGTGAGTGAATCATTTACCTCTAGAATAAGTACATATACAGGGGAGAAGATTAACAACAGAAACCTTGTACAAGGAAACAAGTTCAATAACAAAAGTTGTTGAACCACATGGATATGTTTAGCTAATATGTTTAGCTAAAAGGCCACCATGATGAAACTACCAGAATCATAACAATACATTAAGTTAACAAAAACCAAAATTAGCTTCAGAAGCATAGATTCAATTAACATTTTATTTGGGTTTTAGAATTCTCATTAGAGTTGCAGTCCAGCCATGGAATGTGCCTCTCTGTTTTTTGCAAACAAATGGGGTATGAAAGCACTCTGAAATAAAAAATACCTTATGGTGGGGGGGGGGATTTAATAGGACCAATATGTAAACAAAATAGAGCATACCATGATTCCATAACGATGATAAACAACACTGATAAACATATTATACCATGACGATGCAAAGAGGGCATTGCATGACAAAAATATAGGCATACCCTGCGGTATATTGTGCATGGAATTCATTCTTCCAGACTTGTTTCACCAAATGGATTACTCATCTTAAATTCCACTAAAAAATTTACCCACCAACAATGCAATAAGGAAAAAATTATTAACAATGTTTTATTTCTGTTGTGGACTCAAGTTAAATGGGCACTAACTTTTATGTTTACAAAGTGCATACATATTCATTGTAGTTTTAGACAGCCCTGTGATTAGATCCACCTTTACTATTACCACCAATACCATTAGGATCAGGCTTGTGAATTTCCCCTTCACTTCTGGAAGGAAGACGTTGTGGGATAAATCAGCAACCCTCTATGCAAATATCTATGCTCATATAGCAGAAAAAGGGGAGGTTTATTCACGTGTGCTAGATTGTGTTGGACTAAGCTCAAATAACAATTTGTTGGACAGAATCATTTCTATATTGAGGGCTTCCCATGGAATCATAAGATGGACTATTAAAACATCCCTTTCAAGTGCAATATCTGCAATGGATTAGCCCATTTTGTGTCAAATTGCCCCAAAATAATCCCTAAACTTGAAGTACAAAATATGTTCCTCCAACTTTTGGATGCACTTCTATAAAGGGGATTGACATTGATCTTTCTACAAGAAGATCTGATGATTAAAGTTCAGAAGTATAGGCCTTATCAAGCTTGGCAGATAATTCATCTCTTTTCACTGTGTCTCAAATTCTAATGATAATTTCGGTTCCTTTTATACATGTAGTTCCTCCAACTTCACATAAACAGTCTTGAATATGCTCTCCTCTTTGATGGCTGATTCCATTAGATGTTGAAGGAGGATTATGCAATAATGGTTTGCAAATTTGATTTGAAGCCACTATGAGTTATTGAGCCTAACTCTGACATATTTCCAAACTAGAATTCTAACAGTCCCTTGCTTGATGGAAACTTGGATACATTCCTTGTGATTGCATTCCTTCTCTTGGAAATTCTACCTAGAAAACCCCAGAACTGGTCTGCTTGGTTGGTTTAGCCAGCTTTGTTCTTGTTTTGATAAACCTTCCACCATTAGAAACACAAATAAAATATTTATATTTATTGATTTGTTATTAATGCAAGAATTTTTTTTATCTATCAATTTCTACATTTATTGGGGAAGTTTGCTATTTTATTGAGAATATTTTAGAGTCTAGACTGTCTCTAAAGTCATGTTTTTCTCATCAACAAATATCTTATCCTTATCCTTGAAAAAACAAACAAGGTAATGGATTTCAAAAATAAAATATTGTGAATTATTTTTTCTTAAAATAGTAGCCCAACTATACTATAAAATGCTTGCTTCATTTCTCTGATCAGACGGTTGATGACTTTACTACGATAGTGCAGATTTCACGGTTTTTTTTTTTTTAAGTGGTCTACCATTCTAACCACGTTTTCATTTTTGTTTGAATAGGATGATGATTTCTCTATCATTTTTCTTCTGCTCTGTAAAAGAATGACCTTTATCCATAACAACTAATTACTTTGAGATGAGATATTTTACCATGCAATCTTCTTTGTTGTCTTTGCTAATTTTGTGGGACTTAATCAATAAATGCCAAGATTCAGTATAGTTTTGAACCAAGACTCAGAAGGTCGGCTGGCTCATTAGACTGTAGCTTCATCACTCCAACTCAGAGTTTTTAATAACCATGTACGCAATTTTAGGGTAGGTTCATTTCTGTTTGGGAAAGACACATGAGATGGATAAGATTGTATGCATGGGAACAACATACATTTTTCTCATGGAAGGCTACAAAGCCAAAAAAATGCCACAGTGACTTGTCTTTTACCAAAAACAAGATAAATGTAATGGAATTGATACACAACCAAGTTGCAAATGTCCAATACACCAAGTTGGATATCATGGGCATTAAACCATTTCTTGTGTTCAACATCCCTTTTAATTTTTTAGCCTATTGTTTTGAATACACTTTCAGAAAAGTTGCAGATCTTACAAAGTGGAAGTTCAGAAGAGATAGCCATAGGGGTATAATCTGTCTTTCTAATATCTCAGGGAATCCATAAGGACATACTGTTAAACCAATCCCTAAGAAAAACTCCAACAGATGATTAAATTCACAGCCCTCGAAGAAACTTTCAGGGGCACTATCCTCAACCCTCATTTTTTTTGGATAGAATAGTCCACAACTCTCACAACATTTTTGGAAATTTAGAGTTTAACATTTTGGTATATTGGGCAACATTATAAGATTTCATGGTTTCCCATCATAGGATAATTGCAAAAATGTTTGGAATCTCACCAAATGCACAATGTGCATGAGAGGAAACTCTGAATTTGCTGATTTGATATTAAGTTGGTTTGAATCAAGAGTTCAATTGTGACAGACCATGCACTCCACCTCTAGAACTGCTCTAGGAGAAGAAGAGGTCATATTACAAGCATTGTTCAAACTTCATGAGAGAAATGCTTTACCTACCTGAGCTAGTTCTACTTTGATAGTTCATCGGGGTACTAAACTCAGTTTAGTTTCCCAGATTCAGCCAAACAGTCAGGGTTCTCTCCAGAATTTATGCCCTTCAACCTTGGATGGTAAGAAGGTGGGGCAACCTTGGATGTAAAAAATTTGGGGCTGCTTTGATCCCACACTTCCCCAGTATCAACAGCCAGGCCCTCTCAGCCCTAGTTAGCCCCCAGATGACATCATCAGCCATTTTACAATGGCCAACAGCCCTGCCTCAGCCATCAAGACTAGAAACCAATGCATCCAACTCGAACTGCCCCAAGTGGCCTGCCATCAATTCTGCCACAACAGTAAACATGTACTGCAAGATAGTAGCAGTTATAGTGGGAGCTGCAAGCTTCCATTGGGCCTTGCACTCGGACCAGGTTGTCCTGCTCAATTCTTTATGCATGTGACTGCTATCTGAGGTGGGCATTAAGCTGTCAAGCTACACGTACTCGTGAACTCTGAAATCATTGTTGCATTCATTAGAAGGATTCTAAACATTTGGGTACCTACCTTAACATCATCATGCTTTTATGTACAAAACGTTAGTCACAGCTGATGCACTTTATTTGATGCCTTTGCAACTCTTTTCATGGGCTATTTCAGTGGTGTAGATGATGATCTAGGGTGAAACTTTGATTGTTGTTATAGATCAGATTTGGGCACTCCCTTTTAATGCTCTTCTGACTCTTATCTTATGTTCATCCTTGCTTGAAGAGGGCGCTGCCACAGGTGGTATTTTAGCCTATTTCTATACCAAAAAAACCACCATGATTTCACGAAATCATTAAGAGCAACTGAGATAGGTTCAAGAGGCATTGTTGTTTAATCATCAAAGGAGAAGAAAAAATAATGTATTTATCCTATTGGTTTTAAATATGCTGAGTAGAAATCATGGGTGTATCATATTTGAATTGAGTTAATGTGTATTGATGAATTTAAATCATTTCTTTTAGATTGATGGATTATCTCATAACTCTTGATGGATTTCTTTTAACTCTTAAATGTATCTTAGGAGAGAGGAAATAGTTTGAGATTCTATGCAGTCTATCTTTCTCTAAAAAATTTTAGTTTTAGTTATTTATTACACTATTTAATTTAATTTAAAACCTTTGAGACCGCATATTTATATATTATGAGACTAATATGAGTAAGCTTCTTAGGTTTCAACATAAAACATGAACAACCCTGAATATGGCACATATGAATGGTGGCAAATGGTTTTCTAGTGCTCATGCAATCACTGCTATGGTAGAAGACGCCAAAAAATGACATGTTGACAGGGACCATTTATCATTAAATGGTCCCATGCAAGGTTTTTGGAGAATGACAAAGAAATGAATATGGAAATGTTCGCAAGAATTCAAAATAATGATTTAACAATTGGAAGTGGTAATGGTTTACCCAACATCATTAGTGAAGATAATGTTAATCATAGCCCCAATAATGACAGTTTACATAACAATTACATGGATGGTTCTAACGACGACCATGCACATGTAGAAGAACAAATAACTATTGAATCCAATGCAAGAGAAATTCTAGATTCAATTAATATAGACGCTGATGGACAACCTCGTGATAATGATATTATACATATGGCAAGGACACCACTATACCCTGGTGCACAATTCTCCATATTGCAAGTTGTGTTACCCCTTCTTAACTTAAAAGTTGTTCATGGATGGACAAACAATAGTTTCACTGATCTTCTACGGTAAGTGTTTTTATAAAAAAACAAAAATTTCAAGTTTTTTTTAATAGATTTTTCCAAAAATATAATTCCACTCTAAACTATATCTTATCATTGTTGATGGTACTATCACAGGTTTTTATCAGGTCAACTCCTTCCAATTAATAACAAATTTCCTAAATCAAAAAATGAGATCATGTCATTGACAAAAGATTTAGGTATGGATGCTTCCAAGACATATGATGCATGTCCCAATGATTGCATCCTATATTATGGAGATGGTAAGGAATCCTTAGATGAATGTCTAGAATGTGGTGAGAAAAGCTACCATATAAGTACATAATCAAAAAAGGTAGGAAGAAAGGTACTACATCACATACCTTTAGCCCCACAATTTGAGAGGTTATTTGGATGTAAGGAAATGTCACAGCTCATGGATTATCATGTGAGGGGAAGGAGCACAGATGGTGTTATAAGGATGTCGGCTGATGGAGTGGTGTGGCGTAAGATCGAGATGTGGCCAATTTTCAAAGATGAGCCACGAAATGCAATAATATCGTAAAATCTCTTTCGGTAATAATCACATATAATGGAACATTGTCAACGCGTTTTGAACCAACCAGTGTGGTTCATCATCAGGACTAGGTGAGAGATCAAATCAAATCAATAAGCTTAAATAGATGCAGAGATGGTTAAACTAGCCGTTTAGAAAACGGCTAGTTTGACTTTTTAATAATTTATAGTGTTTTTAATTAGTAACGGCTAGTTCCCTCCTATTATTAAACCATTTAATAAATTTATTCACTTAGTTAATAGATTAATAAACTTATTAGTTATATTTATTTATTTATTTATTTTATTTATTAATTAAAGCGAGAGGCTAAAGAAAAAAATAACTAAAGAATAAATAAATAAATAAATTAAATTAAATTAAAATAGCAAAATAATAAATAATAAAAAATAAAAATAAAATAAAAAAAAAGAAGAAAAGTAAATAAATAAATGAATATAAAATTAAAAATAAAATATCAAACTTTCAAAAAAATAAAACATAAAAAGATAAAATAAATAAATAAATAAATATAAATATAAATTAATTAATTAATTAAAAAAAAGGGGCAAAAATAAAAGATAATCAAGGACATAAGGTAGGTATCCAACACCTGCTGATGTTCCAACCATCATCTCTGTTGAGATTAAGGGGTCTTTTTTCGATTTCTAAGGCCTCTCTTAACTTCCGATGATGGAAATGGTCAATCCTAGCAATGACCTTCGCCTCTTCAATGCAAATATGATGGTTAGTCTTTTCTGCATGTTAAGCTAGGGCAGACGAGCGGGATCTTCCATGCTTAATGTCAGCAGCATGTTCAGAAATTCTTTGATTTATAGATCGACCAGTTTCACCAATGTAAGGCGTCCCACAGGAACAAGGAATGATGTAGACACCTTTCCCATCCCTAGGGTCAACCGGGTCTTTAACTGATTTGAGAGAGCTGCGAATCGTGTTAAGGGGCTTGAAATATGAAGACACCCTATGCTTCCTAAGGGCCCTCGCAATTTTATTAGTGGTTCCTTGAATGAACGGAAGACGCACACTGCGGGACCATTGACTAAGGTCTTTATTCTTTTTAGTTAGAGGACCTTTTGCTGCTTTAAGAAAAGCTTTAAGGCCTTGCGATCTACTATAACCGTTTTTACAAAAGACACTTAACAGATGAGACTGTTCCCCTTCAAGGTGAGACTCATCAGAGATCCTCAACGCCCTTGTGGCCAAGGTGTTTAGGACACCTAATTTTTTATCAGGGAAATGGTGCGAACTAGCGTGAAGGTATTGCTCAGTATGAGTTTTCTTTCGAAAAACTTGATGGAAGAAAGAGCCATCATATTTTTTAGAAATAAGAACGTCAAGGAAGGGAATTCTTCCATCTATTTCATGTTCCATGGTGAATTTTATGGAGCGCGATTGATCATTAAGGTGACGGAAGAAAATATCTAACTTATCTTTTCCATGCGGCCACACGACACAAGTATCATCTACAAACCTCTTCCAAAGCTTTGGTTGGAAAAGAGCCGAGGAAAGAGCCTTGGATTCAAAGTCTTCCATAAAAAAATTAGCAACAATCGGGGAAAGGGGGGAACCCATGGCAACACCACAAGTTTGCTCATAGAATTTTCCTTCAAAACTGAAGAAAGTGGAGGTTAAGCAGATCCCAACTAAATGGGCCGTATCAGGATCAGTAATGCGATTTATGACATCAATAGCCTCTTTTATGGGGATATTGGTGTGAAGAGAAATGACATCAAAACTGACAAACCTGTCCTCAGGATCCAATCTAATGCTCTTCAACTCATTAACGAAAGAAGCAGAATCTTTAACAAATGAGTCTGTACGACCTACAAGAGGCTTCAGTTTATGGGCTAAATACTTGGCTAGAAGGTAAGTCGGACCAACAATGGTATTAACAATGGGACGAATGGGGGCACCATCCTTATGGATTTTAGGAAGACCATAGATTCTTGAAGTAAGAGGATTTCTCTCAATCAACCTCTTAATCAGAGAGCCCAAGGAGCTACTGGATTTAATAGCATCATTGACAACCTTGGAGATCTTTTTTAAGGGATTTTTTGGAAGTTTCCTATAACTCCCACTATTCTCCAAATGATCTAACATCTTCATCCTATAATCCTCCTTGTTAATGATGACAACCGCACCACCTTTGTCAGCTTTAAGAACAACAATATCCTTATTATTGTTTAAGGATTTTAGAGCTTCAAACTCGGGCTTGCTCAAGTTGCTCTTGGGTGGCTTAGATTTTTTTAAGATAACCGCACAATCTTTCCTGATGATGTCCTTGGAAGAATTCGGCAAGTCTCTAATACCAAATTCAATGTCACAAATAATATCATGGATGGGGATTCTTCTAGGGGCTAAGGCAAAATTCAAGCCTTTTTCTAAGAGACTATAAACGGAAGGGTCAAAAGAGAATCTAAAGAGATTGACAACATTATTTTTAAAGCTATTATTAATATTATTAATCTTACTAATGGTATTACTATTTTTATTAATAAACTTATCTTTATAATTATTACTATCACTATTCTTGATAAAATCTTTATGTTTGTTATTATAATCATGTTTAATAATAACACTATAATTCTCAACATTAAAACTAATATTATCTCTAATATTATTATTAAGCCATTTATATTTTTTGTTGTCAAAGTCTTCTTCAATACTCAAATGATATTGATTAATACTACCAAGGTTTCGATTTATATTATTAGACATATTCTTATAAAGATTTATTAAATTTCTACAATTAGAATGAACTCTATTTAAATTGCTTTTAAAATCATTACAAGAATCTAGAATAGCGCTTCCCTCGTTTTTAATTAACATAGAAATTTCCTCAAAAGAGGATGCGGAATTTGACGGTTCAAAAATACGCAAAGGTTCAGAAATACCTAAATTGTCGTTGATGGAAGCAGATTCAACATGCACGCCACCCAAACCTTCTATTGGAGACGGAGACACGACAGGTACCAGAAACAAATCAACGTTGAAAACTGAGCTTTGGCCCAATTGGGAATCTACAGATGAATGATGCGAAATTGAATGGGGAGATATTACCAAATCGACCTGCCCTTCTCTATTAGATCCACCGATTGAGGATTTGGATAGCAGAAATGTCGGTTGTCCTTCCCTTATCGTTCCCCCAGAATTATTAACATCGATGGCCACGAAAGAGTGATCATTCCATCTGGCTGTAGACAGAGGAACAAAGGAGGGCGCCTCAGCGAAAGAAGACTCAAACCTAGAAAGAGATAGAAGAACTCCACTTTCAGAATCCGCAGGAGAAGAGACAACTCCAATCCATGACCTGAGCGCTGATACTTGATCGGCATTAACCCTGCTTGCGGACGGAATCGAAACATCATCAGAGTGAAACCTCCTTGAAAGCTTCTGGAATTTTAACAAATGCTTCTCTTTCCATATAGCTTCCCACCGATTGGATTTAACCGCCGAACAAGCATCAATTAATGTCCATACATCTGTCGGAATCGAATTGGAAAAATTCATATGCCAAGACAACAGTTTCCTAGATAAGAGATCAAGGCTTCTTCTAAATCTGGAGATCTCACAATAAATAAATAAATATAACTAAGAAGTTTATTAATCTATTAACTAAGTGAATAAATTTATTAAATGGTTTAATAATAGGAGGGAACTAGCTGTTACTAATTAAAAAAACTATAAATTATTAAAAAGTCAAACTAGTAGTTTTCTAAACGGCTAGTTTAACAATCTCTGCATCTATTTAAGCTTATTAATTTGATCTGATCTCTCACCTAGTCCTGATGATGAACCACACTGGTTGGTTCGAAATGCGTCGACAATGTTCCATTATATGCAATTATTACCGAAAGAGATTTTACAATTTTATATGGATCACAGAAGCATAGATTCTAAAAATATGCAAGAATATCATTAGCATTAGATGGTGTGAATCCTTATGGAAATCAATCAACACAATAGTCTACATGTCCAGTAATTTCTATCAACAAAAACCTACCCCCATGGTTATCAACCAGAAAGGAACATGCTATGTTGACACTTATCATACCAAGTTATACTTTATGGAAATTCCTAATATTGAGTCTACATGGTAATAGTAACAAATTTCATCGCGCAAATGACAAATTGAAGTTGATGTCCTTACAAGTCCAAATCAACCGAAACATATGGACACATACTTGGAGTCTTTAATAAACGAGTTATTAATGCTTTGGCAAGGAATGAATATGAAGGACATGTCTCGTCCTATTTCTTCAAGGATCTTTCAATTTCATGCAATGCTTATTTTCACAATTCATGATGCTCCAGGGCTATCAATGTTTTGTGGTGATTTATATTTGGTGTTAATAACCTCATATTGTATTTATTGATTTCATATTAAAATCATAAATTACTACTTGATCTTGCATATAAAAATGAAAGGCCTTTAGACTAAGGGAGCTTATGGATGCCCAACATGTGGGCCTTGCACCTCATCAAGAAGATCGAGTCATTTGGGAAAGACTGTATACGATGAATATAGAATTTTTATAAAGCCTAATCATCCATATCACGTACAAGATAAGGATGATTTTGGTGGAAAGGAGTGTCTTCTTAGAGAACCTTCAAATATGAATCCTGGGAGATGGATGCATGCATATAGAAGCACAAATGGTAATTTTCATTCACTCCTTTTAAATGATATACGATTACATTCCTAAAACATTGATTTGTTAAATTTATTATGATTTTTCTTTTTGGTAGGATTCCTTCCTTCAGAATGACTCGAAAGACAATATTTTCAGAGTTTCCATATTATGAAGACCTAACTATTATTCACTTGTTTGATACAATGCACATAGGGAATAATGTATCTGTTTGTTTATATAATATGCTATTTGAGAAGAGTTCAATACATGGGAGGAAACTAAATAAGCTACAAGTGAGGATGGACCTCAAAGAAGTAGGAAGAATGCCTCATCTTTGGCCAAATGATGATGGTAACTTTGTAGCTGATCCATGGTCTCTCACAAAGGAGGGGAAAGAGCAGTTGATTAAATCCATAAAATCAGTAATATTCCCAAAAAGTTTTGGAGTAAATTTAATAATGCATTCTCAAAAGGAAATGAACTTGTTGGAATGAAGACCCATGATTGGCATAATTTCCTTAGGGTATGTGCACATTGATCGACATTAAATATATTATCTATTATGTGATTTTAAAATTCTTTTATTTAAAAAATAATTATATAGCATAAGTAATTGATTAATTTTAACATTCTAATTGCAGTATCTATTACCTACCAGCCTTCAAAATAATCTCGATGACAACATTAGGAGGACAGTCTACAAGCTAAGTAGATTTTTTAGGTATGATGCATGGCCTGTATAAGGAAAAAGGTCTCTTCAAATACGATGTGATATACTAGAAAATTGTTCATCTATAATATTTTTTTTTTTTTACACAAATCATGGGCTTAACTTAATTAATTCTATTCTAGGTGGGTCACTTCAACAGAGATACACAACAAATACTTAAATATGTGGAAGAAAGAACTCCCCATTTTGATGTGTGACATGCAAAAATACTTCCCAACAAGTTTCTTCAATGCACAGGAACACTACATTGTGCACCTCTTACATGAAATAGAGTTGTGTGGATGAGTTCAAACAAGGAAAATGTTTCCTATTGAGCAGTATTTAAAGGTTTTGAAAAATTTTGTAAAGCAAAAGGCTCATCCTGAAGGTTCCATGCTTCAAGGGTACATGTTGTTCAAATCCACAGTTTATCTCACTGAATTTTGCAAAGAATTAAATATTGAAGGGACGCAACTATGGGACTCAAAAGAAAGTGAAAAAGTTGAAGGATATGTATTCACAAGACGAGAAAAAACTAGGGAAATTAAAGGTGATTAAACTTATATCTACATATTATTCACAATTTGTATTTGTGACTATGATGGTATAATGCGTTTTATGTTTATGATTGCAGATGTTGTTGAAATGGAGGCTTTATTATTATATGTTGCAAGAATCAGTGAACATACAAAAATATGGGGGGAGGAATATCAAAGGCATCATGATGCCCAAAAAAGGCATTGTTTGTCATATGTATCTCAAGGTGGTCATAATTCATCTTCACATTCAACAATAATGAGAAAATTTGAAAAGGATTGGCTTCCAGCTAGGAGTTTAAAATATTTGAGAGATAGAGTAGCAAGGGCATGTATAAATAATGATGAAAGAGTTAAAACACATGTATTGGACATTACAAAAGGACTAGAAGAGAATAAGGTGACTCATTATAAGGGGTTGTGGTGCAAGGGTCATCATTACCATGTTCAGAAACTAGATGAAAATCGACAAACATTTGATTGTGGAATTGCTGCATATTTTACAGTAGATTTTTCAGTCACATGTTTGTGATGGAAACATAAAAATCGACACCTTGAGATACTATGGATTAATTGAAGATATATTAGAGCTTAACTTCGGATCTTTCAAGGTGGTATTATTTTAAGCTAAGTGTTTTAGAAATATTGTAATTGGAAATCATCCAACAACATATATGCATGAGAATGGTTTTTGCATCATCAATCAAAGATGAACCATATGTTTTTCCCGACCAATGTGAGAAAATATTTTTATGTTGTCATCCTACAAAACGATCAAAGTCATCTGTCATTGAGTATAATCCTAGATCAATAAGAGTCTTCCAACCTTCACATGAAGAACAACCTATCTCAGCAAAAATTTCATATAATGGTAGCTCAGATGATTAATTTAATGGGCAAGAAGACGTGTTTGAAATGTACAATGGTTATTCAAATTATTTTGATGATTAATGACAAATTCTATGAATAGTTCTACTCAAGAAAATGTACATGTCTAGTAGTTATATATTAGAGTTGTATTTTCATTTAAATCTAATATATGGATTTGTTTAGAAGAATCAAACCTATCATGATCTAAAAATTAACAGTAATTCAATGTTAAACATATCATAGAACTATAACATGATAACAATGTTATATATATTATCATTATGTACATTTATATTTTTTTTTCTCATTATTTTTTTAGAAAACTTAATAATTAATGAATTTCTATCTTATAGAATTGAAAACTTATTTTTTACAAGGGAAAGTTAGATATTAGAGGATTTGTTAAGATTTTTTTACCCTCCAAAATGATATTTTATGATTAAAATATTTTCAAAATGTTTCATTTGATTATGAGTTACTATTTTTTTTTGTTTCTTGTATGTATTTTAATTCATTTGCATACTTTTCATTTTATAATATACTCATTATTTCACTTCATATAATCAAAGGTTGATGTTTTTATTATATATATATATATATATATATATATATATATCACTTGTTTCATTATTGGATTAATGCAATGAAGTATATAAAACTCGTTCTAACTTGGGAAATGTGTAATATTGAATTAGGTCTATTGATTCAATATGCGAACAAGAAAAAGAGGAAAGTCTATTCGGACAAAGAGTTTAAATGAATTTATGAGGGACACACCTTCTGGAGTCATAGGTATTAATGAGATACCTTCCAAAGGAAGTAATTTATCTACAATTCCATCTTCCCATTTAGATTTTACAGATGATGTATATGTCCCAGTAGTAAGTGATACTTGCCATAATGTGGAGCCTACACTTGAAACTGGATTTGAAATTGATAGATTGCAATAATATAGAGAGTTTTTAATGAAGGATGATGTTGATCCATTCATAAGAGATGCAATTCATGCAGCAAACAAAACATCGATCTCTGACACAGAGAATGCAACATATGCAGAAACAACAGTTGATGATCTACTAAGGTAAATAGTCATTTATATTTTACTTATAAACTTTAGGGTTGTAATTACATAACATATGATTATTAATAATATATTATATCGCAATGTTCAGGAGTAATATCAATGTTCTCGAAGAAGACACTAACACCAATGGACAACAAAATCAATCTCCTCCATCAGATGAACAAACTATACCATCTATTGGTGCATCTTTTCAACCTCTCTTAAAACATCCAAATGAATATGTTAAAGGAGAGGCAACTAATGGTATGCCATTTACAATCACATTAAATGAAAAAGGGCAAGTGTTAAATGATGAAGGTGGGAGAACATGGAGAGACATACTTCACCATGAAGCATTGAGATTATTTGGTCCTACAATTACTAAAGATTTTCGTCTTCAAGGTAAAACACATATACTATGTTTTTTCATAAATTGCATACTTAATTTATGTATTATAAACTATATACTTAAAATTTCATGTTTCAGATTAAAAAAAATTATATATTGTACTTAGTTTTACATTCCCTAAATTTCATTACTATGATACTAGAAACCTTAAGATTTTTTACATGGATTATTTACTTTCTACGTGTATTTTACAGATAAATCTAAGAAGGATGAGGCATTATCTCTTATGCATAAAGTATCAGCAATTGTACCTCAAAAACAAATTCTTCATAGTGTTGTTGAATATATTAAAAATGCCAGGAATGCTTTGAGAGGAGAATTCGTAAGAAACAAAAATGTAGTCAAGCCGCACTTCATAAGAGAAGGAGAGTGGAAGAGGTTATTGGATGAGATTGCTATTAAGAAAAAAAAGGAAAAATGGAACTTTGGTTGGAAAAGACAAATATGCACATATTGTACGAGCCTCTAGGTTTTCCACACGTCATCGTTTGGGGAAAGGTGTCATGTTATCTACAGAGGCAAAAATTGTAAGCTTAATACACTACTATGCTTCTCAAGGAAAATCCATTTTTTATATAATCAAATTTCTAACTATTTCATTGCTATTTAAAATATAGTTGTAGGTGTTCAATACTAAAATGTCTGAAGATGACAAAGATTTTGCTTCATGCTATGGTGTATCTTCTCTCATTCATCAAAATATTAAAGATGGATTTCATCCTATTACACATTATGAGGGATTTTTTGACCTATAATTTTTTTGTTCTAGATAAATTTTTATAATATGAAAGAAATATATGCAAATTAAATTTTCAATTAATACAATTTATAGTTGTGTTGATCTCATCTTATATGTGTCTTAGGTAACTGATCAACATGATGAAAGAAAAGATGGAGCTTAACTTTGAATCATGCTTCACCCTTACCATATGTTTGGTTAGTTCACTTCAGTTATTTTTTAAATAAATATGATACTTTAGTTATGAAATACCATTAAATGCACACTTTTTATGGTTTATTTCAATTCAATTGAAGTTATTGTTTGTGTTTTTCTCCGTTTATTTCATTTATGTATTTTTATTCACAAACGTATGTTTATAATTTTCTTTTTATGATTTTTCCATGCAGGCAGCGAAAAAATTTCTTTTAAGGATGAGCAATACAAATGATTTCAAACGAATTATCAGTTTCGCTTTTTTCATATCTCATAATAAACAAATTTCAAGACCTAAGACATTTCATTATATTATAAATGAAAAGTGATTTTTTTATAATCAATGTTGGAACTTATGTACAACTTTTATTTTCTTTAATTAAATTATTTATTTTTATATACTCATCATTTTGGTTGTTGTATAAAGATAAGTTGTCTAGTTTGCTGATATTCAGGTGCACACATTCCTTATCTTTTTCTAATACATATTTGCTCATATATTCTCAAGTATGAATAATTCACCACAGCTACCATAGATTACCAAAGGTAGACCTAACACAATAACTCTACAGAGCCTTTCTGAGTATATATAGTTTTTAGAGAAACGTAGAGAAGAAAGAGAAGTCAAGCTACAAACCCAGTTAGAAGCCATGCTGAAAAACAAATTCACATCTCTTGAAGACAAGATCCAAAAACAAATAGAAAATAAAAGAGAACTATAGGAGAATAAAATGGAGGCAATGGAGCCTAGGTTGCAGGTCATAGAAAAACAAAACCAAGGTATGAACCAAACATCCCATCAAGGAGATGTTGATAATATAAAGAGTCTTAAAATGAAGGACATGATTAAAGAACTAGAAGAAAAAGTTAACAACAGTCTCACCCTAAATAGTGGGGCAGGTAAATTAGATATCAAACCAATTAAAGTTGAAATGAAAAAAATGATCGAATTAGACCATGAGCGTAACAAAAGGGCCTTGAACCTTATAATCTTCAGTTTCAAAGAGGAGGTAGATGAGGATACTTTAGCCATAGCCCAGACAGAATTACATAATAGATTACAAATTGAAACCACATGTCTCACATAAGCAACAAGTTTAGGGAAATTAATTGAGAATAAAGGAAGGTCGATTCGAATAAAGGTGAGCTCTACTGACCATAAATATGACATACTTAGTAAAACCTCAAGTCTAAAAGGAACAGGAATATTTATAAACGAAGATCTCATTCCAGAAGATCAAGCAGATTTAAGAAAGGAGGTTCAAAAGGTAAAAGAAGCTAGGAAAGAAGGAAAATGGGCAATAATCAGAAATAGAAAAGCCGTTATTCGAGATAGAAACCAAAAAGATAGTAATAAATAACAATTCAACATGCTCTGAATTCTTTCTTGGAAATATCGGGGCTTTCCATGGAACAAAGGCCCCAAACTAAGTTGGATCTCAAATGATGTTGATATTATATTGCTTGTTGAAACTTGGGAGCACGAAGAATCTAAGATCCCTAACATAGATGGATTTGCACTATGGTCTACCTGGAACAAGCGATCCTCATGTAGAGGCATTGAGGGCATAGCTTGCTACATTAAGAAGAACATCTCCCCCCATGCTAGGATTATAAAAATGACCTTTACAACCAATATAGTTGGATTGAGATTATTGACATTAATGTTAAAAATACCTACATAGCAATCTGTTATTTTACCCCCATTAATTCTAACTTCTATAAGAAAAATAATCTAGATAAAAATAGTCCTTAAAATGGTTTATAGAATGATATTTCTAGCCTAAGGAATGAAGGTAATATCCTTTTAGTGGGTGACGTTAATGCTCAAACTTCAAGCAACCAAGCTATTCTTCTAAGCCATCATCCCAACCCCAATCCTCTTTGGTTAGACGAAGACCTTACTCTAGCTAGCCATTACAAAAGGAGCTTTGAAGACCTCAGGGATAATTTTTTTGGGTCGGAGCTAGTCAAGCTCTGTAGTTCTTAGGATCTCATAATTTGCAACGGTCTAAAGAAGTGGCCCAATTCTAGCCACATGACCTGCATCCATGGGCTTGGAAGCAGCGTGGTAGACTATGTTATTTACGATCTCCCTTTATACAACGAAATAATAATTTTTGACATCTTAGACGACTACGAACCTGACTTTAATTATAGGCCTTTAATCATAACTCTCAATTTTCATGCATAGAGATCTCATAGAAGATAATCCTTATAGTCAAAAGAACTTGATCTTTGATAGAAATAAAAATGATCACTTTCTAAATGAATTAAAAACTAATTTTCTTCCTTTATCTAGTATAGACAACATAGATGACCTCTATCATAATTTTACTACAACCCTCTCATATTATATTAAAAAGTTCTCAATTGAAGTCTCAAGTAATAAAAGAAATAGCAAAACCAACCCATGGTATGACAAAGATTGTAAAAGTGTGAGGAGAGCAATTAAGGAAGCTGTTGATGAATCTCTCAAAATTGACAAGATAAAAATCTACAAAGCCCTAACTAAAAGGAAAAGAGGCAATATATTCGTAAAAGACAAGAGAATCTCTTACACCTCTCTAAGGTGGCTCCTAAGAAATTCTAGTGGCAGATTCTAACTAGGAAAACTAAAGATAATAATAAAACTTCTTTACACGATTGGAATTCCTATCTTAAAAATATTTATGAATCTCCAAATGATAGTGATTTTGAAACCCTGCTCACAACAAAAGAATTTTTCTCATTAGAATACATTGATTTTGGGGTTAAATGCCTGGAAAATGTGAAAGCTAAAGACATTGAAGGTTACCAGGTGGAAATCTTAAAAATTGGAGGCCCTGTCCTCATCCCCCACATCCACAAGCTTTTCAACCAAGTGGTCAAGAAATGGTTCCCTAAACCTTGGACTCAGAGCCTCATTATCCCTATTTTTAAAAGTGGGGATACAAATAACCCCTCTAATTATCAGAAAATTATGATTAGCCCTCTCTTAGCCAAGTTATATGGTATTATTTTGGAAAATAAGTTGAGCATTTGGCTTGAAAGTGAAGGTAAGCGAGCTAAAGGCCAAGCAGGTTTTAGAAGGCAGCACTCAACAACGAACCACCTCGTTATGCTTAGGATCATTGTGGAGAAATTCTGCAATGATAAATCCAATCTCTTCTGTTGCTTTGTGGACTTTAGAAAAGCTTTCGATACGATTCCTTGAAACAACCTATGGAATAGATTAGAAGAGCTAAATGTTCCTTTCGAGCTAAGAGTGGCCGCTATAAGGTTATACGAGAATGTAATTGCCAAGTTAAAGAGCAATGAGGGGTGGTCGAAAGATATTAAGTGTAATATCGGAGTTAAACAAGGTTTCCCCCTCTCCCCTACCCTATTTGGAATTTACATCGACAAGCGAGAAGGTTGTTTAGAGGAAGCAGGATGTGCTGGCACGATCTTAGCTGGGATAGTCATCATCCTTCTTCTCTATGATGACGATATTGTTCTTCTCGCAAGGTGCCCATCTGATCTTGATAAGCAACTTAAACTTCTTAAGGATTTCTACTCTACCATGGGTATATCGGTTAACACTGACAAAACAAAAGTTATGATTATCAAATCCAAGAATGACACTTATGCTAATTTTATGTATGAAAATAGTAACTTGGAGGAAGTGTCTTCTTACAAGTACCTAGGAATTGATATTCATCACAGGCTCAATTGGAACTATAGCATTCAGAAAAGGATTAATGGGGGGTGGAAAGCTTATTTTGGTCTTGAAAATAATTGTAAAATGGAAAACCTCATAATGTGGGATAGAAAGAAGTTCCTCTTTGAAACTTTAGTCACTCATGTTATCTTATATGGATGTGAGGTTTGGGGTTGCATCATCTCTAGAGAATCCTGGAGAAATACTGAGAAAATCCAGAAGCGTTTTATAACTTATAACCTTGAAATTAAAAGCAATACACCCTATCCTATTCTCCTTATAGAAGCGGGTCTTTCCCCTATCGAGAGCCTAGCTACGACTAGGCTTCTATTGTACAAGCACAAGCTTAATAGCATAGGAGACCATAGACTTCCTAAGCTAGCTTTAAATTCCAGCCAAAACCACCTAAAGCTTAAATGAGATTGGTATAAAGACACCAGGGCCTGGTTAAACCATTGGGAGATCGACGAGAATGTTGCATCGCAAAACTTTAATAACATTAAAAAAAATGTTACTTCTAAGTTCAAAGAAAAAATGTGGTGTGAGAAAGATCTAGAAGCTAAAAGAAAATTAAGATATTTTAAGGAGGTCATCAACCCCACCCTAGAAGATCAAAAGTATCTATCTGTTTTAACTAGATCAGAGAAGAAAATTAACATAGCCAAGATTAGAACGAACTCTCATGAGCTGCATAGTGAAACAGGTCGTTGGATAGTTCCTAAAACACCATGGATGGAAAGGATCTGCCATCTCTGTGAGAATATGAACATTGAGGATGAAAATCACTTCCTCTTAGGGTGTCCCGCATACAACCACATTAGACCTCAATTTCATAATCTTTGTTGCAATACTGACCTTCCTAGCCTTTTAAAATGTAAAAATTATAGTGAGCTCGGGAGGCTTCTCTCCAAGCTTTTTTAGGATAGGAATAAAATATTAAATCAAACTAAATAACTCTTTTCTTTAGGTCTGATAGACCAAAGATTGGTCTCAGTGGACGTTAACCACCACCACCATCATCATCATCATAATATACTTAAAATTTTAACATATGTAGATATTGTTATTACTTTGTAATTATTCATTTAATGTGAAAGATATCCATATTTATATTTTTTCATAACTAGAAAGATATGTAATAGATTAGAAATACAAAAGTTTTTGAAATATCATGCCATCTTGAAGTTTTCACTCAAACAAAATTCTGTGAGGCTTGGAATTGAAATGACACTGTTTAGAACTTTTATTTATTTATTTATTTTAATTTTCAAAGATTGAAATGATTCATCTACATGATCAATACCGTGTTGAACAAAATAATCAGTAGTGATATTATGTATGTAAATTTATTATGCCCATCAACTTGGAATCATTTGAATGTTTCAATGGAGAGACTCTTCCATTACTTGTAATTGATACTTGCCATAATGTAGCCAAGCACACAAAAAGCTACCATAGTCTTATTGTACACAATAAATTAAAAATTTTGGATGTAACTATGAGATACTTCAATTGTTTTAATAGATTTGATATTAATTAAATATATTTATGGTAATTGGATTTAAGCATAAGAAAATGGTCAAAATGTTCTCTTTGATAATAAAATCAAACTCTTCCCAAAATACTCACCACATGCAATATATAACCTTTCTAAATAAAGGAGGTTTTTTTTTGCACCATTTCATATTTTATGGTGCTTTGCACCATATACAATTTTATTATAATATTATAACAAACAAAAAAAAAATCACCATTTTTTATTTTATGGTGCTTTGCACCATATACAATTTATTATTATTATAATAATTTTGATATTTTTATATAAATTTTTAATTTTTGTAAAATTAGCCTTGGTGTTTGTAAGATTGGTTTTTGGTAGTTTGCACCATACACCATGGAATGCCACATATGCATTTGACACTAAATTTAAAAAATTTTACTAACTCCACTTTTGCACCAAGAAACATAGCACCACTTGCGTATCTCCACATTATCACCTTTTTTGCACCACTATTTGAAAAGTAAAGATTTCTCAAATCCTTTAAAAATTGCGGTGCTAATGTGTGGCTAAATGACCCTTCTTCTTGTAGTGTATCTACAATTATAAATTCCATTACCTTGCTGAGGATCAGAGATCTTTCAAGCTCGGCTTTCTATTTTGAAAAGCTTCACAAAAACTTAGCCGATTTAACCGTTTTCTGAAACCGCAAAAATTGAAAGATTCTACATGGCCATAGGGTCTATAAAGCCTTAAAAAAAAATATGCGACATTTTTGTCAGCAATTTCAGGGGATTCAAGAAAATTTAAAATATTCTTTCTTTCTTTTTTTGTTCTAAAAGCTTTCTAGAACAAGCCATGGAGTAAAAAACGGCAAAATACAAGCTAAACGAAATAAATTCGGGTCACGGATGACAAAGCTAAAACTAACCACAAAATAAAGCGTTGTCACGGATGACAAAGCTAAAACAGTCGATTACCTTGACAGATCCTTTAAATGTTGGTCGCAGGGTTTGATTCCAGCATTCATGTTTATCATATTCTTTACAACAAAAGTTAATGAGCAGCCCTCGTCCACTTTCTGCTTGAGGACTACGAATGCATTACTAGATCCAAGATCCTGCTCATCCCTGTCTATAACTGGTAATCCTTGTCTATAAGTGGTAATTCTGTGAAACCAGATCCAATTTTATTGTTCTCCAAGATAATTGGGAGTGGGAAATTCATGATAATAGAGGATTTATGTGCAAAGAATGATATGTTGTTTATTTATGAAAATAATTCAGCATGGTATAAAGGGGCTTAAATGAGTGCAGTTGTTTTTGAAGAAATACAATGTTTTGGTTATTTCTACTCATGGTTTAAGGATTGTGATGATGATGATGATGGTTAACGTCCACAGAGACCAAACTTGGTCTATCAGACCTATAATTTTTTTAGTTCTTAATTGTCTGGCTTCTCGTCTTTCTTGGCGAGATTGGTGTTGTAGCTTTCTTTTTCTTCTCTATGGTCTGCCAACTTCCTTTATCTTGCAACTCCTTTATCTCTTCGGATCCTTGGGACACTAGTGTCTTATCTTCGGGATCTGGGAGTTTTTCTTTGCTGCTAAATGAAGATTTCCTTTGTGCGGTATTCGAATCCTCATAATTTTTTATGCTTGAATGGCTATCGAGTTCATTTGTTTGTTGTTGGGCGGGGCTTTCTCCCTACTTGTCTTGAGGGTTGTTTCTTTCTTGCCCGATTTCTTGTGATTTAGAGTTTTCTAGAGAGTATTCTTCCTTGATGAAAGTGTAATGTTCCTTTTGTGCTGCTTGCCACCATGTAGATATATGGTGATTCTTTCTAGCAAAATTTTTCTGGGAGACTTTTGGGCAATTTTTGGCTAGATGCTCTGTCTCAAAGAAAGATCGACATCTAAAGAGGACACTTTCATAATCAAGTTTTTGGTTCCATACATAGTCTTTTCTTGTTAGGATTATTTCAGTTGGGAATCCAGTGCTGAAGTCCATTTCTAAACAGATGCGTGCATAGGTGGTTCTGACATATTCCTCTGTTTCTGGGCACCTACAATGAAATTTCCCAATTGTATTTCCAATGGCTTTTAGCGAGGAGAGATTCCAGAGATGCAAAGGTAGGTTTGGCAATCTGACCCAAACTGGTGCTAAGGTTATGAATTTTGTTGAGGGATCGAATGATGGATTCCATGGCTTCATGAATAGGCCCGAGTTTTCCCAAAACCAAGGGCTGGAATCTAAAATGCATTGTCTTCTTTCAGAGTTCTCAAAATCTACTATAAATAAACCCTTAGCACAGGGGTAGATATTAATTTCATCAGAAATGAGAGACTTCTATACCTCCGAGATCCAACTATGGAGAGTTGTAGCCGCGGCAAAAAACCATTAAACCAGCAGATTAAGGCACTTTCATAAAACTTCAAGGCCTCATCCAGTGAGGCCTTGACCACCTGCACAGTGGGAGCTAGGGCTTCACTAACAATATCGGTAGGAGCTTGACTCTCAGATATGGACGAAATTGGGTCGGCAATTATCTTTGCGAAACTGGGAGCCATACTGCCAAATATATGTTATCGAACCCTGCAGAAGAGATGCGAAATCTGTTTAATGAACCTGAAACTTAAAACTACAGACCTACTTCCACCGTTATCGCAGAACCGCAAACCTAAACTTAGAACCGAAATCTTTATCAATTTAAATTGATGGGAAATAATTTATGATTAAAATTTTTATCAATAAACTAAAATTATAATCTATTTTGAAATATATTTTTGTTAGGTAAGAAGTATTTAAATTGTTTACCAAATTTGAAAGATATTTATAGGAATCACTATAAAATCCCTTTATTCTAGGTGAAGTTTTTATATTTACTTAAAAGATGTAAAGGTTGTCCATATATATTTGTATGGTATTTAACCTTTCTTGTATGTAGAATCATGTATTGTCGTTATATGTAGACTCATTTTTACTCTATTATATATGCTTTTTTACACGTAAAATAGGATGAAATGAGGTTTTTTTTTTAATATTTTATTATATGTAATTTTTAACTTTTTAACATTTTTTTCTTAATATATTTCTATTACATTTTAAGTTTTTATAAACAATTTTTTTTCACCATTCTTTTCATTTCAACATTTTAATTTTATTATTGTTATTTTAGCATACTTTTAATTTCTTTAATTTCTCATTAACGTTCTTTATGCCCCATGGCATACTTATGATTTCCATTATTGTCTTATTAGCCTTCTCATAGTGTTTTTAGGGTATTATCACTACAAGGAAAAGACTTTCTCGCGGATATTTTTGAGAAACCCCATAGAAAAATACCCTATACATCCGTTTCTAGTGGAGGTTACTAGAGGAGGTTGGCGGGCGGAGGGTTTTGCGGATGGTTTCCTCTTGGTGTGCTTATCATTACAAGTTGCCCCGGTGCTCTCGAACCGAGAAAGCACTGGTTCGGACCAAAACATTGGCACACAGGACACCGTGCACTCCGTACACACATGCTCGGTGTGTCTTATTATTCTATAGCACTGGTGCATCACAGATATTCTGCGTCGGTGCATTATAAAACACCATGCCAAAACCGAAACAACCCGGTGTGGTACAAAGAAACTGCACCGGTGCATCATAATACATCGCGCCAAAACGCAAACCGATCGGTGCATTTGTAAGAAACAGAACTGGTGCACCTATAAACAACGCGCATCGATAAAGGGTTAAATTTAAAAAAAAAAAAATACAGCAAAACAACCTTGATTTTTCAGTTTTCTAGTGCTTCTGAGCTCTCAATTACCGGTGCGCACCCTACCATAGAATGCATCGATGTGCACGAGACCTTGGCACACTGGACATCTTGTGCGACGTACACACACATTCAGGGCCTCCTATTACTGTAACGCACCGGTGCTTCACCACTCTCTCGCGTCGGTGCCTCATAAAACACCGCGCCAAAACAGAAACGCGTTGTTGTGTTCTTATCCAAGAGCACTGGTGCACCGATAAACCGCACGCACTGGAATAGCGTTACATAAAATAAAATAAAATAAAATTAAAAAAAAAAAAAATTAAGGCCAAAAAACCGGTGCTTTACGGATATTCTGCCCCGATGCATCATCAAAATTTCGCTCCGAAACTGAAACATCCCGGTGCAGTGTTAGGGAACTGCCCCGGTGCATTATAAACAACCCGCCAAATTTGACACAGCCCGGTGAGGTTGTAGGTAATCGTATCGGTGTGCCTATAAAACCCCACGTACTGGAACAAGGTTAAATAAAAAAATAAAAAATACGGCCAAAAAACTTCATTTTTCACTTTCCTTAGTGCTCCAAAGCTCTCAAGCATCGGTGCCATTTCCCCTTGTCTGAGCCGCCCTAACATCGGTGCTCTCAGTGCACCCATTGCACGCATTGCTGCTCTGCATTGGCCACCAATCTCCAGCATGCATTTTGAAAAACGGTGGGCAAATTTTCTTTTGCAAAGTTTACAGCCAATATGCCTCATCGACAGCGAAATGTACAGGTATTTTTCTAGTTTTTTCATAATTAAGCCTTTTAGCGGATTAGAAATTGAAATAACCTTAAAAATAACCATTAAAAAACAAAATTTGTCGCACGGTGTGCCGGAGTTGTTCGGCTTGCACCGGATAGTGGTGCTGCATGTAAAATTTATAGGTCGCACCGCCACCGGTGCTAATGGTATCTGCACCATTTCCGAGGCGGTACTGAAAGGTGCCCCGAATAATTTTAAAAAAAATAAAAAATAAAAGGCGATGCGTTCATTTATCCAGGCGCACCGTTGACCACAGGAATCACAGTACATTGCATTGACAGAATTATCCACCCCGGTGTATGTCAGCGCACCACATTCTGGATTCCGAGATGGTCAACGGTGCGATCAAGTAAAAGACCACACCGACAGCTATGTAATTGTCATGAAGTCAATGCGCTGACATGACTATACGCGCCAGGGCATATATTTTAGTCAGTGCACCGCTATTCTGAACTTTTGATGAAGTTAACGGTGCTTTAAAAATAGGCAGCTGCACCAAGGCCGGTGTGTTGTATTTCATTAGGGGCACCGGGACCAGTGCTCTACATTCTTAAGACGCATCGCGACCGGTGCGTGACTATTTTTATGGCGCACCAACTTGTCTATTTGTTTTTTTCAAAAAAGAATATATATGTATATTCCTAAATACATGTTTGTTTTAATAAAACAAAATTATTTAATATGGAAATGATTCAGAGAGTAGAGGAGGAACAGCAGCAACAACAGGTTGCACAGTATGACATGATTCGCCAATGGGAGGCCCGAGAGAGGGAGAGAGATGCATACCCTCGCCCTATTACTGCAGATACCCAGGAGATCCTTAGGCAAGTAGGCCTCCTCAAGTTATATGAGGAGGCTACTTCCCTAAAGGAGCACAGTGTGTTTTTGAGATATCTTATTTGCAGGTGGAATGCCCACCGATAGGCTTTCCAGGTTGGTCCTGACTAGTGGTGCACACCCACTGAGGAGTATATTTATTTTATTACAGGACTATCGATGAGAGGGGTGGATTTTCCCTCATTGCCAGACGTGCCACCTTGTTTTGTAGCAGGGAGTCAATTAGTTTACTCCCAAAGATACATTGGAGCACATGTACTATCTCCTTCAGAGTTTCAGGTACCTGGAGGTCAGTTACGTATAGGGGCTTTTGGTAGATAGGACGTGCAGTGCCTCTCCCTTATCATTTCGACCATTTCACACAACACCAGTGATGGGCAACGCATTAGTTGATCGTTTTTATATTATGTTGATTCTTTAGTACAGCAGCCACGACTTGTCAGTTGGTCTGCCATTTTTTTGCGGCAGTTTTGTATGGCCTTAGATAGATGTCATGCACATGCACAAGGGAGAGTCAACTTCTCTTTTGCTTCAGAGTTGTTTTGTTTATTTTTTGAAAGGTTTCCAGAGATGAGACCTAGTTTTGTTTGACAGCCTCGTAGGTCGATGTTTGAGGCTCGGATGCACATGCGGGGGTAGATGATGCCAAAAAGGGGAGACACTTTGTTTCCAGCCAGGATATCACATGATTCACTGGACTTACTAGCCAATGTTGGCGGGCTGCATCCCTTCATTTTGTTCCCATGTCCTTATGTTGTCTTAGATTGGTGAGGGTGTCCCAACATCCTCTTCACAACTGATTAGCCGCCAGATGATAGAGGTAATATTACTGTTTTATTTATATTTATTCTAACACGTCCTTAATTAACCTGTTTTTATTAAATTGTGTAATGAAATTGTCTAGTTATTGTTGTGTACCTGTATATATTTTGTAGAATTGGCTCTTTTGATGGCAACGAGATGTTGGGTCCACCACATGATCCAGGTGTGGATCCTAATGATGACGATCAGGATATGGTTGATGTCAAGCATGATCATGATGAGGATGAGGCCGGTGCAACAGAGATACATGCTCCTGCTCATCATGGTGCACCATGCCACCTTTTGCTAGGCATGGTCGACCTGAGACCAAATATAGGATGGAGTTGGCCAACCAACTCTATGCATTGATTGTTGATGCGGGCATCAGGCCCGCTCATTACAGAGACATACAAGCTCACGATAAGCTATTACGGATGTGGAGAGGCATGTCGCGTGACATGTATGGCCTGATGCGGCATGTCGTAGGAGCTACGACAGCTGTTACGCGATTCGGGAGGACTGTCCGTAGCTATAGGCGTAGTCGAGCTGCGGCATGTGATGGACATGAGTCCGTGAGTAGAGACTCACATGCATATCATGATCGTTCACCTCGCAGCGCGCCTGATGAGAATGACGTTCCATTGGCAGCATCTAACAGTCATCATGGAGATGAGGCTGGACCATCGGCCACGTCCAATCAGTAGCGTGTAGCTACATCCATCAGTACTAGTCATGATGATCATGAACAGGCTGGACCATCGACCGCCGAGGCTAAACTATTCACTGAGCAAGCCTCCACTACTACTACTCATATTAATTTTGTACTACCACTAGCGGATGCATCCTTCAGTACTAGTGATCATGATCATGAGCAGGCTCGACCATCGACTGTCGAGGCTGCACCCAACTTTACTGAGCAAGCATCCACTTGTAGTACTGCTATTGATGTTGTTATACTACCACCAGCGCCTGATCCATGACATTTATATTACAGTTGTATATTTTTAACATTATTCAGTATATATATATATATATATATATATATATATATATATATATATATATATATATATTAGTTGTACTTAATTTTCATTTTGGTGATCATCATGATGTGGCGCATATTATTAGATCATGTTAGATATGTTCATTTAATGTTTAGCTTGCAGATAGATGTGTATATGTGATAACATCAGTTATTTGACATATTGAGATGTATATTTGATGTTTGAATGTGTTTATTAGTCGAATATGATGTTTGTACGATGGTTATCATGATCGTGATGATGTTTATTAATTAATTTAATATTAAATATTATGTCATGATTGTAATTGTAATTGTAATTTTAATTGTATATAAAATTGTATTTGTATTTGTACTTATTGTAATTTAAACCGTAATTGTATGTAAAATATTTATTAATGTAAAATTTTAATTGTAATTGTAATAGTTAATTTATTCTGAAATGATTGTAATTGTATATATGAAAAATTGTAAAATTGTAATTGTAAATGTAATTGTATGTAAAATTCTAAAATTGTAATTGTATTTGTAATTTTAATTTTAATTGTAATTGTAAATGTAATTCTATGTAAAATTGTAAATGTAATTGTATGTAAAATTAAAATTGTCAATGTAATTCTAATCGTAATTCATGTATGTGAAATTAATGTAAAATTGTAATTGTAATTAGTGCACTTTTAATTGTAATTGTATGTAAAATATTTGTAAAATTTTAATTCTATTAATGTAAAAATTTTAATTCTATTAATGTGAAATGATTTTATTAAAATATTTAAATTTGTAAATTTGCAAATAATTGTAAAATAACAAATCTAGAATAATACAAATTTTTGTAACATAATAAAGTTTAGAAAATAATGAAAATAAATTCATGTACTTTATAATTATCATTATTTTATTATGATCTTGCATACAAAAAAAAAAAAAAAACTTGATACAGTTTGGTGCGCTTATCATCCTAACACGCACCAGTGTGTCATATGTGTGTCACAACTATTCTGCACCGGTAATGAATAAACACAAATAAAAAAAATGCAACTCTATTTTCTTTAAGTGAAAAAAAAAGCAGCAATTTGAAAAATGGGCAGCAATTTTTTTTCAAAAATCTAATTTCATAAAATAATTCTTTAAATACTAAATACTTTTCATTATTTTACTATTTTTGCTAAAAATTTCCTCCAGATATTTGCAGGAGACAAACTGGAGCAAGAGAGCAGGAGGGCACTGTGGAGCAGCGAAATACATTCAAACAAAAGTATTCAGACAATAAGAAACCAAACCTTTGGTGATTCAAACCCTGTATCATAGAATTTGAAACCGTCTCGTGATTAAATTTGATTTTTTTTTACTTTTTTTCTGTAGTTTTATCCATTTTTACCCTAAACCCTTTATTTTTTTGTTTTTGCCCTTTCTTCTCCCTATTTCTATGATTTCAGAAATAGGGTTTTCCATTTTATATTGACGTCCAACCTACGGGACAACTTGCATAGTCGGATCCCAACCCATTCGAAAATTACGTGAATTTTTGAAAAAATGGATTTTTCTTTATCGGTGCACCCTGCGTACTATACTACACCGATGCTCTGTATTATACAGTGCACCGTGAAAGTACTGTAGTAAAAAAAATGAAAACATTTTTTCTAAATCTTTTCGCCAAATCTGAAATAGGGCACTGGTGCTCCATTTAACAAGGAAAACACCGTACGGTGTATTACATCATTTTTGCGGTGCATTTATAATACCCCACACACTGTTAAGTCTATTACACTATTTTTTGTGGTGCGTTTAAAATACCCAACGCATCGTATGGTGTATTATACTATTTTGTGGTGCGTTGTTAATATCCCCATGCACCAGCGGCGGTGCGAACCTCGTGAAAGGCGCATCGGTACCTTGAGATTTATTTTCTACCTAAAAAGTTGGGAATTTATTTATAAATATATTAATGAATAATATGGTACAGGTTTCATATTGATAAAGAAATTTCTGATAAGAGATCAAGTAACAAAAATACTATTAACACATCAAGAAAAGCAAAAAAAGACAAGTTCTTTGTAAATTCTTTATAAAAAATATTATTTTTGAACTATATGTAAGTTTAAATAATATGTATTTTTTATTGTGTATCATGCAGAGCCACAAAATGACTAAGCTCGATATGATTATTTCTGATCTAGGACCATAAGAGCATAAAAGTTTAATGAAAAAATTGCAAAAGGATGAATCAGGTGAATGAAAAAATATTATCGATCCAATATGAGTTTCTTTTTTTAATTATCATTAATAATATACTTAAAATTATTAGATAAGATGTGTCAAATAGTCTACTAATTCACATCTGTTTAATGTTGTACAAGGACCAACAACTCAGAAAATTAATGTTTTTCTAATAAAAGTAAAAAAATAGAACATGCAAATGAAAATCAATTGCTCCTTAGCTCATCTGGAGTGGTGCTGGAAGTTAACGAAAGGGGAAAAAGTTTAACAAAATTTTTAGGGATATAGTGGAATGAATGTATAGACGTTCTTTCCAACAACAACAACGTGCTTCAAATTTAATATGTAATCATTGAATTTTTTTATCATTAGCATTAAACATTAATTTTCAATAATTTTCTTGCATAAAAGAAAAGAAAATGGAACCCATTCAGCACATAAAACAAGACGCAAGGAAGAAAATGGTTGATATCTAAGTTTGTGAGTAATTGTTACTTCCTTATAACAACTTAACTAGATTTCATTTTTGTATTTTTTAAGTTATTTTACAAAAATCATCAATGAATGTCTTCAAACAGGTGCTAACATACAAAGAAGAACCATTAGACGAATTGATTGAAATTGGGTTAAATCTGGGTTGTGAGTATATGTTGGTATTTCAGAATTTAATTGTGGAATTTGTAAGCATCTATTGATGTTGTTTTACTTAGCTCCATCCATAATTAATAGAACAAAAACATCTTTTATATTAAATATATGATTTGTTATGGGGTATAAAACTTGCAGGAAACAAAGTATGGAACTACGCCAACAGATTAAATTTTGAAAGATGGCATGGTACTTGGTTTTGAAAGAATGTGTATAATTTATGAGTCAATTTTTTCTATGGTATGTCATTTTTTTTTTCGATTTACATTGATGTATATTATTTAATATTGCAATTTTCATTATTCTCACCAATGTATATACACTCATTTTCAGTTTATTTTTATGTTTTTAGATGGAAGGTGAAGAAGAAGAAAACAACCAACGCCATGAATAAAACATTCCTGAAAATAACCGAAGTCGTGGAAGTAGCTCTAGCAGTGACAACAGTTCAAGCAAAGAATGATGATCACTATGTTTGGAAATAAAAGCAAGGCGTTTATATATATATATATATATATATATATATATATATATATATGTCTGTGAAATCAGACATTTTGTTTAATGTAATAGACATAGTGTCCCAATTGAAAGACAAAGGGATACCAATAACTATCATATTTTGTATGATAAAGATTGTCTTATATATATATATATATATATATATATATATGCATTTGAATGTGATGTTTGGATTAATTTGTTATATCATATCATAATTGTTGTGGTTTTTTAAAATTCATTATTCATCAAAAGTCGACACATATATATCTTATAACAATATTCATCTGAATTAAAATATTTTATGATTATATATATATATATATATATATATAATCATAAAATATGTTTTAATTTATTCTATTGTGTTCTCCATTGTCGTTCTCAAATGCACTAATAAAAATTTAATTCATATGAATATTGTTATAAGATATATATGTGTCGACTTTTGAAGAATAATAAATTTTAAAAAACCACAACAATTATGATATGATATAACAAATTAATCCAAACACCACATTCAAACGCATTAATAAAATGTAATTAATATGAATATTGTTATAAGATGTGTCGACTTTTTATGAATAATGAATTTAAAACAATCACAATAATTGGACTGTCACAGGTCGATGTTTCTAAAAAATACAACATGAAAACTGGTGTGTGTCAATAACTGTACATCGGTGTGTTTATGTGTCTATACACACCGGTGTCATTATACGATCTATGGGCACCAAAAAAATACTGATACCAGTTATCAATATCGATGTGTTTGTGTGATATTGCGCACTAGGGTGTTTACGTATCTCTAAGCACCGGTGCATTTTTACAATCTATGGGCACCGCACGATACCGATACCAATTATAAATCTCGGTGCCTTTTTATGATACGGTGCACCGGTGCGTTGATACGACCTATGGGCACCGCACAAATCCCAAGACCAGTAATAATGGCCCCGTTTGTTGTATGACCAACATTATGCCCAGTGCAGTTTTACACCTAAACGTCTTGGTGTGTTGGACTAACACAACCCCGGGGCGCCGTCGGCATGTAAGCACCCGTGCGTTAAAGGCAGAGTAGCGCACCGATGAAAAAACATCCCTAATAACCTCCGGCCACCCATTTTTTTTATTTGTGTTGAATCTCCATTAAAAGCTCCGCGAAAACCTCCGTAACCATAAACAGATGTTGTAGCAAATGTTTTTTTGACAATTTTGGCCAAGTTTATAACACTAAAAACCTCCTTTATAACCTTCGCTAGAGGGTCTTTTCCTTGTATTGTATTGGCATATTATTATCATTCTCAGTAGTCTATTTAGCATCAAATTGTTATTGTTTATTTGTAGCTGCTACAACCACCCTCCAAAATTTTTCCTATGTCTTGATTTTGGAGCCTTTTTTTCTATCCAAGAGAGCTTATCTTGTATTGATGTCAAGTATTCATGATTTCATCAAGAATTATTCTTTCCTTCTGTGTTTGTGTTAGTTTGTTTTGATACTTATCCGATCTTTTGAATCATAAGCTAAGCTCTTGACTTCGCCTTACAACATTTCTAGGCTTTCCTCCACAAACTGCGCAATCCATAAGGGCAAGCTAGCCTTGATGATGAAAATTGTTCAATCCATTCTGGCAGCCTTGCCTTGAGCTTGATAACTGCAGAGTCATGGATGGTAGCCCAACACTAAGATAAGAAATTGCGAAATCCATTCCTTGAGCTCAAAAACTGCGCAATGCACTAAGTTGGGAAGTTTACCAGTTCCCTATAATTGTGCAATCTTCCTTACCAGTGTGCACGACAAGTTTCTTGAAAAAAGAAAAGAAAAGAAAAAGTGAAAAAGGATCCCTATAAAATAGGGGTTCATTATTAGTTTTCCGAAGGTGGCACAGTTGTCATTTTTATAAATTTCTGCCAAATGTCGGTTTTTCCATAATTTTAGGCACGCGCGTCATAAACGCTAATCCGTGCAAATCTATTTAATTGATGCCTCTAGAGCTCATTTGTACATTATATCTTAGAGCGCTAGCATTCCCAAGGATATCAAGGAACCTTCGGTGGAGTTTGTGTCACTTTTCCAAGTGAGTTTTTCTTTTGTTGCCTTTTGTCGTCTTTTGTCGCTTTTTTTGGTCGTTTTTTGTCATTTTGTTTCTATGACTGTTGTTTTTCTTGTTTCTCTTCATGGTTGCTAGCATTTTAACTTATGTTAGCTTGTAGAATTGTTGATTCAGTTTTTCGTTCCTCTTTCATAAGTGTCACATTAATTTTTTTTTATTTTTTCACATCGGTGGTCATCGTTTCGGTGACTCTCCTCGCATATTTGATTTTCCTTCCGTTTGTTGAGTTTCTACACTTGATTCACACTGATCCATCCATACTTAGATAAATCTGCACTTTAACTTTCACTGTCATTTAGATCTACTTGTTTCCCACACCTTCACCAAGAAGATATGCACTTCACTTGGCCAATTTTCACCTTGCCTAGCTGGGAAATGCGCAAGTATGAGGCTTAGGCCTAGAGATTGGCCTCTAAGACTGTGCAATGCATAGTACAAGCTGGCATAATTTTTCTTTGTGCAGTTCGAAGGCTTATTCTGCCACCTTGTCCACTGAGACTGCACAATGTGCAGTCTCTCCTAATCACTTCCCAAGACGAACTGCAGATTGTGCAGTCTCAAGCCTTATGTTGTATCCTTGGCTACTAGGAATACACAGTGCGTAGTTCCCTCATCCATTCTACCTCACTTGATCATGAAAATTGTGCAATCATTATCATCAATCCGTTTTTTTTTTTGCATGATCATTCTTTGAAAGTTGATTTGCAAAAGCTAATGTTTTCTTACCATGAGTGTCTATTCACTCCCGTATGTACTACAATTGTTGAGCACTTCCCTTTTGAAGTCATTGTTACCATGGCACCCAAGGGATCTGCTTCAAAATATACCACAGAAAGCAGTTTCGGGGAAGCAGTTGAGAAAATGCTAGTAAACTTGCCAGTGTATGCATACACTTAACTGTTTGTGGAAAAGGAGTCAGATCTAACATGGTTAAAATTGAACGAAGCTTTTTAAGCAAAGAGCTTCAAGGCATATCTAGAAGACCGACATGTATATGTTAGTGTTCAATAGTCGATATTACACAGGGTTGCATGTAGATATCCAACCTTCCCATGTGCAAATTTCATCATCTATATTGTTTCACATATTGATGTGAAGACCGTGAAAATATTTCTATGTTTATGACAGAAGATTACCATCTTAAGTACCATTTTCCCGAGCGAGAAACACTCGTGGATTCATATTTCTATGCCACCAACAACTATTTGAGCTCAGAATACATTTTTAAAGGATGAGTGAAAGAGCCATCAAATTTTTGACAGACAGTCAACAATACATACAAGACACGGTCTCTCAGGAGGGCATATAAGCTCTTGGTTATATTAGCTTGTATAATCTACGATCATCAAATCACAATGACCTTCTTTGAAGAGTGGGTAGTCTTAATGAACTAGGTTGTGAACGAGGGGAATTCGTTCAACTGGTCAGATCTATTGGCTTGACATTTTAGAATCCCTGTAGCAAATTCTCAGAATCCTCCCAAGGGCAAGTAAGAAATTTTCTATATGTATGCATATTTACTCAATGTAATATTTTCACATAATGCATTCCCTGGAATGAGATGGACTTGGACACTGCGAGATGCTTCCTTGTACATCTATTGCAAGCTACTCTCATATTGCAGCCATCAAGGAGTAATGGATAAGATAACTAACAAGTTCCTCATTCCACTATACAAATGATATTTGAGGAATAACCACCTTGCATGTCACATAGAGAAATGGAGGCAATAACGGAGATCACATATTGGTTTGCCTCACCGGATGACACCTTCCATAGAGTGTTCCGCAGTCAGAAGTCGTCGCATCTTTTTCCAAGGTATGCACCAACAAGCTTGTCATGCAAGAAGTTTCATATCATCTCTCCATAGGGTTGTCAGCAACTTTTCACAGGAAGAAGAAAGAACCATGGCCAACTCTTCCTATGAAAATTGGATTGTACGAGATCAAGAACCTGAAATTTGTGAATACTGAAGGAAAGGAAATAGAGAAGTTTCCATTCAGTGCTTGAGACTTTAATCCATACGATCCTCGTGGTATTTGCAAATACCACTGTGTGAAAATACACTTCAAGTGGCTCAGAGGGGAAATTTCATGGCCAGAGGATGATCCATGGCAGAATTTCTATAATGCCTCCAAATGCTGTGAGCTAGTCAGTTTTTTAGGAACTTCACAGATGACTTTACAAAAGGAAGCAACTTCTGAAGTAGTTATAGCATAAAGGAGAAACCCCGCATAGGATAAGGGAAAGAGAAAGGTTGCTTACAGTCCGGGGGGGAGAATCCATAAGATTAAAGCAGATCCAACTATTATGAAAGCGATTTTAGCAGTAGAGACAAATAGGAAACAAAGGATGCAAAGAGAAGAATGGAGGAAAAGAGAAGAGCAAAGGAAAATGGAGGAAGAAAATCATAAACAAGAACAAGAAGATAAGTAGAAACATGAAGAATAAGAAAGTCGAAGTGCAATAACAAAAGATACAACATGAAATAAAGTTGAAGAGAAAGAACAAAACCAACCACCAACAGAGGAGGAGAGTAGACAGATGCAAGACCGGGAGCTTTATCAAAAATTTGAAGAATTGATAGATATTGATGACATGGAGGTGAAACCAGAGCTATAGAATCAAGATGTCGACCTAATTCCAAGTACACAACAGTTCACGAGTCAGTCTCCACCACCACCAGCATTAGAGTTAGCTTCAAAAGAGGAAGAGGAAGTTGCACCTCTTGATGATGATTCAGTTATGGACATGTACACTCTTTCGTATAATCACTTTCAAAGGAAGATTTTACAAGAACGTAAGAAGACTTTTTCAGATTACCTCGCATTGTCTGCATTCATTAGAGAAAGTGTGATAGTGGTAGACACCAGGAATAATCCCAATGTGATTTTCGAAGCCAACTTGGCCTTCACAGGTGCAGCAAGGTCAAACACTTAGTATTTAATGGCCAAGAATAAGCAATTGGAACAAAACTTATAGGCTATCAAGAAAGAAGTAGATAAATCCATGCAACAACTCAAAATGTAGCTTCCACATAGGTTTAACTCGAGGAAATGAGAGAAACGATACTTGGTGAAGCATCAACACTTGAAGAGACATGCAGAACATCTATGAGGAGCTTCTTGTCGTACATAAGGTAGTTGTCCACTTGCATGGCTTGCAACAGCAATGTAAATACTTTGTTAAAACTCTTAGGAATGTACAAGATTTCATCACTGCCATGCGTGACTGGTGAATGCGATACAAAGGGGAACTGCTTGAATTGGGAAATAAAATGAAGCAACAAGCAGAGCTAGAGAAAGAAAGAGTCTGAATGTTGATCCAGAACAACAAGTATCTCACCTCATTCATTAGTAGCATTCAGGCATCGTATGTACAATTATACAATAGTTTGGATTTCTTGGTGAATCCACACAGGATCCCATAAGTTGACTCGCTCACCAAAATCAATCCTAGGAACCAGGTCAGGTAGGATATTTAAGAGTAATTGAAGCAGCTTAGAAATATTGGCACCAAGGAATATTTGGAGCTCAAAAAATACAACATACAGAACTACATCGGTGGCCCTGTCTAAGTGAGAACAATGTTGCTACTACTAAAAAGGAAAGTTTAAATTGGTTCCAAATTATTGTACCTAGATGCCATGGAGGCTAGAGTTTGCTTCCATCCAGACACCATCACACAGTTTGGGGATATCATTGCACAGTACGAAGCTTGGAACCAATATGTGACCGGAAGACATTAATTTGAATTTACTAAGCTAGATTTTCCCCAAACTCAAGCATGATAGTGTTTTGTCTTGTTATGTTGTCGAGTTGTCTCTACCCTATTTATTCTTATATGGGTATGAGTGTACTTATAATATTATTTTTTAAATAATTTTTAAGTGAAATTCCAAGTGTCAATTGTGGAATGTGAAAAGTCATTATGTAATGTAATTGAATAGTCATTTTTAAAGAAGTTGAAGAGTCATGAGGGAAGTCTAAGAGTCACAAAGGGGAATGTGAAGATACACCCCCTTTTGTTATAAATATGTCCTCATAATTCAAGTAAAGGGATTTTGGGGAGCCAATATTTTGGCTAGGCTTAGGCTTAGAATCAGGAGCTTGGGAGTTTTTTGAGAGCCTTGGCTACTTCGTAGCATAGATGGAGTATCTTTATTTGTAGGAGCAGGTGATTTTGACTTCCCATTCCACTATTGGGGCTAGTGGTTCATCAATGGTGTATGTATGATTGGAACTTTCACATTAATAAAATCTCAGAGCCAACATCTTTTCATGCATATGTTATAAATATAGTAGGACTATTATTGTTGTATTTGCAATAAGTTTTTTGTTAAGTATTGGACCAAACTTGCCAAGAGCAGAGTGAGATAGCTAGAGATAGTGCAAAGGTTTCTCTGGAAGGGAAATAACATTGTATTGTTTCATGTTCTTGACTTTATGCAATATACAGTTAGTGGGTTTTTTAGCTGAGACTTTCCCCAGATACATCATTGTGTTGTGTGATTGAAATTATTTCTATTTCTTGTTTATGTGATTGTGCAATCGTAATTGGTTTCCTCAATTTGTAGAATTGATCCAGTATTTTTTTTTAGTACATTACAAGATCCGTCTATATATTTAGATATTTATACATGGTATCATAGCAGGAATCACCATATACGAGAAGAATCAGAGTATGTTTTTGAACAAGTGAATCGAATTTGTAGATTTATTCTTTAGGACCAACAACAAATCAAGATGTATTTATCTGGATTGAGACTGGAATATTTCCATAAGGGTAATTCGAATTACATAGCATGGAAGGATAGGATGGAGGTAGTGTTGGAGGAAAACGGACTGAAGGAATTCATAAATAGTGATATTTCCTAGCCCGTAGCAACAGATGCTCAACTTCTTGATGCATAGAAGAAAAATGTAGCTAAGGCAAGAAGGATTATGTTAGAAGGAATTCAAGATCATATTGTCTCAAACCTCCATGGAAAGGAAACTCCATATGCTATGTGGAAGGCCTTAACATATCTGTTTCAGAATAGAAGCGACCATAGGAAGCTGGCGCTCAAGGAAAAGCTTAGAAATATCAAGATGGAGAAGGGCGACATAATCCCAAAATACTTGACAAAGTTCACTCAATGTCAAGATGAGCTTGGAAGTGTTGGTGTGATAGATTCCCAGGATGATTTGGTAAGCCTAGCACTTCTAGGCCTTCCCAAGATTTGGAATAGCTACCAAGACTCGGCGAATGGAAGGGAGAAGATACTAGAGTGGGAGTGATTGTGGTCCGACTTGGTACAAGAAGAGATTCAATGGAACACTAGAGATGGATCCTCATCAAAGACTAAAAATGAGGAGAACTATGCCTTGGCTGGAAAGGAGAAGAAAGGGAAAGGGAAGGTATCCCATTCCAAATCAGATTCCATTCAGGATGGAAATTAGAAGCGATACTTTTCAAAGGTAAAAAAATTTCGTTTTCATGAGCATAAGCATTATGCTACAAAGTGTCTGCACAAGAATACCAACAAGAAGTCCTCAGGAGGAGTGCCACATCAAGCACTTGCTTCATAGTTTGAGTTGGATTTCACCCTCATTACATGCATGGTGTTATTGGTGATGGGTTATGTGTACTACTTAGATAGTGGAGCTTTGTTCCATATGACCGACAATAAATAATTCTTCAGTAACTTGGAGGAGAAGGATCTCCATATGCACATCGAGATGGGAGATGACGAGAGGTATAACACTATCAACATGGGTAAAGTTACATTTTAGAGGGAGTGAGTTACTCCTCTCACATTAAAATATGTCATGTATGTTCCTATTTTACATAATAATTTAGTTTATGTTGCTATGTTGAAATACCGTGGCTATGATGTGATATGCAGTGAAGGAAAGGTGTTTCTTTGTCACAAAGCCATGGGACATGTGAAAAATATTTGGGTTCAAGTAAAGAACATCTACAAATTGGATGCAGAAGATTGTGTTGCCTTGAGTACAAAAGCAGAGAAGGTGGAGAGTTAAGACATCGGTGAGTTACGGCACAGGATATTGGTCCATCTACACCATGGCTCTTTGAAAATCATGCAGCAGATTTCTACAAGACTTCCAAAGGGTGCACCTATACAGCGAGATACATGCAAAGGGTGTACGTTGGGGAATTATACCAAAGACACCTTTCATGATAAGGAAAGCCGAGAAAAGGTGATCCTTGAGAGAGTTCACTTAGACGTGTGTGGACCATTCTTGACAGCTTCCACAGAAAAACACAGGTATTATGTGATTTTTGTAGATGATTTTTCACACAAGTTTTGGATTTTCTTCATGCAAAATAAAGATAATACATTCTCCAAGTTTTTTGATTTCAAATCACTTGTCGAGATATATACATGGAAGAAGGTGAAGGCTCTAAGGAGCAAAAATGGTGGAGAATATTTCTTTAACGAATTCAAGATCTTTTATGATTCAAAAGGAATTCAAAGGGAATTGATAAAACCTCATAACAAAAAAAGAATGGGGTTTCTGAAAGGAAGAATAGAACTATTTTGGGAGCAGCACAAACTATGTTGCATGATCAGGGCCTACCATTGCATCTATTAGGTCCCTGTAATTTGTCAGCTTGGCAAGACCAAATAGACAAGGGTAACATCAAACCAACTTTGGAGTCCTAGGACCTAGCCTTCCTGGACTCAGAGAGGGATCTCTCTATATTTTTATAAAAGATATAACGTGTTTGATTTAGGATGCTAATTTTAGGCTAGTTAAAATGATAGGGTTGTTTCTTTTGTTTTGTTTGGTTGGGTTGCTTGTTAAGAAGAGTAGATAGAGTAAGAGAAATTCAAACGATTGGGCTATGGGGTCTGTGAAAGGCTTGAAAATTACAACAATAAATCAAGGGTGTTTCATAGGGAAAATTAACAAAGCCAAATGGATATTAATAGCTTATGTGGGTGTGAAATGAAAATTAAGTTGTGAGTTTAGTAGGTTTAAAGGGAAATTAAGAATCCTTTAATAAATACTAGAACAAGAAGATCCTTTAAGAGAAATATGCTTAAGAAAGAACCAAAGGACAGGGCATACCATAAACTTCTTTATCCAAACTTCACTAAGTAAACTTTAAGACAACAATCCAGCAAACCCTAGAGAGCAGGGAACTCCTAAATTCTCTAGCTATTTACCTTCAGACAAAGAAAACATTTAAGATAAAAAATAAGTGATGATTAAAGAGTAGGGAACTCCTAAATTCTTCAATCAAACTTTAAAAGACCTTCAAAATGACTTTTTACGATAGGCCAAAGGACAGGGCAAACCATAAACTTCTTTAGCCTAAACCCTAATAAGTAAACTTTAAAGAAAGGTCTTAAAAACAATGTTTCAAGCTACACCAAAGGATAGGGCATACCATAAACTTCTTCGGTTTGACTCGTATTAAATTATTTTCAAGACAAAAAGCTAGGTGGAATCAGAAAGAAATTATGAATTCTCCAGTCAGACCCAGCAGAGGAAAACATTTGAACAATAGAGAGAAAACAGATTTAAGGTGACTCTAACGTCATATCTTAACCTAAATTTTCTGCTCTATTGCAAGAGAAAGGATGGAAAATATGGAAAACATAAGGAAACAAATGTAAGATCAGAACAACATCACCATTTAGACAAGTTCATGAATCTTGTGAATATGCTTGCTCCATTAATATTTAGTCCAAATATAGTTACAAAGCTCCAAAACCAACTTCTTCACAACTCAAAATCCATGTAATATTCAGCTCAACAATCAACCAACAACACTATGAAGCATACATGCAGTATTTATCTACAAAATGAGGAGGTGAACCCTAACTAGAGTTTCAAATGTCATTTATTACATAGTTAATGCATTTGACCTTTGAGACCATACAAGGCCCAAGGCAAAATATCTAAAACTCATTCATTGCAATAATAACTTCTGAAATAACTTCTACTATAATTTTGGAAAAATTTTGACTTTAAGGCTTCAAAATATCTTTTTCAATAACTCCTGGTAAGGGCACATCTCCAAGGTACAGGGGCACAACGCTAGTGCAAACGCGCAGCGCCAAGACTGAGGAAATGACCTGTTTTGCAGCTAACTTTTGGAGGCCTTCCCTGTGTCCAAATGAGCTCCATGATAGCTCATTGGAAATTCTGTCCTATATAGTCTCCAAATATGCTTTTAATTTTTAGAATAGTGCCAAATTTCCTTGTCAAAAATCACTTCTCCCAATACTGCTAAACACGCAAGGCCAGTTCCAAAAAGAGGGCAGAAAGGTGATTTTTTGGTAGTTTTTGGCCTTTTTGAGGGACCAGTCTTGCTCCAAATCCTATGAAACGTTAAGAGTTTGATGTACTTGGCATGAAGAAAATCAATGTGCTGACATTTTTCCATTTGAGTGCCCCAAAAAATATCGCAGCGCCAGTGACGCTACGCATTTGGCCAATTTTTGCAAGTCAAATTGTCAAAAATAAAAAAATGTGCACAAAGGTGCCAAAATTGGAAATTAGCTTGTTGATTAAGATTTAGAGGCTTGGAGAGACACATGAGCAAGGATATTCAGTTTTTCCTTCTCCTTTGCCTCATTTAGAGCCTTAATCTTTGCATGGGCTCGTTTGAGCTTGGTCCTTGCAATCTTGTTTCTCATGGCATAATGTCTTGCGATCTTTCTCTGAAGGTCAATGTATCTCTTGGCCTTCTCTAGTTGAACCTCTAGGTGAAAATTGGATCTCTCTAGCCAAGAGTCCCTATATCCATCAATTTCTATGGAAAGCAACTCAATTGGAGTGAGCTGCTCTGCCAACTCTGCCTCTTTTTACCTTTCTCGGGCTAAAGCCTTCTTCAACCCAATAGTCTTTGGCCTCTGTCTAGGAAGTTGTTCTTCCTCATTATCACTATCCCCATATCTACCCAAGGTCTCATCCAAAAAATCTTTGGCCTTTCCGACCTCTCTCTGAGCTCTAATTGCCCTAACCTCATTGATGGTCTTCTTTGCCTCTAACTGTTGATTCTCTAACTCAAAATAGTTAATCACATTCTTTGCCCTACCAAGATTAAATTGAAGCTCACTAAACTTGGCATCCTTGCCTCTTATTAATGCACTAGTAGTCCTCTCCTCATCCTCATCATCAAGGTCAATTAATTGAAACTCTTGCTCAATTTCATGCTTGTTCTCCTCCTCAACAGTGATAGGTTCTGTGACCTTTCCTTTTCCTTTATCAACCTGTTTTGCTGATGAAGAAGGCATGGCCCCTTGCACATCAAGTGCAACAAACACATGCCTGTAGCCTCTCCGATATGTCAAAGGAAAAGGCTCAATGTCACTAGTACATTTGGTCAAAAATTTTACACTTTAGTTTCGACACTTTTGACGTATTGTCAGAAATTTCCCAAATTTTTATCAATTTTTTAAATCCCACCAACTAGCATCGCTTTAACAACGTTTATGGGAAAACGTCGGAATAGCGACATTTAGGGGTATCTTCGGAATAGCAAATTTTGTGAATAAAGCGTTGGAATAGCGATTTTTATGAACCAAGCGTCGTAATAGCAACGTTTATGAAACAAGCGTCGGCAACTGTCGAAATAGAGATGTCTGGGAAAACCGTCGGAATAACGACTATTGTGAAACTAACGTTGGAATATCGACTTGTGTGAAACGAACATCAGAATAGCAACATTTGTGAACCTAACATGACAAAATTAAATGTAGCCATGCCTAAAATTACATGTCAAACGTTGGAATAGCGACATTTGTGAACCTAACATGACAAAAGAAAATGTAACAATGCCTACGATTACATGTCAAACATGCCCGAATGGAGGGGGGAGGCATTCACAGTTATTAGAACATATCTGGAGCAAGGGAGGAGTTCACATATATTAGCACACAACATAAGAGAATGTAACCATGCTCCAATTACATATAAAATATGCCCAAATGGATCTTCATACCGAAATGCATCTCTAGAGCGGGGGCAGTGTTCACTGGTATTAGCGCATCTCTGGAGCGGGCGCAACATTAAAATATATTAGTGCATCTCTAGAGTGGGGAATCGTTCACGGGTATTAGCACATGGTGTAGCGGGGGCAGATATTTTCACATGTATTAGCACATGGTGGAGCTAAGGCTGATATTCTCTTCTCTCACACATTGTCGATTCAAAAAGAATCCCTAGGAAGAGGGCCAAATGACACAAAATGGGTTGGTCTAGAGGAGCTGGGCGAGCGTGTACTCTAACCAACCACAGAGGGAGAGAGAAAAAAAGAAAAGGGAAAATGGTATCACGAAGGTAGCGGGGGGAAATACATGTTGTACTAGAGGGTATACACTTCGCTACAACCTTCAGAATTGGGTTGTTGTTGCTAGATGCAACAGAGCCCTATAACAAGCGTGTTGGCCATTTACAGCAAGTTGGGCATTTCTCTCATGGTTTTTTGGGAATACTGTGGAGCTTCTATCTAATACCAGGTGCCATCCTCCCTCTCTGTTATTATATATTCAAGCTTTATATGGGTAGGAATTATGTTATGTGTGATATCTCCAAATACCAGGATGTATGATTTCTCTCATCTACAACAGAATGCATTTATGGTTCACATGCATATATTGAAGCATTAAGCATGCCATTTTAAACCTTGAGAGCTTAGTTCGATGCTTAGGGTTCAAAGTGTTCATTTATGAATTCAAACCTGTGAAATAATTCTGTATTGAGGTGCTAGGGTGAGACGAGTGATTATTTGAATACACTTGATGAACTAAGCAAACTAAGATCATCCTTAGTGTTTCTCATTTCCTTACGAGTTATTCACACCCAAACCCACATTTGGATGATATTATAACTTCAGAACTGCAAGTGCATATACCCTTAGAGATATTTTGTCTAACCTGGTGAAATATGTATGGTTCTGGGTACTCCGGAGCCACTACATGTAAGCATAATCATCTAGAAGTCTTGGAGTATATAGGGTGGGTTACAACCACTTCAAAGAGAGATTCGTCATGCTTCAATTGATTTTTTTGTGAAGGGTTTACACAGGGTTTAATTCTGCTTAGTTTTCAAGCCTTTTGATCTAAGAACATCCTGTCAAACTTCAGAAATAATTCTCACTAGTTTATCCTTGACTTACGGCTGCCACAGATATTTTGGCATGTGCCCCTCAAAATCTGTCCCCAGCTTTTAGGAACTATGATGAAGAGAATTATTGCTTAGTAATCAGTTTTCAAAATTCACCTAATTTCAAACCATCGTCTTTGTTTCAAGTTCATCTATCCCCTGAGCCCTCCAAAACATGATTTTGTAGCTTATTTTCAACAAAAAATTTGGGGTAAATTGTTTTGAACCAGTTCCTTTTACCTACACACCCAAGTGATGAACATGAAATAAATCTTTTCACCCAAAAGGTTGAATGCGGTAAACAAACCCTTTCAACCATATGGCCTACCTCAAAGTAGTTGATTGTAACACACTAGTTCTTTCATTTAATCAATGTTTCATGACTCCATCAGTGCTTAGATTTGATAGGCACTAGCCTTACATCATCCCATTTCTTTATTTCCCTCATTTTTATTTAATTTTCTCTTCATTCCCCTTTTCCATTTCCATCGTCACATACCATTGCTACAACCACTTTGTTTTGTCAAGACTTTTCGTTTTTAATGTTCAGCCCCTACTCCATCTCCTTGATAATAATTTTCTTAGGGAAAACCCCCTTGTTGAATAAGAGCCAACCAAAAGAGAGAAAATCTACTATGGTGATAGTGGGCCTCCTTCCTGAGTTGAACAAGACTATCCCCTTGATGTTTGGGACTTCACATCATTTGGGGATGCTAGATTTTGTGGTAACAGGGTAAATAGGGGCAAAGTCTGAAAATATGCTAAAACATTTAATATGCCAGATTTAGTTGGTTGGTCAACCTCAAATCTGGATAGATAAACATTTTTGAGAAATTCCAAACAATTTTTTAGTTATAACTTATGTACAATTTAAGGTGTTTGAGTTTTCTCTTTCATTGAATTTGTTTTTAGGTTTTGATTGTATTTATGATGCAATTTCTTATAGGAAGGTTGAGACTTGTAGCAAGTTGAAAGGAAACTTCCCCACTACTTTAAAGTTGTAGAATGAAATTTACACTCTTAGTTTCCTTCAGAAGTCTGAATTGGGATAGATAAAAACTAACTCCAATTATGTCAGTGTTAAATGCATCACATTAAAATTTTGTTTTGAATTAGAAAATGAATTTAGCTTGCCTATATGGGCACCGTAGTCGTAGAATCTGTCATGATTGAAAAAATGCCTATGAAATTCTTTTCCCTGGATGGACGATAATTAACTCAATTCTGTCAGTGTTAAATGCACCGCCTTCAAAATTCATTTTGAATTAGAAGAAGGAATTTTGCTTGATTGTACAGGCACCATAGTGATAAACTTTCTGTCATTTTGACAAACTGACTATGAAATGATTTGCCCACTTTCTATTATGTCCAATTGTTTCAAGCTTCTTGCTATTAGAAAAATAAATTTACCTTGTTAATTTAGAGTTATGTGCTTATAGGGTTAGAGGCACATAAAGACCATACATTTAATTTTAAACTGACATTCTAAAATGGGGATAACTGAAAATTAGAGGGAATCCACTTTAACAAATAGATCTACATTAGTGCAAACTCTACAGATTTTTAAAGATAAAAAATGGACCACTTCATTTTTAAAATTATCTGAAAGCAAGTGATTAATTTTTTACTATGTTAGAAGCCCTTGTTATAAAGCAAATTTCACAAAGGAAGAGGAGAAGACAAAATACACATACCGTTCAATTAATTATGTAAAAATAATATACCATTCTACAAGAAATGACAAAAAAATAATTTGTAATGTGTTTACAGATGGATGGTTAGTGACTTACAAGCTGCAGTTGTCTTTTGTAAATTGGAATGGGACTCAGATTCGTAAGGTGGTGGGACTAGTTGTGTGAGGAGAAGGAATAGAAATAGTAGTTTAAAAATATAGAAGTGATGACAGCCACGGTGGCATGACAGGGTTTCGATGTTCAGCGGTTTGTTTTGGGATATTATTTAGCATAGACTGGAGTGAAAAATGGGTGGGATGTAAATAGGAGTTTGGTTGAAATTTGTATTATCCAACCTTAACGGTAACCATCATCAACATGTCTCAAGCTCTTTTTTTCCCTTGAATTCCAGAGTCCACAAAGCGTTCACACTCTGCATTTTCCATCCAGTCCTCTTTCCATTTATAAACCCATGGTATTGCCCATCTCAGTCTTCTTTAAAACCTTTTCAAACCTTGTCAAGAATATTTAAAACTATTTCCAGTGGCCTTCAACATTACAGAATAGGTCCACAAGATCTCCCATATACCACTAAATTCTACTGCACATATGTTGAAATTCCCTTAATCCTCACTATCAATGTCCTCAAATATTTTCTTTCTTAGTCACACCATATATTATTGAGGCCTTGATTCTTTCCTTCTCATGTCCTTAAAGCGCCTCAATATTCATTATGCATGTCCTGAAATGGCCAGAGAAGATTCCCCCTATCTTTTCTCTTATTTGATGAAAACTGATAAGACTTCAATCTGGGAAATCCCTGTCTGAATTTTTTTTAGGTTTTGGGTAACCCATGTAATTTGAAAAAATCATTTTTGATAGCCCCTATTTATTGTATAATAAGATTTGGTACTAGCTTTCATCCTCAAAATTTGTTTAGGATATTTACCATGGTGATTTATGTTGGAGACCAAGTTTGTAATAAAAGCATAGTTGGGTGCTTTGAAAAAAATCATAAAGCATCAGAATTGCAGGCATTTTGATTTTTTTCTTTCATTGAATTTTTTTTTAGGTTTTGATTGTATTTATGATGCAATTGCTTGTAGGAAGGTTGATACTTGTAGCAATTTGAAAGGAAACTTCCCCACTGCTTTAAAATTGTAGCATGAAATTTACATTCTTAGTTTCCTTCAAAAGTCTGAATCGGGATAGATAAAAATTAACTCCAATTTTTTCAGTGTTAAATGCATCACCTTAAAAATTTGTTTTGAATTAGGAAAATTAATTCAGCTTGCCTTTATGGGAACCATAGTGATAGAATCTGTCTTGCTTAACAAACTGCCTATAAAATGCTTTGCCCTGGACGGATGATAATTAACTCCAATTCTGTCAATGTTAAATGCATCGCCTTCAAAATTCATTTTGAATTAGAAGAAGGAATTATTCTTGACTATACAGGCACCATAGTGATAAAATTTCTGTCATTTTTGACAATCTGCCTATGAAATTCTTTGCCCGCTTTCCATTTTTTTCAACTGCTTCAAGCTTCTTGCTATTAGAAAATAAATGTACCTTGTTAATTTAGAGTTATGTGCTTATAGGGTTAAAGGAACATAAAGACCATACCTTTAATTTTAAAGTGACATTCTAAAATGGGGATAACTGAAAATTAGAGGGAATCCACTTTAACAAATAGATGTAAATTAGTGCAAACTATACAGATTTTTAAAGATAAAAAATGGACCACTTCATTTTTAAAATTATCTGAAAGCAAGTGACTAAGTTATTACTATGTTAGCATCCCTTGTTATAAAAAAAATTTCACAAAGGAAGAGGAGAAGACCAAATACACATACCGTGCAATTAATTATGTAAAAAGAATATACCATTCTATAAGAAATGACAAAAAAATAATGTGTAATGTGTTTACAGATGGATGGTTAGTGACTTGCAAGCTGTAGCTGTCTTTTGGAAATTGGAATGGGACTGGGATTCGTAAGGTGGCGGGATTGGTTGTGTGAGGAGAAGGAATAGAAATAGGAGTTTGAAAAGAGAGAAGCGATGGCAGCCACAGTGGCATGATAGGGTTTCGATGTTTAGCGGTTTGTTTTGGGATATTATTGAACACAGACTGGAGTGAAAAATGGGTGGGTCGTAAATTGGAGGTTGGTTTAAATCTTTATTATCCAACCTTAACGGTCACCATCATCTACATGTCTCAAGATTTTTTTTTTCATTTGAATTCCAGAGTCCACAAAGCGTCTCACACTCTGCATTTTCCATCCTGCCCTCTTTCCATTTATAAACCCATGGTACTGCCCATCTCAGTATTCCTTAAAACCTTGTCAAACCTTGTCAAGCATCTTTAAAACTATTTCCAGTGGCCTTCAACATCACAAAATAGGTCCACAAGATCTCCCATATGCCTCTAACACCTGTAACATCTACTGCACATGTGTTGAAATTCCCTTAATCCTCACTACCAATGTCCTCAAATCTCTTCTTTCTCAATCACACCATATCTTATTGAGGCCTTGATTCTTTCCTAATCATGTCCTTAAAGTGTCTCAATCTTCATTATGCATGTCCTAAAATGGCCAGAGAAGATTCCCCCTATCTTTTCTCTTATTTGATGAAAACTGATAAGCTTTCAGTCTGGGCAATCCTTCTCTAAATTATTTTCAGGTTTTGGGTAAACCATGTAATTTTCAAAAACCATTTTTGACAGCCACTATTTATTGTATAATAAGCTTTGGTACTATCTTTCATCCTCAAAAAAATTTTAGGATATTTACCATGGTGAGTTATGTTGGAGACCAAGTTTATAATAAAAGCACAGTTGGGTGCTTTGAAAAAAATCATAAAGCATCAGATGTGCAGGCATTTTGAGCATGAACCCACGAACCAAATGCAGATTTCACTATTGTTCCTAAAGAATGCACCATAGGTATGCATAATTAAGGCCTACACTACTCTATTTTTTTATTTATTTTTATTGTAGTCTGTATGTGACCACACTATGTTTCCTTTGACTATTCGACCAGGTATAGTATTGAAGTTGTTTGAAAATTTCCCATGTTCATCTATCCCTAGCTTGATACAGGTATAGTATTGAAGATGTTTGACAATTTCCCATTGGAATAAACATCATATGCCATAATGGGAGATTGGTATCACTCAATATTTCCAGTATAAACTCTGTTTTGAACATCAATTTTCAGCCAGACTAGGGAGAAAATATGAGCGATGATGTAACCCCTCCCAGGGGCAATAAATTATCAACATGGCCTCATCAGAAGGTAGCTCAGTTTCAAGGAGATCACAGGAATATGGACAATCAACATGCGATAAATGAAAAGAATACTTATTAGGGTCCACATATTACTCAAGACCTGAGTTAGAGTTACCGGATGTCGACTGGATCACCTAGTAAGCAATCTCTACCACACTAAATGACATTTTGGCCCCATAATACTCTACTTCTAAAGGATTTGGAACCACCCAAGGATCTAGAAATCTAAGGGATCCATTGATAATAGAAGAGATCATGCAAATAGGAGCCTCATGATATGGAGTGGCAGGGGTAGGGTAAATGTACCCATCAATGAATAATCCCTGAACAAACCCATGACAACACTCTCATAGGCACTCATAGAATCATCAATAATCCATGGATAGAAGATACTCATAATCTTCATCACGAACATCCTTTACTGTCTCAATGTTGTCTTCAAGAGACTCTTCATCATCTACTATTGCCCTAGAAATAGCAGCTTCAACAGGGTTTCTCTTCTTGGGGAATGGAGTGAAACCTTTTCTCTTCAATTCAAGCAGCAACTCTGCATGTTTCCTATTGTTCACTATGATTTCTCCATTTACAACTCCCAGAATGAATCTGAATTTATTGTCCAATTTCAGCGAATCAAGCTGAAGGTTGTCTAATTGGAATTTCTTTCTCTTTTCATAGACTTCAAGGAGGATATGATAGAAGTCCTCCAGAACTTGCTCGGGGGTCTCATATTTATGAATGATTCCCTTTGAGCCAAAAATATGCATATTACTTGTACCGATTGTAGTAGTCAGTTTGAATTTCCTTAAAAGGCCCTCTTGAAGTGAAATATTCATATTATCTTCAGACAATGACACCTCTAAATGGACCCTGGTATCAGTATTGTATTCCTTGTAGTCCCTTATGAATGGTTCTTTAATATTATCACTCCCAGTCATTAATGCTTCCAAAAATTCCTTGTAATCCTGAGTCCACTTGTGAACAGGAAACTCTATAATTCTTAATGTTATCTCATTAATTTCCTCTATGATGCCACTAATCGTGTAAGACACACAATTATCCTTTACAGTTGTTCGTTCAATTGTACCCTTAAAACCCTTGTACCAGAGTGCCAAGCCAATGGTGTAATGTCCAGTGCTCCGAGATGTTGAAATGTCCCTTAATCCTAAGCCAATCAATATATCATAATAAAGTGATAAAAAATATCCATATCGTAGTATAGGCTCAGATCATATCCGGATCCATAAGCTTGTATATTTTATATGAGGATAGTATTTCCCTAATCTACATTATCTCATATTGGTCTTTTATAAAAAGTATGTTTTAGTGTTACTCTAGTGTATAATATAATGTCCATATTCATCATACAGGTTAAGGATAGAGTAATAGCATACAATATTCTACCTAATAAATCATCTTGTATTCCAATAACTAATCTGGACATAGGTGTAATGTAAGCTCAATACTGAGATATGCTTGTTCCTGTTCTAGCTCAATATCATTGAATACGCTCTTTCCAAATTTGATTACTGAAAAGAGTTGGATTAGCTTAAGCTGAGTAATGTATTCACCCTTATCTCTCTTCTATGATTCCCATGTATTAGTTACAATGATAACAATTATATGGAACTAAAAGGAGATTGGTATCAAAGACCGTATCGTACCTATGATGCCCATCTTAAGCTTAGTAACTATCACTATATCACCTTAGTTAAGCTAGTATTAAGCTCTATTGAATCTATATGCTTATTGATTTCACTATGTTATTAGTACTACTGAATCAATTCCATTGAATCAGTGACCAAGATTTTCTTGATGTAACTACATGTAATGGAATAACACATATTCGTATAAACATGATATCCTTAATACAGGTCTTAGATTACAGTGACCAGGAACTCCATATTCAAGTTAATCTCCTTGTTATGACGTAATGATCTATGTTTCCCTATTCATTTCATTCCTTATTAACACTGACCGGAATCATAGTAATAAGTACATAGCCTTACTAGCTCTATGCCAACATGTGTATCTAAACCTTAAGTAGAAACACAGATTGATTGCTAATGTTTATATAATAGTTGATCTTGTATGATTGGTTAAGCTTAGCATTGATTTGAGTGAACCATTACACAAGCCATAGTGAAATATTTCTACCTGTATCATGACCATATGAAGTTGAGCTCTGTAGTAGTCTATGTTTCCCTATTCAACACTATCTAAGTTGTACCTTAACCATATTCAAGCTATTACACAGATCAGTCTAAGCTTAGTAATTGATGTTGATGTTGATCCACCCAGATATTCTCTCCATGATTCATACTCAAGCATGGTATAGAAAGACAATACCCATCCATTTTTATTGGTTGCCTTGAAAATAGGAGTAATGAATTCAACAAGAAATGAAGGAATCTTGAGTAGAGATGGCCAGAAAGAGTGTATGAAGTTGATCAGCAATCCTTTTATGTGTGAACCATCATGATCCTGATCTGTCATAATCATAAGATGACCATATCTCATAGATTTGACACTGTCATATTCCTTTCCATACTGCAGACCAAGTATTTGCTTGATATGTTGAATCTCAGCATTTTTCATTATCTGTTTATGGATGGCTTCCCTTACATTCAGCAACTTACCTTTGAGGGGAAACACACCATAATGATTTAGACCAACAACAACCAACCCTACCATCTCAAGGGCCTTGGTTGAATCTCCCTCAGCTAAAATCAAAGTGCATTTCACATAATTCTTACTTCTTGCATCATTTGCATCATCAAGCTTGGTGATACAGTTAACCTTTGTCTCTTGGTTCCATCAGTTTTATTAAGATCCTTGCTTTGTTTGAATTCTACCCAGGTTAATATGTTCTCAACAACTCCACATTTAGCAAATTTCTTTAAAAACTCTTGAGAGAGTTCACACTTTGAACCAAAGTTGCTCTGACAAGTTGTCAGTGTCTCCTTGGTTTGGGATTCAAATGTCGGATTATCAATCAAAGAATTGACAAAGATCCATAAATTATTCTTGATCATGTGTTCTTTCACCGTAACTGTCTTTTTCTTCTTATTTACAATGTTCATCACATGGGTTGTTATCTGGTTCGCTACTAAATCAACGTGGGAACCAACTTTAATGGTAGCTATTCTATTAACAAAGCTTACATATTTCCTACTTTCCTACATCTACATTACAATTCACAGTCCAATTTTGGTGCGTTATAGCTACAAAGGGATAAATTATAATAGGATTCACATATTTTGTTCAGGAATTCTAGTATAAGGCCTCCAAGATACCAAAATTACCTTCTTTCTATGAGAAAGACAAGTTGATATGCATAGCAAATCCAACAAAATGGTTTGCAGTTTGTTTAAGAAAATAAGATTGAAGAAAGATAGGATATTAGTGCCTTTTCACTCAACATATGGGTGATGACTACAGTTTCCCACTTCTAACTCTAGAAGATCCACCTAGTACTTTTTATATGCTCCAAGATAAACTCAAGGGAAGATTCTCCCCTGGAATTATTCCTAGGGTTTAAAAGAATAGAGAGACTATTTAGTTGAGAAATCATTGTGCACTCTAGTCATGAAAGTCTATAGAAATTTTTAAGTCATCCACAAAATCATCTCCTCAATGAGGTGAATTTAGTCGTCCATTCATAGCTCCAATTGAAAGGACAAATGTTCTCCAACAAATTTTCAAAATTTGTGAAGATATTTCTCCCCCAATCTAACCATGACTTTCAAATGAGGAAGTGCATCTCTATTTATAGAGATATTCTCAACTTCATATAAAAAAATCAATATTTCGAGTAGAAGCCCCTAATCTAGCATATGTAGGAATGAAACACCTTTCTTTAATTAACTAATTTAAAATACATAAAGATGGTATTACCATGCCACATGTACAATAATGAAATGATAAATACTGAGACATTTCCTTTAAAATGGTATAATATGGATGGCAAGTGGATTTTCCATATTTCAAAGGCTTGCAAAATGTGTATATCTCTTCCATAAAGCATGCAAGTTACACTCCCAAATCTTTCTCCACTTGGAAATGTGTGCTAATAAACAACCCTCCAAACATTCCAAGGCTATAAAAGCTCCTCTCGTCATGCAAGTGAGTCTTCAAGTATCTTCCAAAGTGAAATTTCAGCATCATTGGTGGGTCTCCTCTTAAGTGTCCTAGGGAAATTTTGTATCCGGGGGGTTCTTATTACCTCTAGGTTTTCCACAGAAGTTTAATAAATATTTTTTCTTTTTACACAACAACAAGCATTCCTCATAAATTGCACAGATCATTCAATAATTGATAGGAACAAATTATAAACCATTACTACTCAACAATGAAAAATAGTAATTTCCCAATAGATTTATAATACATTCAATAGAAAAATGATATTTCTCAATTTCCCATTTGCACAGACTTAATCCTTTCAATAACCATAAAACTTCTCAACCAAATACAACAATGTCTATCAAGTAACTCAAGCTACTAGCTTATTTGTATTCCTATACAGTCTACGGAACCTATTCTGGTTAGTTTGATTGACTGTTGAAGGAGCACTATAACTCAAAATCTCTTTATTGGAAACTCTATAGATAGATTGAACCATCAGGAAAATTCCACTGAATTATTATCCTCAACATGCACAAGCTACTTCAGGACTAAGACCGATCTTCTACAGGGAGTTACATTCATGGGATGTGCCCTAAGAGAGGAGAGGATATCCTTGGATTCGCTCGTTGGTTGATTACCCAATGTTGTCTCATTGGTATAAGTGTCTATCCGACTTTAACCTTAGAAGGTAGCCAAAGGGGCCTCAGGAAAACAACTAAATTACTTCAGATTAGTAAATAACTATGTAACAATATTGACCAAAACTATCTTGGTGAAGGTCCTTAAATCTACCTCTGAATTATCTCTAAAAATCCTTGCAAAATCTGTCTCAGGGAAGGCCTAACTTTTACAAAAAATGGCATGACTCTGCCTCAGATTTGGCCCTGTGGTGAGTCTTTGGCCAGACTGCAGCCAGACTAGTCTTTGTGGCCCCTGCAACCTGCGGATGTCTTCCGGTTGCCTCAGGAAGGCTGAAGTCCTGAGAAAAAGGTCGAGTTTCTATTTCCAGGAGGCCGAAGTGCCTCAGTCTGCCCACCAATGAAAAACAGGTGGTTTTCCCTAATTTTGTCACAGTACAAACCACCTATACAGAGAAGAATGCACCTTAAACCCCTTAGATTTATCTTGAACAACTTCATAAAGTGTGAGTCTTCCAGATGGATAAATTCCTTCTTTTCCAAAACATAAAAGAAGATAAAAAAAAGGTTTACTAAGGTGCAATCTTTAACCACCGAAATTAGTAGAGGAGAAAGAAGTCTTAAACCCCTTGAAGCCTCAGGCTCAAAAAAATAGAGACAATTCAATTCCAATTTGATGATGATTGATTTGATCTCAATTATTCTCTATTTATATACTTTTCCATGGGCTTCCTCATTGAAGGGTCATGTAATCAACCCCCAATTTTGGGTCTTTTTGCCCCAGCTGACCCAGCTTTTGCACAATGTTTCCACACATTGAAAATTTTGGATTTTTATCCCTTTATTACGACTATAGCCTACGGGGTTGGATAGGATATTTTTTCCTTCCACAAGAAATAATTTAGGAGGGAACATTACATCCTCCTTATTAGTCTAGACAAAAGTCAGCACTTGTGCTTATATGCATTTGAAGTCGACTCAAATCTGTAGGTCAAGTTGATGAAGTTAAATCTTCTTTCAAAACGTTTTTTCACATGCTCATATATATATATATATATATATATATACCCATTCACATGCGAAACTTGAGTTTTCATCCACACAAGGGCATACACCACTAAAATCAAAGACATCACTAGATTCAAAAGAAGGGTCGAATCCATTCTTGAAAACTGAGTTGTTCCCTATTACTGGCCTAATGAGTATTGCTTGCATCTCCCATTCTGTCTCCATCTTATGTTTCAATTTTCACATCATTAACCCATAACCGTTACAAGTAATTTGTTTACTATGTTTATGAAGATCATTATTCATTGGCCTTTTAGATTAGGACTCATGGTTCATTATTTACTAAAGAGTACGGAACATTTCGATGGTCGAAAAAATGGCTCACATGCACAAATTTCATTATGGCCTCCCATAAATGTGGCATCGCTTGATCGGTGGCTTGCGAAGCAGATCTTAACATCTGATCTGTGCTATTGCGCTGCACATCTCGCTGAATCCAAACTGGAAATTCCCATGGATGTGGATGTTGCAGCTGCACATTTCCATTTTCTAATGGAATTTCTCCTCCAGATAGTTTACGACATAAAGAATCCTTCTTTTGTGAAGTCTAGAATTTAAGAGAACAACTTCATCTTCTGGGATATGAACAAGGACTGCAGACTGAAAATATGTTAAGGTTGAAGCATTAACATCTTGACAATTGCTTCAACAAGTTGCTAATAAAGGAAAAAGCATATACTAGTTCACCCACATCTTTTATAGTAATAATAATAATGATTAATTACGTCGATAGGCGTTCTATTGTGGGGTTTTTGGTTGCGACACTGTAGAGATTTTTCGTCCTCTACAGTTGTCCCTAAGCATATTTCCCTTTGTCATCTTCTACCTACCTCTCTATCCACCTCCCTATCCATGTCTTCCTACCATTACTCCCTCTCACTACTGAAATCAATCACTCTGCTCAATCTAGATCTCTCTACTCAATCCAGATCTCTCAAAAACTCTCACCGCTATTGAAAGCAATCGTGAAATTAAATATGTCATTACTTGAAATGTAATGACATCAAATCTGTCATTAACAGCACTACCTGTCATTAACACCTACTCATTAAGGCTGCCTACCTCCGCTCTCTGGCAATCAGATCAGCTACACTTCATCATCTTCCATGATCTTCCACAATCATATCTGATCAAATTATGTATGCTTTTTCTCTGTAATCTGTCATTACTCTTCTATTTAGCCTTTTCATCTAGATCTTTATTCTTCTCGTGGAATTGAATTGAAATTTATTCTCGTGGAATTGAAATTTATTTTTGTTGTTGTTGGACTTTACTACTTCTGACTTTGCTGTTAGCTGCAACTGTTGGTTGTTGGTTATTGCTGCTTGTACAAGATCCCTACTCCAGATTTCCATTGCTCCAGATTTCCATCGAAAGATCCCTGCTCCAAATTTCCATTATCATTTCCAAACAATCAAGTATCACAGTGTATGCTAACTAGCAGTATCAACCTGTGAATATACATGTTATCCTGCTGCATATATAATTTTTCTTATATAACTTTCCTGCATATATAAATTTACTACAAAAAAAATTAAGTTTCGTTGTTCAAATACATATTGTTGTAAAATGGTTCCGGATGTAATCAATTAGTTCTGTACTCAGTCAACCACGATAGCTTAAAAAAACCAATCTAAATAACTTAACTTAAAACCAGCTAAGGATGGACCTGATGTGGCACCTTACCTTATGGTCTGCATAGTAGTTGCCGAAGAGGTTACTTCAGATGTGGTGGATATGGATATGGATTGGAGGAAAAAAAACAAAACAGAACCTTTAGACAAGAAATATAAATTACATTATTACCCAAGAATCCTGTGTCCAAATCATTTTGAATTCTGCCCTCTTTATTTGTAAAACTCTTAAATTCTCAGCCCTGTTTATTTGTAAAACTCTTAAATTTTCTAGTGGAATCCATGAAGGCAAGGAGGGGTATAGACAGTTATACCAGCATAACCATTTTAGTTGGGGTATTTGTGCAACGTTGAATATTCTCTGCACAGGATAGCCTTCAGCCCTAACCAACTGCACATCGCTGATATGTTTTGCAACCTTTTCAAATGATTGTGGAGGCCATTTGGAAACCATGCTAATACCTCACACCTAAAACATACATGATTGATATTTATGCAAATTATTTTAAGAATTCAAAACTTACAAATCATAACACAATGACATATAATCAAATTTTTTTAATCAAATTAGTTTCATAATTCAAAACTTCATAGCACAACACCATTTAGAGAGCCAATATAAAGCTTCAAAATACGTACATGTGATCGCTCTTACCTATTTAGAAAATTGGATAAATCTAGTGTGCAAAGAAACCCAAATATGATGAACAGATGGAAAAACACCACAAAAAAGAGTCAGATCAAATGTATGTCTCTACAAAATAAAAGTTCCATAACTCAGGCACAAACCAAAAATTCCATACAATACGGTGGATGACAACAATCAAGAGTCAAGTTGCTTTGTGGGTAATACCAGGCATTCATTAACATGGATTTTTTTACACAAATCATCCTTAATCTTAAACTCTCAATTATAGCTAAAAATGTGGACAAAATAGGCCATTTTCTTGCCCTCCTATAAATACCCAATAGCAAATTTATCATCCTTCTGCTTTATTCCTATTTTGCCTATCCTTTCCAAACATTAGCCGCTCCAAGAAATCCCTCCACCCACAACATATGTCTCCTTGTTGGCCAATAACTTGGCACCACCCACCAAAAAATCAGCCTGCATAGAAATCTCTCTTAACCGACCGATGAATCCATTATAACACATCATTTTTTTAGAAACAAATAGCTGAGGCCTGCCTGCAAAAAGAAGCACTTCCAATTTGATGCGCTGCATATTTTGATGTCAAGGTCACCAGGACTTTCAACTGGTCTTTGATGTAACTTTTGTACCAATGGAATTTGAACTTGGATTGATAGTAGGCCACAGCCCGACATACTAGCAGATCTTAAATTGCGAATTTGTGAGATAATACTTCAAACAACGAAAATATTTCTTCCTGAAACATAGAAAAATCCGTTGCCATTGACTGGAAAATAAGATTAGGTTTTCAGGGAAATATTAGGTAGATGGACAACTCTATAATTCTCGAGCTTCTAAGAACATCCTTATTGCAAGATGTAACTAAAATTAAGCTACCTGGCTGAAGGAAATCCTTCACTGGAAAAGGTACATACTCCATTCTACATTGATTCTCGGTGGAGCAACAGGAACCCGCCTGCAGGATTGTCTTACACGTTCCCAAATCAAAAATCGTGAATGGTTAGGAGTCCTCGTGCAGGCCCTGCACCTAATTGCAGACACAGTAGTGGAGCTATGGAAACAGGCTGGTCGGGCACTTGGTAGGCCACATGGTCACAGCTATGTCTGCCTATATCTAAGTGAAAAGTTGCTTTTTATAAATGATAGCCCTAAGTAGCTCTGTATTATAGTTTCCTTTTCATATTTTTAAACTAATTTTATTAGCTTCGTATTATAGTTTCATTTTCATCTATTTAAACTCATTTTATTAGCAAAGCAAGGGCAGTGGCTTCAAAGCACATGCTACAATCACCATGAGAAATTAACCCTTCGTCTTCAATAATGTATGTGTCCAGGTGAGCTTGAAACCTAAAAAAATCTTCAGATTTATATTTCTTCCTGGAGTCGGTTCATACATAGGATTAAAAAGTTATATTGTTCCTGATTTTAGTTATTTTGCCTTTCTCCCTGATCAAAATAGCATTAGCTGCAGCGTAGAGTAATTGCATGGCCTCCAGTTGATATTCTAATTAGCATGGAAAAGAAAAATGCAGCTTATCCATGGTTAGTGTACTGCATTCAATCCATGTTACTACTTATTTTTCATTATTTTGTTTTATTCTAATCACTTCCTTCCTTTTTCTTTTCTATCTGATATTTGATTCCTTGGAATCATCAAATACCAGTTGAACAACCTGATTATCCAAAGAATTTGATGTGTCATGTGTTGTTGTATTTGGCTCATATGGGATCTATATTTCAGTAGATAATTTCATATTTCAAAAATCAATTATTATTTTTAAATCCTTCGTTTAAATTTTAATTTCAATACTTGAACACCTATTCCCACCATTCCACCACCCTCCCACCCCCACCTCTGCTAAAAAATAATGTTTTTCTAAGCATTCCCCAGAGCTTCGATTGAACGCATAATTTTTATGTATCAGTACCTTCTGGTCTACCATGTAATCATAGGTATTTAGCACCTCCAAGAATTTTACATGCAACTTATAATTATTGTGGTTGTCCAATAATTATACTCCTTCATATCCACCAATTGATGTTACTGTTCATAGATCATACAAGTAGTAATTGAAAATGGGAGAAAAGTTATGTAAAAGTTTCAATTAGTAAACATTTAATACTTTATTCTGGTTGATATATACTTCAAAGAATTTGAATAGTCAAGAAGAATATTGTAAAGCTGAATAAACCCATAGGCAATTTAAAATCCCCCAACAAATATAGAAAGCACATAGCAAAATTTTGTTGAAAATGAAGGTAGCAAGGAAAAATTCACAACATCTTTAACTCCACCATTAGTTAAGTTCATAAATTTCAAAAAATAGTCATCGCCACATGCAATTGCAACTTTTAAGGAAGTGGTTTAAGGCCTTCAACTTGGAATCATAAGCTTCTCTCTTTGGAGTAAAGAACATTGGAGCTTATGTGAATCATCTCATCCTCGTTTGAGTCATTTCTGTTTTTCATTTCACGTTTTCCTTCCACCTTTTTTTCTTGATTTTCTTTTTACTGTGGACTTTCTAACACCCTGTGTTGCAAAGCTCTTAAAGCTTAGATTTTTCTCAGATATCATTTTCTAATCCTTTCCCTAAGATCATCAACAATGCACCTGTTATATAATTTTCGAAGTCCTTTCATGATCATTTGGTAAGTACTAGGCTGAGGCAGCAATCCATCCTCTATCATATCAGCATAGTAACTGTAAGCTTCCTTGACCTGGCCATTTGAACACAACGCCTGTATCCAGATTTTGTAAGCGAAGATATCGATATGGGAACCATGTTTTTTCATACAATCCCAAATCTCAACAGCCACCTCAAATTTCCCTTCTCTCAAAATCATATTCAATAGGGCTTTAAGGGTGCCATATTGGGGTGTGTATTTAATTTTTTTAAACAATGTTTTGTGTCCGTTGGAATACCGATGTTAAATTTTTTTAAATAAAGTTTTGTTTCCATTGGTATACCGACGTTCAATTTTAGCTCTATCACTCTAGCAACAAATAGTTTTTTAAAAAAATGTTGTGGTTTCATCGGTCTTCCGACGCTATAGTGTCGTCGCTGTAGCGACGAATAGATTTTCCAAAAAATGTTTGGTTTTGTTGGTCTTTCGACCCTATAGTGCCATCGCTATAGTGATGAATAGCTTTTTTTTAAATGTTTGTTCTGTCGGTATTTCGACGCAGAGGACCACAGTTTGGCGGCGTCGTACTAACGAAGTTCAGAGGCATCATACTAGCGACATTTGGAGGCAAGGACCAACAATTTTTGTGGGAGTCGGACTAGCGACACTCTATCCTGTCGGAATTGTGATGCTTCAATAAACGTCGGAAGTGTGACACTAATTTAAAACATCAGAGCTAGCGTCACTATACTGAAGTTTAAGTCAAGTGTCGGAAGTTCGAAGTGAGGAGAAAACATGTTTTGGCGCACCATAAAATTTTGCTCTTGGGCCGCCTATGTGTCGCAAGAGAGACATTTTGGCCGTCAGAATTTGGGGCAAATGTGCTAGTGTGTCATTCATTTTAGTGCCATCTGTCTCAATGTTCCCATCACTGCTTGATGCTTCGTCATTATGATATGAGGGTGAAGGCTTGTGGAAAGGTGATGTGGAAGGGTCATCATGGGGTGAAGGAATGTGAGGGGGTGGAGATGTATAAACATCGAGATGTGATGGAGAATTGGATATGGGAGGATGAGAAGATGAAGGAATATATTGTTGATGATGGCCATGTGGAGTAGTGAAAACTTCATGGGAAATGAAGGTATCCCATGGAATGTTCTTCTGCTGGAGCTGGTGCATAACCACCATCTTGATAAGTGAATGATGAAAAAGGCTCTGCATTTTCTGATTGTAGTCTCTCTTTTGCACTATGTAGGCCATTTTTTCAATTCTACTGAGAAGATAATATGGTATATGCAACATCCTAACTCTAGTGAAATGCATAAGAAGACATATATGATATGAGTAAAGGTGGGAAAACCTTCACTCACAAGTGAAATAATTCATTATTATCCTCATCATGGGTGCATATCTATCAAGAAGATGAGAAAAAGGGAAGATGGTCTTGTGGTGATCCTTATACCTAGGTTTAAGGTATGGTTAAAAATAACTCATGTCCAGGTTTGCTTGTTTGAACCACTTCTCTCCCACACAAGGTATTCTTGTAGCATCTGCAATGGCATTGGTAGACAACTCAAAGGTGACCCCAACAAGATTGACTTTTTTGTCATGCAAATTGATAATGAATAATCTTTTTAATTCTAAGTTATTTTGGACCTATTGCACTCTCTCACAAAAATTAAAGCAACCTACATGCTTAAAGAAAGAAACAGTGACGGGAGAGGCCATGAGTTCTCTTGTATTGATAGGTTCAAATATATTTATCTTCCCTCCCTTGTGATCATGTCTCCTTGGAATTTGGGCCTCAGCATCACTGCCACTGTCTTCTCCCTCTGACATCTTCAAATTCTGATTGGGAAACCCTAGGGTGGAAGTGAAATGAAATGAGGGGAAGCGAATGAAATGGCAGCTTTGCAAAATGAATGGAATGAGTGTGGATGAAGGGAATGAGTGAAAGGGAAAAATATATGAATGAAAACCCTTTTTTATGATTGATTTTCTTTAAGGAGGATTAAATAGGGATGAAACAGTGATTTCAAGCTAAAACTTAGGGTTTACTTTAGGGTTTCATTTCCATTAATTAAATGATGACCAAAATAGCTTAAAAATGGGTTATGGTATGTACTTACCACTTAACAGTGCTTTGGAAAACCTTGGCAAATATTTGAAGGTGATTTGGAGTGATTTGGATGGTTGGAAGAATTAGAAACCCTTTCTGTCTAAGCGTGCAACAACAGTGGTTGAGGGCACAGCGCCAACTCCTAGGTGCACAACGCCTTCAAAAAACATGTTTAGGAAAACTGACAAGGGCGCAGCACCAAGAAATTTTGCTCGAATTTGCTCAGAAAACCCACAAACTCTTCCTTGCTAAATGCTCTTGATCTTTTGAAAGGTAACAATGGTTCTCTTAAAGTGTGAAATGCGCTTTTATAGGCTTATGGATCTAATTTAACTTTTCAAAACCCACTTTCTAATGTTTGAAATCTTTTTCTTTTCTCACTAACATTATTTGACACTTTTTCCTTGCAGGTTGCAGAAGTCATGAAGTTGAATTTTCATTTTCTCATTTGGGGCTTGACATGTTCACCTTGAAAACTTTGGGTTTTAATCGTATATTAGTATCTTCAAAATATCCTGTAGTTTCCACCATAAATTTCAACTTAAAATTTCCACCTTTTCTGGCCACTTTTTCAAAACCCTAAGTGTTTGCAGTATATACAGCAATCATCATTGTTGTCGTCTAAGTTCTCTATAGCCCTTTCAAGTTCATTCATTTCTTTCCATTTCACCTTACCTTCTTTCCATATTCCATCAATATTCTCTGATAGACTCTCTTCATGCTTGGCCTTGTATGCTTCTTCCATGTCATTTTCCTTCAGCTGATAAATCTTCCAACACTTCTGCAGAAGTGCTAGACTTTGTCCATTTTTCTCACTTGCAGGTTCTGGACTGAGAAGATAATCCTCTTTAGAAATTTTAGGTCCTTCTTGAATAACCATGTCTTGACATTCTATTACATCTGAGCCAGATTCTAGCAAAGGAAAAGCAATGCCTAAAACATCCAAGGATGACTTTAAAAAGTGTAAAACCCTAATGACCTAATGAGAGTGTCCTTTCACCTAATTTTGACTGAAATTTGACTTGGAGATTTTCAAGTGAAAACAAAGTATTGTTATAGGTTATTATTCCCAAAGGAACATGGGAATGAGTTAGCAACACGACACCCTAGAGGGAGGGCAGCATTTATTGACAGGGGAAAATGGGGAAAAGAGGTTCTAGGTAGGAAAGAAATATGAAAATGAGAGGTATAAGCCCATAATGAGTCTTTTAAGAGAAACAGGGTGACTTTGAGAAGACCAACTAAGGAATAGTGAAAATAGGTTTATAAGGATAATCAAGCCAGTGAGATTTATGAAACTCAAGATATTCAAGGAATATTGTTTTCAAAAAACTATAACCATCCTATAGTCATCCAAAGATAGTGAAAAATACTAATGACTAACAGTGGCTACACTTGGGGAGGGCAGCTCCTTCAGGAGGTGTTAATAACCTCAGAGTTCAGATCTCTGGAATTTGTAAATGAGTGCCTTAATTGTACTCGTTAGATTCCTCTTTCTTCAATTGTTGATTTACTCCTATTCTTTGAAGCTTGTGATCTTAAAATCTGAAAAAAAACATGATTGCTTCAATTCAACTCTACCTACCCATCATACTTTTCCTAAAAAAATTTCTTCATTTGGGTGCATTTGAACTCGCAAACCCTTCACATAATTTTTATTTTGAAAGAACAAACTATCGTTTTCTACCCTTATATCATCCAAAGGCTTAGATTAGACTGATGAGATCTTTTATTCTCTACATAATCTACTTATCCGTCAAGATTAAATAGTCTGACAGATTTTCATTCTCTAATCTATCAACATAAAATTTAAAACATGACCAAATCAAGGTTAAGCAGTTTGGTTTGTCATGAGCTGTGGCATTTTGGAAAAGATGCACACAGATTTATTTTGCAAAAGTAAAACTAACTGAGGGTTATAATTTGGAATTTTTCATTCATCCCTCTCTTTTCTCTTCAGTTCAGATTTGAACTTTGGGAACCGATATCTTTTCCTAACCTAGTCTACTGATAAGCCAAGTTTAAATAGTTTGGAAAATCTTCATTTCTAACTTATCAGTAATCAATTTAAATTTTTTCGACCATGATCAAGATGTATGGCTGAAAAATGTTTCATCAAAAAGTAGTGGCATTTGGACTTGCACACTTTAAAAAATATTATTTTTTGGTATGGGGCTTTACCTTTTCTTTCATCTGCCCTCTTTTATCCTTTTTTGTTCTTTTTCTTTCTTTTAGTTAAAACAATCTGAAACTGACACTAGAAATATTCTCATAGTACTAAGTTTATTTTCATCTATCTATCCTAATCTAACTTATATATGATATCTACATTAAGTGAACTCTCTTTTCCAATACGACCAATCAAGTAAGTGACCACATGATTGATTTTCATTCAGCCTTTTAGGTATGCTGAAAAAGCAAAAAGGCCACTCCCACGTCACTTGTTTTTGAACAGTAGTGCCTAAAATTTTCGTTAAACTCAGCAACAAAATGCTCCTGGCATATTTTACTCCCTTTTCAAATGTCTCTAAGAAACTAGCAAAAGGATCTCTGAATAATACCTAACAATGAGGATTTAAACCATGGGCTTCATCTAAGACTACTTCTTGTTCCATTTGGTTGTGTTTGGGATGCTTTTGAGAAAGAAACTGCACCTCTTCCTCATGTTCATCTAACTTGGAAGCCTCATTACATATTTATGTGTTGTCTTTAAACAAACCTGATGTGCTTTGATTAAATGGGATGAATTATGTGTGAAGGTCCTTATCAGAAGCATTCTCTGACAATAGGTCTTCTTGAGAAAGTAGTACAACCTCAGTATCAATATGTTCTTTTGTTTCTTCATGAGGCAAGGCTGCAATACATAAATTAGCAAAAGAACAAACATAAATAAATTCTTCATATAAAAGTGTAGAGGTTGGCTGCATGCTTGAAATATGATGGATTTCATCTTCAATTAAAGGAGGAGGCATTCTTTGATTTATTTTGATAGAAACACAGCTGCTCTTTTTCTCTTGTGAACATTGATCATAAGGCTAGACATCTTCTTGAGCTTCATACAAGAGAGAAGATGATTGATATTCTGCTTCAGCCTGTGAGATTTCATTTTCTACTTGATATTCAAAAGGACTCTAGGGCTGATTATCTGGATCTGAGACATATTTTTTATCATCAATTATTTTCTCATCTGATCGATGAGAGGGTTCTTTTCTCCAATGATTGTCAATTAGAACGTGACTCGGCTTCTCTTTAGCAATCTTAAATGAATCAAAGCATAAGGGTAGAGACTCAACAGGTGCTGACTCATCCTCTATTTCTGGTTCTGTGATTTCAAGATGACTTAAGGGGATAACTTCTGGATTTGAAAAAGGGTTTGTATCATTCATTTCTTCCCTGATTGATTCTTTAGAGAATTCCTCCTTGTTTCTATTTGCAACCTACCTACAATGCTCTCCTAATAGTGAAGCACAAGATGTAGGAAGGCATCTAGTACTTTCTTAAAAACTTCTACATTTTCTTCTTTGCAATCTTGCTCAGCATGCATATTTTGATTGTTATTTTTGCATTGTAATGAGCAAGTTGGTTATTCCCAAGAAAATAGTACTGGTTGTTTTGAATAATCAGTTCCAACCTCAACCTTGTACTCTTCCTATCTCTTGCCTATTATATGCATTGTTTTGTTGATTGTGTTTGTCAACATCTCTAGCTTTATTTCTAAAGATATCAGTTTCTCTTGATCTACTTTATCCTTCTCTATTGCTCTTAGCTTTGCCTACCTATTCATCATGTTGGCTTCCACATCAACTACCATCCTTTGCATTTCCTTGAGGGTTGAAGGGTCCCTTTCTCTTATCTAGAATGTCATCTCTGGGTCAAAGGCATCTGGGTAGTGCAAGAGGGCCCATCCTGAGGGTGGATTTATCTTAGTAGGCATGGAATGATAAACCTTATTGAACCTAGCTGAAAAGTGTTGTACTGTATCTCCTGGTTGTCTCTTTAAATGGTTGTATTCTTCTATGATGAGGAAAACATTTCCCATGACTACCCACCTATCTAGGAAAACTTGAGTGAATTGATGAAAATTTCTAATGCTTGTAGCTGGAAGATCTTTAAACCAAATCTTAACCTTTCCTTGTAATGATAAGGAAAACATTTTGATACGCACATCACATTCTCCTACCTCAAATAGGTCAAGGAGATCCTCCAGACTTTGAATGTCTTTTTTAGCAGTGATTTTTGTATTTTCTCCATCGAATATGGGCAGATTATTTACAAGATTTGCAGGGAGAGCCTGGAGGATAGAAGGTAAAACCAAAGGCTTGTATCTGTTTGGCACCTTTGTGGGTATAGGTAGTGCAAAAGGAGGTTTATGACTATTTAAGATTTCAACGAGAGCAGGAGAAGTAGCATGAGGCTTATGTTTGAATGGGTCTTCCAGAGATGTATCTAGGGTATGCACAGGTGTATAAGAATGTTCATGGTTTGCAATTTGAGGCTTAGATTTTTTAGGCTTGAGATCTTTCCAATGATCAATGTAGACCTCATCAATGTACTTTTGGTCGGGCTTAAAGTAGGAAAGAACATAGTTATAGATAAAAACAATAATTTATTGAATCCAATTTGGGCTTGAATACTCTCTCTTCCTAGGATGACTGGTCATGTTTTCAGGTTCTTCCTCTAGTGGACTCTTTAGGTTTATTGAGAGTTGTGGAGTCGCGAGGTGGATGATTTACAACTTTATTGAGGCTGGATATTGTCCACCATCAGCAACCAGGTATTTTGCAATATTTTAAGGTTTTCAGGTAGGGAACTTGTTTTTTGGATATGTCTACTAATAGTTTAATCTTCATTCCTAGAGGTTTTTCTTAAGATTATTTTTGGTTTATCAACTATAGCAGAAGGATTTGGGTCAGGGTGAGATCTAGTGCTGATTCTTTGTGAAGCCAGATTTTAGACCCAAAATACAGAGAGGCTGAACACTTGTAACAGTTGAAAAACAGACCTATCTGTAATATTACTGAATTCACACAGTATGTGGCTGGGTTTTATACTATTATGATTGATTAATACATTCCCAGGGGAGTTTGTGATAACCAGTGGAGTCAGAAGGCCTACTCAAAACTAGTGGAGTCACTAGGTGGATGATGCTAACTCTTTTGAGGATTTTTTTGTTGTCCACCATCAACAATTGGATACCAATCTTGAGATATTTTTGGGTTTTATGAGTTCTTTATATAACACTAAGATTTTCAATGAGTTTCCCCAGTGGAGTCCCCATTATGTTAGGTCTCTATAATTTGTCAAATTGGCAAGACCAAATAGACAAGGGTAACATCAAACCAACTTTGGAGTCCTAGGACCTAGCCTTCATGGACTTAGAGAGGGCTCTTTTGTATAAAATATATAACTTGTTTGATTTAGGATGCTGATTTTAGGCCAATTAAAATTATAGGGTTGTTTGTTTTGTTTTGTTTGGTTGGGTTGCTTGTTAAGAAGAGAATATAGAGTAAGAGAAATTCAAACCATTGGGCTATGGGGTCTATGAAAGGCTTGAAAATTACAACAATAAATCAAGGGTGTTTTGATAGGGAAAGTTAACAAAGCCAAATGGATCTTAATAGCTTATGTGGGTGGAAATGAACATTAAGTTGTGAGTTTAGTAGGTTTAAAGGGCAATTAATAATCCTTTAATAAATATTAGAAAAAGAAGAGCCTTTAAGAGCACTATGCTTAAGAAAGAACCAAAGGACAGGGCACACCATAAACTTCTTTGACCAAACTTCACCAAGTAAACTTTAAGACAACAATCCAACAAACCCTAGAGAGCAGGGAACTCCTAAATTCTCTAGATATTTACCTTCAAACAAAGAAAACATTTAAGATAACAAATAAGTGATGATTAAAGAGAAAGGAACTCCTAAATTCTTCAATCATACTTTAAAATACCTTCAAAATGACTTTTCAAGATAGGCCAAAGAACAGGGCAAACCATAAACTTCTTTAGCCTAAACCCTAATAAGTAAACTTCAAAGAAAGGTCTTAAAAACAATGTTGCAAGCTACACCAAAGGATAGGGCATACCATAAACTTCTTCGATTTGACTCTTACTAAATTATTTTCAAGACAACAAGCTAGGTGGAATCAGAAAGAAATTAAGAATTCTCCAATTAGACCCAGTAGAGGAAAACATTTTAACAACAGAGAGCAGACAGACTTAAGGTGCCTCTAACATTATATCTTAACCTAAATTTTCTGCTCTATTGCAAGAGAAAGGATGAGCAATATGGAAAGCATAAGGAAAAAAATGTAAGCTCATAACAACATCACCATTTATACAAGTTCATGAATCTTGTGAATATGCTTGCTCCATTAATATTTAGTCCAAAAACAGTTACAAAGCTCCAAATCCAACTTCTTCACAACTCAAAATCCATCTAATATTCAACTCAACAATCAACCAACAACACTATGAAGCATACACGCAGTATTTATCTACAAAATGAGGAGGTGAACCCTAGCTAGGGTTTCAAATGTCATTTATTACATAATTAATGCATTTGACCTTTGAGACCATACAAGGCCCAAGGCAAAATATCTAAAACTCATTCATTGCAATAATAACTTCTGACATAACTTCTAAGCTAATTTTGGAAAATAGTTTGACTTTAAGGCTTCAAAATATCTTTTGAAATAACTCATGGTAAGGGCACAGCTCAGGGGTACAGGGGCGCAACGCCAGTGCAAACACGCAATGCCAAGACTGAGAAAATGACTTGTTTTGCAGCTAACTTTTGGAGGCCTTCCCGGTGTCCAAATGAGCTCCATGATAGCTCATTGGAAAGCCTGTCCTGTATAGTTTCCAAATCTGATTTTAATTTTCATAATCGTGTCCATTTTCCATGTCAAAAACCACTTGTCCTAATACTTCTAAACGCGCAGCACCAATGCCAAAAAGAGGGCAGAAAGGTGATTTTTTGGTAGTTTTTGGCCTTTTTGAGGGACTAGTTTTGCTCCAAATCCTCTGAAACCTTCTGAGTTTGATGTAATTGGAATGAGGAACATGAATATGTTGAATTTTTTCCATTTGAGTGCCTCAAAAAATAGCGCAGTGCCAGTGGCACTACGCATTTGGCCAATTTCTACAAGTTAAACTGTCAAAAATAAAAAAATGTGCACAAAGGTGCCAAAAATCGAAATTAGCTTGTTGATTAAGATTTAGAGGCTTGGAAGGACACACCAGCAAGGATATTCATTTTTTCCTTCTCCTTTTCCCCATTTAAAGCATGAATCTTTGCATGGGCTCATTTGAGCTTGGCCCTTGCAATCCTATTTCTCATGGCATAATGTCTTGCCATCTTTCTCTGAAGGTCAGTGTCTCTCTTGGCCTTCTCTATCTGACCCTATAGGTGAAAATTGGCTCTCTCTATCCAAGAATTCCTATCTCCATCAATTTCTATGGCAGTCAGCTCACTTGGAGTGAGCTGCTCTGCCAACTCTGCCTCTTTTTTCCTTTCTCGGGCTAAAGCCTTCTTCAACCCAATTTTCTTTGGCCTCTGTCTAGGAACTTTTTCTTCCTCATCATCACTGTCCTCATATCTACCCAAGGTCTCATCTAACAAATCTTTGGCCTTTCTAGCCTCTCTCTGAGCTCTAATTTCCCTGACCTCGTTGATGGTCTTCTTTGCCTCTAACTACTGATTCTATAACTCAAAATAGTTAATCACAGTATTTTCCCTACCAAGATTAACTTGAAGCTCACCAATATTGTCATCCTTACCTTTGATCAATGCACTGATAATCCTCTCCTCGTCCTCATCATCATGGTCAATTAATTGAGACTCTTGCTCAATTTCATGCTTGTTCTCCTCCTCAACAGTGATAGGTTCTATGACCTTTCCTTTACCTTTATAAACCTGTTTTGATGATGAAGAAGGCAGGGCCCCTTACACATCAAGTGTAGCAAACACATGCCTGTAGCCTCTCCGATATGTTAAAGGAAAAGGCTCAATTTCATTAATTTTAGTGCCATCTGTCTCAATGTTCCCATCACTGCTTGATGCTTTGTCATCATGATATGAGGATGAAGGGTTGTGGATAGGTGATGTGGAAGGGTCATCATGGGGTGAAGGAATGTGAGGGGGTGTAGATGTATGAACAGTGGGATGTGATGGAGAAGTGGATATGGGAGGATGAGAAGATGAAGGAATATCTTGCTAATGATGACCATGTGGAGCAGTGAAGACCGCATGGGCAATGAAGGTATCCCATGGAATGTTCTTCTGCTGGAGCTAGTGCATAACCACCATCTTGATAAGTGAATGATGAAAAAGGCTCTGCATTTTCTGATTGTAGTCTCTCTTTTTCACTATGTAGGCCATTTTGTCAATTCTATGGAAAAGATAATATGGCATATGCAGCATCCTAACTCTAGTCAAATGCATAAGAAAATGGATATGATATGAGTAAAGGCAGAAAACCTTCCCACACAAGTGAAATACTTCATTATTATCCTCATCATGGATGCATATCTATCAAGAAGATGAGAAAAAGGGAAGATGGACTTGTGGTGATCCTTATACCTAGGTTTATGGTATGGTTCAAAATAACTCATGTCCAGGTTTTCTTGTTTGAACCACTTCTCTCTAACACTAGGTATTCCTATAGCATCTGCGATGGCATTGGTAGACAACTCAAAGGTGACCTCAGAAATATTGACCTTTTTTGTCATGCAAATTGATAATGAATAATATTGTCAATTCCGAGTTATTTTAGACCCGATGTACTCTCTCACAAAACTCAAAGCAGCCTACATGCTTAAAGCAAGAAACTATGAGGGGAGAGGCCATGAGTTCTCTTGTATTGATAGGTTCAAATATGTTTATCTTCCCCCCCTTGTGATCATGTCTCCTTGGCATTTGGGCCTCAACACCACTGCCAATTTCTTCTCCCTCTGACATCTTCAAATTCTGATTTGGAAACCCTAGGGTGGAAGTGAAATGAAATGAGCGGAAGGGAATGAAATGGCAGCTTTGCAAAATGAAGGGAATGAGTGTGGATGAAGGGAATGAGTGAAAGGGAAAACTATATGAATGAAAACCCTCAAGCAATGTAATGACCCCTGTTTATGATTGATTTTCTTTAAGGAGGATGAAATAGGAATGAAACAGTGATTTCAAGCTAAAACTTAGGATTTCCTTTAGGGTTTCATTTCCATTGATTAAATGATGACAAAAATAGCTTACAAATGGGTTATGGTATGTACTTACCACTTAACAGTGCTTTGGAAAACCTTGGAAAATATTTGAAGGTGATTTGGAGTGATTTGGATAGTTGGAAGACTTAGAAACCCTTTCTGTCTAAGCGCACAGCGCCAGTGGCCGACGTCGCAACACCAACCCAAGCACGCAACGCCAAGAAAAATTAGCACAGGGTCCTTTTGGCAAGGGTGCATTGCTTTGAAAAGTGCGCAACCCCAACTCCCAGGCACGCAGCGCCTTCAAAAAATGTGTTGAGGAAAACTGGCAAGGGCACAGCGCCAAATCCCAGGTGCACAACGCCAAGATATTTTGCTCGAATTCCCTTAGAAAACCCATTAACTCTTCCTTGATAAATGCTCTTGATATTTTGAAAGGTAACAATGGTTCTCTTGAAGTGTGAAATGGGATTTTATAGTCTTATGGATCTAATTTAACTTTGCAAAACCCACTTTCTAATGTTTGAAATATTTTTCTTTTCTCACTAACACTCTTTGACACTTTTTCCTTGCAGGTTGCTGAAGTCATGAAGTTGACTTTTATTTTTCTCATTTGGGGCTTGAAATGTTCACCTTGACAACTTTGGGGTTTAATCATATATTAGTATCTTCAAAATCTCCTGTAGTTTCCACCATAAATTTCAAGTTAACTTTTCCACCTTTTCTAGCCGCTTTTTCAAAACCCTAAGTGTTTGCAGTCTTTACAACAATCATCAGTGTTTTCTTCTAAGTTCTCTATAGCCCTTTCAAGTTCATTCATTTATGTCCAGTTCACCTTACCTTCTTTCCATATTCCATCAATATTCTTTGATAGACTTTCTTCATGCTTGGCCTTGTATGCTTCCTCCATGTCATTTTCCTTCAGCTGATAAATCTTCCAACACTTCTGTAGAAGTGCTAGAATTTGTCCACTTTTCTCACGCGGAAGGTTCTGAATTGAGAAGATAATCCTCGTTAGAAATTTTAGGTCCTTCTTGAATAACCATGTATTGACATTCTATTACATCTGAACCAGATTCTAGAAAAGGAAAAGCAGCGCTTGAAACATCCAAGGATGACCTTAAAAAATGTAAAACACTAATGACCTAATGAGAGTGTCCTTTGACCTAATTTTAACTGAAATTTGACTTGGAGATTTTCAAGTGAAAACAGATTATTATTATAGGTTATTATGCCCAAAGGAAAATGGGAATGAGTCTGCAACAAGAAACCCTAGAGGGAGGGTGGAGTTTATTAACAAGGGAAAATGGGGAAAAGAGGTTCTAGGTATGAAAGAAATATGAAAATAAGAGGTATAAGCCCATAATGAGTCTTTAAGAGCAACAGGGTGACTTTGAGAAGACCAACTGAGGAATAGTGAAAATAGGCTTATAAGGATAATGAAGGTAGTGAGATTTCTGAAACTCAAGATATTAAAGGAATATTATTTTCAGAAAACTATAACCATCCTATAGTCATCCAAAGATAGTGAAAAATATTGATGATTAACATCATCTATGGGAATAAGCATGCAATACAACAATATTTTTGCAGAACATAAGTCCTCATCAGATACTTGGGATGAGTACACCAAAGGAAGCTTTTTCTGGTAAGAGACCAGATGTATCATATTTTAAATTTTTTGGTTCATCAGTTTATTTCCATGTGACCAAAGATGCCAGGAAGAATCTAGAGCCAACAACTGAGTTGGGGATATTTGTGGGATATACTGATACACCTCACAACTATCGGGTGTACTTTCTAGCACACAAGATTATAGTGGTCAAAAGAGGAAAAATTCAATGAGGAGAAGGCCATGTGAATTTCCCTTGAGAGGGAGCTCAGTTGCATGTGGTTGAGGAGATATTGGATCCAAAATAAGAACCTCAAGATGTGGAGCAGCCACAAGTAGAGGTGCAGCGAGTAAAATCACCCACTCATGCAGAGACATCTTGAGATGGAAGGAAGCACATCGAGAAGCTAACAGGTTGTTTCTTCATGCTAGAGAGAATGTGGTAGCACCCACATCAGAACACAGGTAGTGAAAGCCCCCAAAGAGGTACACTGGATACATGGCACTTATGAGTGGAGGTATAGAGATATATCCATCCTCTCTTGAGGAAGCAATGAAACAACTAATGGTTTAGGAGTATGAATCCATTATTACAAAAAATGCATTGGAAGTTGTCCCAAGACCGAAGGGAAAGTTAGTTGTAGAATCTAGGTGGATCTACAAGGTGAAGCATGCAACATATGGGAGTGTGGAGAAGCACAAGGCCAAATTTGTGGCCATAGGGTCCTCTCAGGTGGAGGGGATTGATTATGATGAGACCTTTGCATCAATTGCAAGGTACTCATCAACCAGATCCATCTTTGCACTCTCATCGCAGATGGGATGGAAGATACATGAGATATATGTAAAGACAACCTTCCCCAATGGGGTGACTGAAGAAGAGGTGTAAATTGAGCAGCGTGAAGGTTTTGAGACCCTTGATAGAGATTCGCATGTGTGCAGACTTAGGAGAGAATTGTATGGGCTGAAGCAAGCACCTCGTGCTTGGTACACCAGGATCAAAAGCTATTTCACTAGGTTGGGCTTCACCAAGAGTGAAGCATATGTGAACCTTTACCATATTGTGGTAGAAGGCCCAATTTTTTTATCATTTTACATTATTTCAATGATTTGATACTAACAGGTGATGAGTAGCTCATCAAGTATTGAAAAGAGGATCTTGCAAGAGAATTTGAGATGAAGTACATGGGGATCTTGCACTCTTTCCTGGGATTGTAAATATGGCAAAGAGATGGGGAGCTATTTATATCTCAAGGCAAGTATGCCAACGATATCCTCATGAAGTTCCACATGGAGGGAATCAAACCCATGGAGACTCCTCTAGCAGGAAATTGGAGGAAGGAGGATGCTACTTCAAGTGAAGTAGTACATGTTATTGTTTACAATAATCTTGTGGGTTCACTCATTTATTTGTTGAACACATGACCAAACATATGCTATGTGGTTAACCATGTTAGTCAAGCTATGGTTACGCCTACCAAGCTCTTTTGGAAGGCAGGCAAGCATGTGTTGAGATATCTCATAGGCACTACAAAGTATGGGATATGGTATAGATGAATAGAGGGAGTGAAGCTTCAAGGCTTCATCGATGCAGATGGGCAGGGAGTCCATCTGATAGGAAGGACACATCAAGGGGCATCTTCAACATATTATCAATAACAGTTTCATGTTACTACAGGAAACAGAGATCAGTTGCACTCAGTTTAACAGAGTCAGAGTACATGGCATCCATTCACACAGCATGTGAGGCCATCTGGACGAGGAATATAGTTTTTGGTTTGCTTGGTCGACAGGTGGATCTAACGGTTATTTATTGTGATAACCATAGTTGCATCAAACTCTTGGTTAATCCAGTTTTTCATGACAGGTCCAAGCATATTGATATCCAATATCACCATCTTAGAGATTGCATGTAGGGGCGGATTATGTCATTAGAGTACATTCCCATGGAGGATTGGGATGCAGACATCTTGATGAAGGTATTGTCAAGAAGAAAATTTAAGTTACACAGAGGCGGAATCAGGGTAGTAGACAATCCCTTTCTTGTTGAGATGGAGTGTTGAAATTGGCAACAAGAATGGCACCCCAAGGGGGCTTCTAATTTAATTTTCCCTTGATTAAATTAGAAGTAAATTGTAATTCCACATGACATGACAACTTGTAAGTATTAACTACATCAGTAATACTTAGTTAGCTCAGTCAATTCGAATTGAGGGTCAAACTAGAGTCATGTAGAGGTCACTCTAAGATTTAGGAGGTCCACTTGTAGTTTATTTTAAGTTCTAATTAGTTAACTCAATTATTTTAGTTAAAATTAGTTTAACTAGTTATAAATGAGAGATGAGATACTGATAGGTCTAGTGAATTAAATCCGATTTAATTCACAGGTAGTGATCAATAAGATAATTGATAATTCGATATAAATATTTGTTGCATGTCAGTTCTAAGGAAGGCCTAGTTGAGATTGGAGTTAAAGGGAAGAGATCTATCAGTTGTATAATTAAAAAAGTGTACAGGTCATGCATGAGGTCATCATGGTGCCTTGGATGTATTGTGCAATATATTGATGGGAATTTCATAATTAATAGGGGCTCAATTAGCCCAGGAATGCAAAAGCCAGGCTAGTCAGTCAGGTGCAAGTTTTTGGTTAAGTATTGGACCAAACTTGCCAGCATCAAAGTGATACAATAAGAGATAATGAAGAGGTTTCTCAAGAAGGGAAATAACATTGTATTCCAATCAGGGCGATCACTCTACTACCGAAACCAAACAATCAGCTAGATAACCCAAGCAGAACAAGGCTCTTCAAATGAATAATCCCTGCACATGTTGCGGTACCTATGGTCATTACACGCATGATTTTCCCCTTCTACCTCAAACGTGAAAACCATCGGAAGACCAAGAAGCTACCTCTAGAGGGAATTAACCTATGCCTACAGCTTCTCCTCCCTCTACACAAATGATTGTGCCTAGGAATTCTAGTCCTACCGAAGGATATGAGTCCACTGAAGGTGTAAACAATCCTTCAGTTCCACACCCCCATCAAACTAGGTATGAAACTTACCGCATCTTAATTTTGAATTATGAGTAATTCAACCTTCAAACTCAATCGCATCAATGTGATCCACCTATTGAGGTGCAACCAAAAATTACCATAGAGCCTCCTTTGTCATCAAATGCTACCTTATAAATCCCCCTACCTAAGGTTAAGGTTCCTCTAAATATTTTCAAAGTACCATTACATTTAAATGCTACCAACTCTTGGGTCGCCCATACCTATAGAATTATATATGACTTGAAATAGCTTCCTACTATCATGTTGATGTTGGAAGCCCCCTAGATGTACCAATCACAAAAAAATGCTATACTATTTTCTTTGGGTGTTGTGTATTCTTTAGTCGATTGCATAATTGTCTTTAACCTTTATAAGGATGATAATCCTTTCCTCCCCCCATCCATTGATTTTCATTTCCCAGTCTCCATTAAGAATGTCATTGTTCAATGTTGTATCACTAACAAAGGCGCATCCACCTATCTGATGTCCACCCAAGTCTAGAAACAACTTATTTCTTCTAAATGTTTACCATATATTATCACCCTTCATGTATATGATGGTTTCCCTTCACAACCTGTAGGATTGTACTAGAATTATCGCATCACATTGGCCGACAAGAAAGTCTTAATCAACGTGGAGGTTATTTATGCCCCCTTAGAATATAACCTCTTACTAGGACGTAATTTAATGTGCGACATGAAATCAATCACTTCTTTTTTCTATTGTACTATGAACTTCCTCCGTGATGGGAAGGTCATCACCGTTGATCAACTATCTTACTATTATCCCTAGCTTAAGGCGTCTCTTGAGAATTTCATTTCCTCGATGGTTGGAAATTCTACAATTCATTCCTTTACTGACATTAATCATGGAGTCTATAAATATTCCTTTTTGCTTAGGGAATATTTCATATTAAGATTAAGTCGCCTAGTACCTCTTCTCAACATCTATCTCATCAAAAAAAAAAAAATCTTCAAAATTGTATAATGCATTAAGAGGGATTCCTCCTAGGCATCGTCCATTCAGCCATATACCTTTCCTTTTCACACCACTAAGAAGAGTTAGCACACCCGTGATGGTTATGCTAAGTTTGCACAGACTTTCATGATCTGAGAAAAGATCGTCTTAATGACAATTTCAACATACCTTTTATTGATCATATTATCGATAAGTGTGTGGGACATGAGGTCCTATCTTTTATGGATGAATTCTCGGAATACAATCAGATTAGTATCCGCTTTTCAGATCACCATAAGACTACCTTCACAAGTCCTTGGGGAACCTTTGTGTATAGAGTGATTCCTTTTGAGCTAAAGAATGTTGGGGCGACATTTCAATGTGTCATGCTCTATTGTTTTCATGACTTTGCTCACATTATTCTTTCATATCTCACAACACTTAGAGTAATTTCACACCATCTTCCTATAATGTCGCAAGTATAATATATGCCTTGACCCTCATAAGTGTGTCTTCTATGTTCCTTCTAGATGGATTTTGGGATTTATGGTGTCCAAATTTGGAATTACCATTGATCCTCTTAAAAATCAAGCTATTCTTAAGCTCCCCCCTCCTCGCAACCTACGCTAGTTGCAGATCCTTCAAGGGAAAGATAACATCTTGCATCGATTCATTCTAGACTATGTTGCCACTTCTCATGGGTTTATTCATCTTCTATGATACTAAATTCCATTTGTAACAAATGATCAGGCTTGACAATCCTTCAATGTGCTTAAACATGCCCTCACCTCTGCTCCTTTGATTAGTCCACCGAACTTTGAGAGGGGATTCATATTGTACATCTCAGCTTCCACTTATGTGATCTTCGGTGTCTTAGTGTAAGAAGATGGTGATGGGAATGAACACATCAATTATTATGTGAGAAATAACCTTAACATACCCCATGTTTCTTATTCTCATGAAGATAAGTTGGATTTGGTTATTGTGTTCCCCATTCATAAACTCTGTCATTATATCTTAACGTGTACCACCAAGGTTGTTACTTGTTGCAACCCCATGGATTTCTTCTTGAGTTGACAGGTCATCAATGGGAAGTATGCCTTTTGATTTTTATCCTCTAGGAACTTGTTTTTCTTAAGAGTAAGAAAGGATTGGCCTTGCTAAGTTAATTTCTAACTTTCCTACTAGTGTGTAAGACCTTCCCTTGAATGATGAATTTTTGGATGAACACTTGCTTGCCATCTCACCGAATGACTCATGGTATGTTGACATCATTACTTATTTTTGAACCCATAAATTAACCCCCCAACTTACTCGTGATTATTGATGACATATTTTTCATCATGCCCCTCGCTACCTCCTCATAGGAAATGATATTTATCATCATGGTGTCGATAACATATTGTGTCATTGTCTCACCCACACCTAAGCTAAGAAAGTGCTATATGCTTGTCATAGTGGTTCCTACGGTGGCCATCTATATTGAATTTCCACCACCCATAAAATCATCCACGTCAACTAATTTTCACCTTATATCTTTAGCGATTGCATTGAACCAGTCAAACATTGTCTCAATTTCCAAAAAATTTCCCTAAAGGATATATCTCATCCCACTCCTTTGTGATGAGCTCCATCATTAGACATATTTGGAGGGGTTAATAGTCACATTTTTGCCTTCTTGGATCTCTTTTTCTTGCATTTTTATTATTATTTGGGTTTATGATGCTAGTATAGGTGGTGATTAAGGCTAACATACTCTGAGTGCCTAATATAAGGTTGAGTGCAGAAAATCATGATTTATTATGCATTTTTATAAATATTTTATCACAAAGACTTGGAGGAGACAGCAAGGAGAAATTATATGATGATTTTCCACCCTCAAAGGCAGCCGAAGAATCCCAAAGATTCTCTCCAGCAATTCGAATTCCACAAGCAGTCGAAGGATCCCCAAGGATTCTCTCCAGCAATTCAAATTCCAGAGGCAGCCGAGCCACTCAAAGAGGAGAGCACTCAATCTTGGTTTACTTGGAGTCTACTAGACTCAATCACCATTTTTCTAGGGAGTTGTTGGTAGCTGCATTATAGAATAAATAGAGCAGAGTTAGAGCTAGCAAGATTTGGTCTATCATAGTCTCGCTTCCATTCAGAATTATTGTTGTGAACTATTGAATCTTTTTGTCTTACTCAAGGATCGAAACTTTCAGAGATGTATAAAGTTAATCTTTTATGAAATGAGCAGACTGGTTTCATTTGATTGATTTGAGTTCAGAGGGCTAGGCTCGTGGGTTGAGGCCCAATCCATGTGCCTCGGCTTCTCTGCTATTATTATCTTTTCCTTTATATCATTTAGCTATTTTTGATTCTATCATTTAAGTTATATCTACTTCTGATAAGTTTCATTTCTATTTAGTTTTTGTGTTTTTGAAGTTTTAATTGCTTATGCATAGTGAAATAGAGGAAAAACTTCAAAACTGTGGTCAAGTCTCCCCCTCTCATCTTTGTCAATAGAGTTCGAGTAGGGGCAGACAAATTTCTTTCTGTTTGAGTTTGGGGAAGAATTTGTATTACCAAGTCCAAGCCTTTCCTTCATTATTTCATCCCGCATTTCTGTCTGTTTCTCGTACATGAATCCACAGGTGTGCTTCACTTCTGAGCACTACTCTTACGCTTCCATTTCCCTCCTTTACTTTTCACCTTAGCGCTGCACTTACCTTCTTTCGAACACCCTTAAGCTCTTCAGCCTTACTTCTCTGTTTTTCTCCGTTCATGCTCACCTTACCATTTTTATGAAAAACATGTGAAAAAACCATACAGAACCACTAGAAACCCAACCTCCGCCTTTGCTCCTCGAGACTCCCGCCACCATACATCGCACTTCGTAATTGCAACATTTAAATTTTACCTTTAACACTTACCGCTCGTTCCTTATGATTGAGATATTGCGAAATCGCACTTCACATTGCTCACCTTTTGCCTTGAAGACTTACTGCTCTCCTTCATCGATTGCCTGCCTTATTCCTTCATTCTATTGATCACCGTCACCGAACTCGTTTTAACGCAAAAAAGCTTGAAAAGCATCAAAAACCTGACCTCCCCCTTCCTCCTCGTGACTCCCACCACCGTATGTCGCACTTCGCAAATTGAAACATTTAATGTTTACTTTAACACTTAGTGCTCATTCATTGCGATTGTGATATTGCAAAATCACAAAGCGCACTTTGCAACTCTCAGCTTTTATCTCTAACTCTTACCGCTTATTCTTGTGATTGCAATATTGCGACATCGCATATTTCAAATCACAACATTTTCCCTTTTTCCTTTCACCGCCACATCATCCCCATCGCACATCGCATCCCGCGAAACTCACCTCATCGCAGATCGCAACCTACAACCTTTACCACAACGCAAATCGCACTTCGCACATTTTTTTTTATTCCTGTTAATCCTTACTGCTATCCTTGTAAACTTGCGATATTGTGATTTGCGACCCGCCACGTCACTCTTCACACTTTGCACTGTGCACCATTTAGTTCATTCCGTTAAATCCTTACTGCTATCCATTTAAACTTGCAAATTTGTGATTGCGACATCGCACATCAAAACTTTTTCTAGCCATCGCATTGTTGAGTTATTCTCGCTCCGAAGTCATTTCTTGTGTTATAATAACGTTTCCTAAAGGTTTAACCCCCTCTATCCACTCCAAAGACATTTCTCATTTTATCATAAATTTTTTCTAAGGGTTTAACCCCCTCTTTCCACTTCCAAACCTCATTTCATGTGTTAAACCCACATTAGCCCTCTTGGCCACTTTTCTTCCCTCTAATCTCTAAATTAATTCTTTTTAATTAAAATTAAGGCATGGATAGTTTAGTTGCATCGATAGGAGTATGGTAGATAGATCATAGAATAGGTAGAGTGCATTTAGCCGTAGGCCAAGTTAAGTGTGGTTTAGAATTAATTTTCTTTCTGATATCTATTTTATGCAAATTAAATTAGTTTCATTCTTGGAATATCTTTTGAGCAATTTAGTTTAGTTTCCTTTCTGTCATTTCCTTCCAATTTACTTTCCACTTGTTCTCATAATTTAAGAAATAGCACCCTTTCGTGAAGCAGAATAGGATGGCATGAACATAATACATTTGTTGTGTATATAGCATTGTCACCTCAAATTTTGTACAAACTTCAGGTTGATAAAGTAAATTAGGGCAGCCCCTAGGAGTTGCAACACTCTTGGTGCAATACCAGGGCTCACCACTTTTTGGAGTCATTGTCGGGGAGGTGTCTAGTAGATATTTTGATTTTGTTTTAGCATTCTTTTTTGCTTTCCTTTCTTTTCATGTCACTTCAAAAATATTGAAAAATTACAAAAAAATATGATTTTGATGCCTCGTATGATTAGGAATACTCAAAGACAAACATTACCTAAAACCCCCACATCACCTCCTAGCCACCCTTCACTCTTCTTTAGTGGAAGTGAGATTGAACCCCCTATAGGAGAGCCTTCTGGATATTTTGAGGATCCTATTGGGGAAGAAGAAGAAGACCTTGTTTCAACTAAGGGGCCTGCTTCACCTATCTTAACCATGGCTGGGACCCAGAGAGCCTTGCCCATAAGAGAGGTAGATGGGGACACTAAGATGAAAAACATTAGCCCCTCATCTCTTCCACACTTCCATGGACTTACCTTTGAGGACCCTGACACATTCATGTTTGAATTTTATGTTTTTTGTAGGACTTATGACTACACCTCTGATGATGAGAAGTTGAAGCTATTCCCATCCACCCTTAAGGATGCAACCTTGTGTTGTTTCATGGGTCTACTTGGGGATAGCATCACTACCTAGGCACAGATGGAAGAGACATTTAGAAGCAATTATAAAGACTACTGTAGATCCAAGGAAACTAAGGATGAGATATTTAGGATGACTCTAGGGCCTGATGAATCCCTAGAGGATTATGAAGAGAGGTTTCAATTGAACTATAAGAGAGCCAACTGTACTCTTGATCCTGACTCACTTAAAATTTTACTTCTTTGAGGGATCAGTGAAGAGATAATAGAAACCTTGAATATCTTGTTAGGAGGAGATATCTACCAAAAACCCTTGAAACAATCAAAATTGTCTTCCGGAACCATTCTAGGGAATTTAGGAAGAAGGTCAGAGATAGCCAAAGTAAATCCAATACCCCTTCCTCTTCCACCTTCATAAAACATGAGATTGGAAACATGCTAGAGGACTTCATGAGTGAAATGTTGCACACTTTTCTTTGAAATTGGACACAATGCAGGTCAAAAGAAAGCAAGAGGAAGCAGAGAGATCCCTGGGCATAGTTTATCCTAGATGTACCAGGAAACACCCAATAAATGAATTTCCACTGAATTTCATAGAGGTTTTCTTAGTCTGTGAAGATAATAATGCCACATAAAAGTGTCCCTCCTTACCTAGACTTAAAGTTGTATATCAAGGTGGAGAAACAATGCCAGAGCAACTCTGTTTCATCAACTAGAGAAGGCATCAGGGCCTTCGTCCATATCAATAAGGTATGAAAGGTGCACCTCACTCTTACTATTACAACAATTAGAGTGCACCCATGAACCTTGGTACAGCCCCACACCTCCATCCTAGTCTACACCTCCTACTTGGCCTTCCAACCCTTCATGTCATCCTCAGCCAGTAAACCAACCATTTCAGCAGTATGTTCTACAACAACCTTAGTGTAACAATCCATCCCCAGGGTGGAGGCCTCAAAAAAATCAACTACCTGCTCTAATGCCTCCACCCCAACCTCAACCTCAGATTACTCATATTTCTCCACCTAGGCTACCTATACCTACACAACCCAATCCGAAATCGAACAAAAAACAGGCACAACAGGCTCCCAATGGAGAAGCATCCCATCCAGCTTATGCTGTGGAGATACAGGAGGTTAATCTTAGGTCGGCAAGATTATTCCTAGACAACCATCCCCCATATCCACCTATAGAGGTTGAGGAGGAAAAGGAAGAAGATAACACTCAGATCCAACAAACTCCTTTTCCTGAGTGATTGATCCACCCTAGTCAGCACACCACATAGGAGACTGAAATCGTGGGAGAATTGGAAAATTTTTGTATAAAGATACCACTTCTCCAGGACATTAAGGATGCCCCTATCTACAATAGGCTCATCAAAAAAAATTTCTTCAATAAACCTAGAAGGAGGAAGAGAGATACCCCCACCATCAATGTGGTAGGACAATTGTCTAACCTAATGCTAGGGAAGGTGATATTTCCAAAATACCTGGACCTTGGTAGTCTAGTTTTTGATGTACATATAGATGGTGTCATATTCCCCAACACTCTGATTGATTTAGGGGCTGACATCAATATCATTACCAAGGAAACTATGTTGAAACTTAATCTCTAAGGGGCCTTGAGAAAAACCACAACAGTTCTACAACTTGCAGATCGATCCAGAGTAACTCCGAAAGGAATTGTTGAGCATGTTATGGTTATCATTGACTCATGGGAGTATCCTACAGATTTCCTGGTCCTGCAGCCAAAAACCAAGTTTAATGGTTATCCTCTCATCTTAGGGAGACCTTGGTTAACCACTGCAAATGCTTATATTATTTGTTGGGTCGGAAAAATGACTATAAAAAATGGGCCTTTGTTTAAACAGCTAGTGTTATATCCTCCAACCCAGCCTTCCATTGATCATGATCTCCCTATATGGTTGGAGGATGAAGAAGTTCAGTTATATAACACTACACCTATGTGTACCATAGATTTTATCCTTAGAGGGGGGCCAGCTTGATGAAGATGAACTCATCGACCATGCCATTCAAAACTAGTCCTCCACTAACACTACTCTCAAAACCCTAGTCAAAGAGTCTAAAATCAAACCTTGGATGGAAGTGCAATCAGTTGAGACAACCTATGAAACCACCAAGGCTGTCGATTTTGGCCCATCCATATCTCTGAAAATCAACCCAAACCTCTCAAATGAAGAAGAGAAGCAGCTATGCCAACTTTTGAAAGAAAATCTTGAAGCATTTTCTTAGGATTACAAGGACATGAAGGGGTGCATCCTTCAGCATGTAGACATCACATTTACATCAAAGAAGGATACAAGCCTTTGAGACAACCCCAAAGAAGGATGAACCTGGCTCTAAAGGACATAGTCAAAGAAGAGCTACAGAAACTATTGGATGCGAGGTTCATATATCCTATATCCGACAGTGAGTGGGTATCTCCTCTTGTCCTAGTCCCAAGAAGAATGGGATGTGGAAAATTTTTGTTGATTATCGAGAACTTAACAAAGCCACCAAGAAAGACTATTTCCCTTTGCCCTTTATAGACCAAGTCATGGATGGCCTTGCAGGGAAGAAGTTATTTTCCTTCTTAGAAGGGTTCAGTGGGTACAATCAGATTCAAATCAGCCCTGAAGACCAGGATAAGACTACTTTCACCTACCCTTAGGGTACCTTTTCTTATAGATTCCTACCCTTTAGGTTATGCAATTCCCCATCCACCTTCCAGAGAGCTGTCCTGAGCATATTTTCTGAGTTAGTCCATGACTTTGTTGAAATTTACATGGATGATTTCACACCATATGGGGATGACTTCCAGGAAGCTCTCTCCAATTTGGGTAAAGTACTAAGAAGGTGCATTGATATGCATCTCTCCTTAAGCCCAGAAAAGTGTGAATTCCTAAAGAAAGCAGGGGTTTTATTAGGACACTCCATATCCCAAGTAGGAATACAAGTAGACTCGAACAAAATCACTATCATCAAAAGGGTACCTTCTCCTCAAAAGCAGAAATATGTCAGGAGTTTCTTAGGCTTAGCTGGTTACTATAGAAGGTTAATCAAAGATTTCAGCAAGATGGCTTCTCCATTATTTGGGTTATTGGCCATTTATTTGGTCTGGTCCTTGTCAAGATGCTTTTAAGCTCATTAATAAGTAGTTGACTACTGCCCCATCCTCCGAGGTCCAAATTGGACTCTGCCTTTCCACATTCACACTAATGCATCCGAAAAAGCTACAGGGTCAGCATTAGGACAATTAGAGGATAAAATCCCTTATTCCATTTGTTTCATTAGTAAAAATGTGTCCAAATCCGAGCTTAATTATATTGTTACTGAGGAGGAGATGTTGGCCATTTTCCATGCATTGAAAAAATTCAGGCATTATGTCACTAGATATCAGACCTTTGTTCACACTAACCATGCAACCATCAGGTATTGAATGAAAAAACTGGATTTTAATGATAGAATAATTAGGTGGTTGTTACTTTTACAACAATTTGATTTGACTATTGTTGATAAACCTAGAAAGGAAGATGTTGTTGCAGATTTTTTGTCCAAGTGAGTTCTCCCTGCAGGTGAAGAAGGAATGGTGGATGACCAACTGCCAGATGAATGCCTCTTTGCCATATCAACAATCTCACCGTGTTTTTTTGATATAGTCAACTACTTGGTTGTTGGAAGACTCCCTCCTAATCTTTCATTCAGGGAGAGGAGCAGAATCATCAGAAAAAGTGCCCCTTTCACATGGATTAGGGGGGATCTCTTCAAGCTAAGCCCTGAAAAAATCACAAGAATATGTGTGATGGAGGAATAAGTTTTTGATATCCTCTCTGAATGTCATGACAGCCCATGTGGAGGCCACTTTGCTGAAAAGAGAACTTCTTACAAAGTTTTGCAGGTGAGTTATTATTGGCCTACCCTTCACCAAGATTCCAAAAGATACACCAGCAGGTGTGACTAGTGCCAAAGGATGGGGAAACCCACACAAAGGGATGAAATACCTTTACACCCTCAGGTGGCTCTTGAGCCTTTTGACAAATGGGGCATGGACTTTGTTGGACCCATCGATCCACCATCCAGAAAAAAGAAGTATATCATAGTCTTCACTAATTACGTGACAAAGTGAGTTGAAGCAAAAGTATTTGTTCTAAAACCAGCTCCAAAAATAGAATAAAAGAGAGATCAATGCCTTATAGATAAGCCACTTCAAGGGGGAAACTCATTTACATTACATAAATGAACAATTCATGGATGATACAGATGACCAAAAACTCCTTCTATATATAGGAGTCCATGGGATCACAATATAATACTAGCCTTCCTAATGATAATAATGTAAGGGCACAATAATACAATATTGAGGTTGCAGGGGTACAACAATAACAATAAGGGGGTTACACTAACAACAATAAGGGACTATACTAGTAATATAGGGACCTAACATGCCCCTCTCCTTCAAAAGAGTGTTGTCCTCAACGCTTGAGTAGCTCTGGATGCTTCCATATAAAATTCTCATCCTTCCATGTAGAATCTTCAGTGGGTAAGTTCTTCCACTTGATGAGATAAATTGATCGATTTCGTAGTTGTCAATTTCTTGTTTCCGTGACTGCTTCAAGTTCCAATATGATTTTTCCTTCCTCATCAAGTTCTAAAAATATTGTTTGAACTGGAAGTTTGTCCCCTATAACCTTATTTAAGCATGAAACATGGAAAACTGGATGCACTCGTGAAGAAGCAGGAAGCTCCAATTTATATGCCATAGTACCAATATTTTGCAAAACCTTGTAAGGACCATAGTACTTTGGCGATAATTTATTATCCTTCTTAGCTTGCTTGAGGGACATTTGTTTGTATGGTTGTAGCTATAAAAATACCCAGTCTCCTACATCAGAAATGCTCTCGTTGTGATGTTGATCTGCCTGTTGTTTCGTTCGATTTTGTGCCAAATTTAGGTTATCCTTTAAGAGTTGGAGAACTTCTTGTTGATGCTCGATGTGATATTCCATTGCTTGAACCTTAGAATTTTCTCTTAAATAAGATGTGATGGATGGTGGATGATATCCATAAAGTGCCATAAATGGGGTCATTTTTGCTGCAATATGGAAAGAAGTGTTATACCACCATTCAATGAGAGGTAACCACTTGACCCATTGTGTTTTCTTATCAGATACAAAACAACGAAGATATCCTTCCAAAAAATTATTCACTATCTCTGTTTGACCATCGGATTGAGGATGATAAGATGAGCTATGAGTTAGTTGAGTACTTAAACAATAAAATAATTCCATCCAAAAATTTCCAGTAAAAATGGGATCTCTGTCACTTACAATAATCTTTGGGTTTCCATGTAGCTTTTGAATTGTTTCCATAAATGCAGTAGCAACTGTACTTGCTTTAAGTGGATGAGATATTGAACAAAAGTGTGCATACTTGGTAAGTCTATCAAATAACACTATGATGACACTCTTTCCTTCGGACTTAGGTAAACCTATGAAAAAATCCAATGAAATCTCCTCCCAACGTTGACTTGGAATGGATAAAGGTTGTAGAAGACTCAGGGTCTTAATTGTCTCAACTTTATTTTGTTGGAAAACCAAACATTCCACCACAAACTTTTGAATATCATATTTAAGGACATCCCAAAAAATTTCTTTCTTTCTTCACCCTGTGGTAAGTTTTTAAAAATCCCGAGTGTCCTCCTAAAGGAGAAGTGTGCAAATCCAAAAAAATCTTTTGTTTTAGTTGGGAATTCTTGCAAATATATAAGCAATCTTTGTACCATAAGGAATATTTTTTCCTACTAAAGGTATCAGATGTACTAGGATCTTGCTGCAACTTTTGAATGAGTGCCCACACTTCTTTGTCCTTCTTCCATTCATCCCTTGCTTCGGTTATCCAATCTGGTTGATAATAGAAATGGCACAAAGAAATGCTTCCACCTATTTATCCTTTATTGAGAGTGCATCTGCAACAACATTTAGCTTCCCTTTTTTGTAGATTATTTCAAAGTCATAACCCAACATATTTGTGACCCATTTTTGCGGCTCTTCTAAAGATAGTATTTGTTCCAAAAAGTGTTTAAGACTATCATGATCAAATTTTACCTTGAAGTGTCTTCCCATTAGGTGAGGTCGCCAGTGCATGTAGTATTGCCAACATTTCTTTCTCATAAATAGATTTCTAAATACTTTCCTTTGATTGGATGACTTTGAAAAGCAATGTGTCTTCCTTCTTGCATTAAAACAGTACCAATTCCATTTCTTGAGGCATCACGTTCCACAATAAAGGTTTTTGTGAAGTCTGGAGTACCTAAGACCAGTGCTAGGCACATTGCCTCTTTAAGATGTTCAAAGGCCTTAGTTGCTTCAGGATTCCATGAAAATGCATCTTTCTTCAATAATTCTATTAGAGGTGCTACTATTGTCCCATAATTCTTAAAAAACTTGCGATAATACATTGTTAACCCGAGAAATCCTCGCAACTGCTTTATGGTTGTGGGGACTTTCCATTCATTAATGGCTTTAATTTTGTTAGGGTCTACCTTAAAACCCTCGTGAGATACAATATGACTGAGATATTCCACCTCTTGTACTCCAAAGAACCATTTGGATGATTTTTCATATAATTTTTTCTCCTCCAATAGTTTGAGCACCCTGTCAACATGTTGAACATGATCCTTCCAAGACCTGCTGTAGATTAGTATGTCATCAAAAAATACTAGCACAAATTTTCTAAGGAAGGGTTTGAAAATGGAATTCATCAACCCTTGAAATGAAGAAAGTGCATTGGTAAGGCCAAAAGGCATGACCAAAAATTCATAATGACCCTCATGAGTTCGAAATGTTGTTTTCGGAATATCTTCAGTATTCATTCTATTTTGATGATATCCTGAAAAAAGATCCAACTTGGCAAAATAAATTTCTCCATGTAATTCATCCAATAATTCTTAAATCACAGGAATGGGAAATTTATCTTTAATAGTGAGCTTATTGAGCACCCTATAATCTGGACACATGCACCATGATACATCCTTCTTGTGCACCAATACTACTGGAGCATAGAAAGAACTTTGATTAGGTTGAATTATACTAGCCTCTAAAATATCTACAATCATATGTCAAAATTTCTCTCTTTTGGACATAAGGATATCTATAAGGCTTGATGTTTGGAGGAACACTTCCTGGCATCAAATAAATAGCATGATCATGATCAGGAATAGGTGGGAATTGATTGGGAGTTTCAAATTGTTAGGTCCTTATATTACTAGTATAGTCCCTTATTGTTGTTAGTGTAACTCCCTTATTGTTATTGTTGTACCCGTGTAACCCCCATATTTTTATTATTTTGCCCTTACATTATTATTTTTAGGTCGACTAGGATTACATTGTCGCCCCATGGACTCCTATATATAGAGTGGAGGTTTTTTCATTTGTATCATCCAAGAATTGTTCACTTATGTAATGTATTGGAGGTTTCCCCCTCGAAGTGGCTATTTATAAGGTGTTTATCTCTCTTTTCATCTATTTTTGGAGCTGGTTTCATAACATTTGGTATCAGAGCTTTGGATTCTAGGGTTTCGCTACTCCAAACAGGTCATGCTGGAATTTTCGCTATAATTTTGTTTCTACGAAGGTTCAGAAGCTAAAATTTTTAGAGTGCGAAGCCGAATTCCTGAGGAAAATCATCACAAAATTTTAGAGCTTGGTTCGCAATAGTTTCAGAGATATGACCTGTGGAAGTTAGGGCTTTTTGCAGGCTCCTGAATTTCACCTAAACAGGTCATCGCGGAATTTTCGCTATAACATTTTTTCTACGAGGGTCCAGAAGAAGAAATTTTCATAGAGTGAAGATGAAAGCCTGGGGAACATCCCGTAACAATTGCAGATCTTGGTTTGCAAATTTTTGGAGATATGATCTGTGGAAGTTAGGATTTTTTCAGGCCCTTGAATTTCATCTCAAAGAGGTGACCATGGGAAAAACATCATAACTCTCTCTCTCTGAGCATCAAATTGGGATTCTGTAAAAGGTGGATGCAAGTCCATGGCTTGTATTTTTTGCTATATCAATTATATAGTTGAAGGAGGAAAAATTGACACATAGAAAGTTGTACAAGTTCGCTCTACTGAACTAGTCCATAATTAGGTCATTGTAGGAGATTGGGCATACCTTTGTCTTCAAGAATCCAAATTATGTCAAACTTGTAGCATTCGAAATAAGATTCAAAGGGATACCTCAGGGCCTAATTTCAGATATTTAAGATCCAAAATCATAGAGATAATTGAGTTTTAATATTGAGCTCCTCAAAATCAAGAAAAAGGTGTTTATTTTTTTTCAAATTGCATAGGTCTTGTTTGAAAAATCAGTTTTAAGTGACTCCAAAGGCCTATTGAGCATAGATATCAGTATTTGGTTATAAAATTCCTCTTAAAAAGAATTCAACACCCATTAAGCCCTCAGAGTACTCTACTATGACTCATTAAGATGAAGAATTGCAACATGATCTATCAAAATTACAAGAGCAAGTGCACCAAAATTCGCTCTCGCAAAGAGCAACCAAAAATGAAATGGATGTTTTGAAGAAAAGCATGGAAGCTAAGATGGATGGTTTGAAGAAAGGCATGGAAGCTACGATGGATGGTTTGAAGAATGGTATGGAAGAAAAAATGGAAGGTTTTAAGGAAGACATGGAAGGTTTGAAGGAAGGTTTGTCAAAGTTGATACAAGAAATGATTCCTAATGGCGAAAAGATAGTAGATGAAAATCATGATGAGAACAAAATAAATGTTAATCATGATTTCATAAACTCTAATTTTGGATTAAAGAACCACCATATTCCAAAGATGGATATGAGGAAGTTTGATGGCAAGGATCCCGTAACATGGATACTACAGATGGAGCAATATTTTGATCTCAATAATGTGCAAAACACACAAAAGGTACGCATTGCAACTTTACATTTAGAACAAAATACATTTGTATGGTATCGATGGCTTTGCTCCCATAAAAAAAATTGTCACTTGGTCAATTTTTACGGAGGAAATGATAGCACATTATGAGGATACAAAGAGCAACACCTTCTTTAGCCAATTGATAAATCTCAAACAAAAGGGTTTAGTGGGGCAGCACATTGAGGACTTCCAAAAATTGAATATATGGGTAACTAATATTCCAGAGGAACACAGGATTGATCTCTTCTTAGGTACTCTAAAGGATAACATCCAACATGAAGTTCGTGTTTTGGAACCTGATTCATTGGAGAAGGCATTCAGGTTGGCAAGAAAAGTTGAATGTAAAATTATGGCGACAAGGAAGCTTACCACTCAATTCTATAAAGAAGGAAGTGTTTCTACGCCTAGATTTCCACAACCTACAAGGTTGACACCACAACAATTGGAAGAAAAAAGAGCAAAAGGGCTTTGCTACAGTTGTGATAGCAAATACACTAAAGGTCATAAGTGTGCTGAGAAGAAATTATTTTACACAGATTGTGAAGAGGAAGAAGAAAATGAACAAGAAGAGGATATACACCAGGAACCAACCCTAGAAGAGGAAGAAATGAATCCGACCATATCGTGTAATGCACTGGCAGGAATTATCACTCCTCAAACTCTCAAGATAGAAGGACAAATCAAGAAGAAAAAGGTAATAGTGTTGATTGATTCAGGTAGCACCCATAATTTTATTCATTGTAAGGTAGCCAAGGAATTAAATTGTTTCCTATACCCAGCACCAGAATGTCAAGTGATGGTTGCAAATGGAGGAACTATAAATTGCTCCTGGAAAATGCCATAATATCAAGCTAACCATGGGGGAATATGTATTGACTAGTCCAATGCTTTCCATTCCTATGGGAGGTGCTGATGTTGTACTAGGAGTACAATTTTTACAATCTTTGGGGACGGTAGCCTTTAATTTTCAAGAACTTTTCTTGAAATTTTTTTCAGAAGGAAAGGAAGTCGAATTACGGGGTATTGCAAGGAAGCCGGGAAAGATAATAAGCTCTAATGTCATGAAAAATCTTCTAAAGAAAGAACAACGTGGTGTAATTACACAATTATGCTCACTAGAAGTTCCAACATCAAAATCATCTATTTCTGCAGATCTCCAACAAGTCTTGGACAATCATTCCAAGGTGTTTGAAACTCCCAAAGGACTCCCACCTATTCGTGATCATGATCATGCTATTCATTTGACTCCAGGAAGTGTTCCTCCAAACATCAGGCCTTATAGATATCCTTACTTCCAAAAGAGCGAAATTGAACGTATGATTGCAGAAATGTTAGAGGCGGGTATAATTCAACCTAGTCAAAGTTCTTTCTCCGCTCCTGTAGTATTGGTACACAAGAAGGATGGATCATGGCGAATGTGTCCAGATTATAGGGAGCTCAATAAGCTCACCATTAAAGATAAATTTCCCATTCCTGTGATTGATAAATTATTGGATGAATTACATGGAGCAATTTATTTTACCAAGTTGGATCTTCGTTCAGGATATCATCAAATTAGAATGAAGACTAAATATATTCCGAAAACAACATTTCGAACTCATGAGGGTCATTATGAATTTTTGGTCATGCCTTTTGGCCTTACCAATGCACCTTCTACATTTAAAGGGTTGATGAATTCCATTTTCAAACCCTTCCTTAGAAAATTTGTGCTAGTATTTTTTGATGATATACTAATCTATAGCAGGTCTTGGAAAGATCATGTTCAACATGTTAACAAGGTGCTCAAACTATTGGAGGAGAAACAATTATATTGAAAAACATCCAAATGTTTCTTTGGAGTACAAGAGGTGGAATATTTGGGTCACATTGTATCTTACGAGGGTGTTAAGGTAGACCCTAACAAAATTAAAGCCATTAAGGAATGGAAAGTCCCCACAACCATAAAGAAGTTGCATGGATTTCTCGAGTTAACAGGGTATTATCGCAAGTTTGTTAAGAATTATGGGAGAATAGCAGCACCTCTAACATCATTATTGAAGAAAGATGCATTTTCATGGACTCCTGAAGCAGCTAAGGCCTTTGAACATCTTAAAGAGGCAATGTGCCTAGCACCAATATTATCTACGCCAGACTTCACAAAAACCTTTATTGTGGAATGTGATGCCTCAGGGAAATGGAATTGGTGTTGTTTTAATGCAAGAAGGAAGACCCATTGCTTTTGAAAGTTGTTCAATCAAAGGAAAGTATTTACAAAAGGCTATTTATGAGAAGGAAATGTTGGTAATACTACATGCACTAAAGAAATGGAGACCTTCCCTAATGGGAAGACACTTCAAGGTAAAAATTGATCATGATAGTCTTAAACACTTTTTGGAACAAAGACTATCTTAGGAAGAGCAACAAAAATGGGTCACAAAGATGTTGGGTTATGACTTTGAAATCATCTACAAAAAAGGGAAGCTAAATGTTGTTGCAGATGCATTCTCAAGAAAGGATGAAGAGGTGGAAGCATTGTGTTGTGCCATTTCTATTATCCAACCTGATTGGATAACCGGAGCAAGGGATGAATGGAAGAAGGATGAAGAAGTTTGGACACTCATTCAAAAGTTGCAGTAATATCCTAGTACATCTGATAAATTTAGTTGGAAAAATTGTTCCTTATGGTACAAAGATCACTTATATATTTGCAAGAATACCCAACTAAAACAAAAGATTCTTTTGGAATTGCACACTTCTCCTTTAGGAGGACACTCGGGATTTTTAAAAACTTACCACAGGATGAATAAAGAATTTTTTTGGGATGGCCTTAAATCTAATATTCAAAATTTTGTGGCGGAATGTTTGGTTTTCCAGAAAAATAAATTTGAGACAATTAAGACCCCGAGTCTTCTACAACCTTTATCCATTCCAAGTCAACGTTGGGAGGATATTTCAATGGATTTTATCACAGGTTTACCTAATTCCGAAGGAAGGAGTGTCATCATGGTGGTAGTTGATAGACTTACCAAGTATGAACATTTTTGTGCATTATCTCATCCATTTAAAGCAATTATAGTTGCTACTGCATTTATGGAAACAATGCAAAAGCTACATGGAAACCCGAAGATTATTGTAAGTGACAGAGATCCCATTTTTATAGGAAATATTTGGACAAAATTATTTTCTTGTTTGGGTACTCAACTAGCTCATAGCTCATCTTATCATCCTCAATCCGATGGTCAAACAGAGATAGTGAATAAATGTTTGGAAGGATATCTTCGTTGTTTTGTATCTGATAAGAAAGAAAAATGGGTTAAGTGGTTACCTCTCGCTGAATGGTGTATAACACTTCCTTCTATACGGCAACAAAAATTACCCCATTTATGGCACTTTATGGATATCATCCACCGTCCATCACATCTTCTTTAAGGGAAAATTCTAGGGTTCAAGCAGTGGAGGATCACATTGAGCATCAACAAGAATTTATCCAAATCTTAAAGGATAACCTAAATTTGGCACAAAATCGAATGAAACAACAGGCATATCAACATCGCAGTGAGAGAAGTTTTTATGTGGGAGACTAGGTATTTTTACGGCTACAACCATACAAACAAATGTCCCTCAAGCAAGCTTAGAAGGATAATAAATTATCGCCAAAGTACTATGGTCCTTACAATGTGTTGCAAAATATTGGTACTATGGCATACAAATTGGAGATTCATGCTTCTTCGCGAGTGCATCCAATTTTCCATGTTTCATGCTTAAAAGAGGTTATAGGGGACAAACTTCCAGTTCAAACAATATTTCCAGAACTTGATGAGGAAGGAAAAACCATATTGGAACCTGAAGCAGTCACGGAAACAAGAACTCGAAAGCTACGAAATCAATCAATTTCAGAGTATCTCATCAAATGGAATAACCCACTGAAGATTCTACATGGGAGGATGAGAATTTTATACAGAAGCACCCGGGGCTACTCAAGCGTTGAGGACAACACTTTTTTGAAGGAGAGGAGCATATTAGATCCTTATATTACTAGTATAGTCCCCTATCATTGTTAGTGTAACCCCCTTATTGTTATTATTGTAGCCCTGTAACCCCCATATTGTTATTATTGTGCCCTTACATTATTATTGTTAGGTTAGCTAGGATTACATTGTGACCCCATGGACTCCTATATATAGAGTGGAGGTTTTTTCATTTGTATCATCCAAGAATTGTTCATTTATGTAATGTATTGGAGGTTTACCCCTCGAAGTGGCTATTTATAAGGCATTGATCTCTCTTTTCTTCTATTTTTGGAGCTACTTTCATAACACAAACACCTTGCAATGATTTTCCAAGACCTTTTGGAGATCTGGATAAATAAATGATCTTGGTGTTGGAACTTCTAGTGAGAATAATTATGCAATTACACCTTGTTGTTCTTACTTCGGAAGCTTTTTCATGACATTAGAGCTTATTATCTTTCTCAGCTTCCCTACGATACCCCGTAATTCAATTTCCTTTCCTTCATAAAAAAATTCCAAGAAAAGTTCTTGAAAATTAAAATCTACTGTCCCCAAGGATTGTAACCATTGTACTCCTAGTACAACATCAACACCTCCCATTGGAATGGAAAGCATTGGAATATTCAATACATATTCCCCCATGGTTAGCTTTATATTATGACATTTTCCAGAGAAATTTATAGTTCCTCCATTTGCAACCATCACTTGACATTCTGGTGCTGGGTATAGGAAACAATTCAATTCCTTGGCTGCCTTACAATGGATAAAATTATGGGTACTACCTGAGTCAATCAACACTATTACCTTTTTCTTCTTGATATGTCCTTCTATCTTGAGAGTTTGAGGAGTGGTAATTCCTGCCAATGCATTACATGATATGGTCGGACTCATTTCTTATTCTTCTAGGTTGGTTCATGGTGTATATCCTATTCTTTTGAAGTTTCTTGTTCATTTTCTTCCTCCTCTTCACAATCTATGTAAAATAATTTCTTCTCAGCACACTTATGACCTTTAGTGTATTTTCTATCACAATTGTAGGAAATCCCTTTTGCTCTTTTTTCTTCCAATTGTTGTAGTGTCAACCTTGTAGGTTGTGGAAGTCTAGGAGTAGCAACACTTCCATCATTATAGATGTGAGTGGTAGGCTTCCTTATCGCCATAATTTTTCATTCAATTTTTCTTTCCAACCTGAATGCATTCTCGAATGAATTGGGTTCCCAAACGCAAACTTCGTGTTGGATGTTATCCGTTAAAGTCCCTATGAAGACATAAATCTTATATTCCTCTGGAATATCAATTACCCTTATATTCAATTTTTGGAAGTCCTCAATATGCTCCTCCACTGAACCCTTTTGTTTGAGATTTATCAATTGGCTAAAGAAGGTGTTTCTCTTTGTATCCCAATAATGTGCTATCATTTCCTCCGTAAAAATTGACCAAGTGACAATTCTTTTAGGGAGAAAAGCCATCGATACCATACAAATGTATTTTAATCTAAATGTAAAGTTTCAATGTGTACCTTTTGTGTGTTTTTCACATTATTGAGATCAAAATATTGCTCTATCTGTAGTATCCATGTTACGGGATCCTTGCCATCAAACTTCCTCATTTCCATCTATATGGTGGTTCTTCCATCCAACATTAGAGTTTATGAAATCATGATTAACATTTATTTTATTCTCATCATGAGTTTCCTCTACTATCTTTTCACCATTAGGAAAAATTTCTTGTATCAACTTTTTCAAACCTTCCATGTCTACTTTTAGATCATTCTTCATGTTTTCCATGTTGGCTTTCATTTTTTCTTCCATGTCATCCATCTTGGCTTCCATGCCAACTTCCATGCCATCCATCTTAGCTTCCATGACTTTCTTCAAACCATCCATATTAGCTTCCATGCCCTTCTTCAAACCATCCATCTTAACTTCCATGCCTTTCTTCAAAACTTCCATTTCATTTTTTGTTGCTCTTCGCGAGAGCGAAATTTGGTGCACTTTCTCTTGTAATTTTGATATATCAGTCATAGTAGAGCATACTAAAGGCTTAATGGGTGTTGAATTATTTTTAGGTGGAATTTTAGAACCCAATACTGATATCTATGCTTCAATATGCCCTTAGAATCACTTCAAACTGATTTTTCACACAAGACTTGTGCAATTTGAAAATAAAATACACACCTTTTTCTTGATTTTGTGGAGCTCGATATTGAAACTAAACTATCTCTATGATTTCGAATCTTTAATATCAGAAATTTGGCCCTGTAGTAGCCCTTTGAATCTTATTTCTAATGCCACAGGTCTGACCTGATTTGGATTCTTCAAGGTAAATCTATGCCCAATCTCCCACAATGACCTGATTATGGACTAGTTCAGCAGAGCGAAGTTGTACGACATTCCACGTGTCACTGTTTGCTTCTTTGGCTCTGAAATTGATAAAAATGAAACTAAAATCTATGTACTTGCGTCCACTTTTTACATAATTCCAATTCGATGCTTAGAGAGAGAGAGTTATGACCATTTTCCCATGATCACCTTTTTGAGATGAAATTCGAGAGCCTGAAACATCCCTAACTTCCATAGATCATATCTATGAAAATATTGCAAACCAAGATCTAAAATTTTTACAGGAAATGCTTCAGGATTACTGATTCACTCTGTAAAAATTTTAGCTTCTAAACCTTCGTAGAAAAAATTTTATAGCACAAATTCCACCATGACCTGTTTTAGGTGAAATTCGGGATCCTGAAAAAATCCTAACTTCCACAGATGATATCTCCGAAAATATCGTGAACCAAGATTTGAAATCTTTACACGACGTTCCTCAAGATTTTGGATTCGCTCTGTAAAAATTTTAGATTATGAACCTTCATATAAAAAAAATTATAGCAAAAATTCCACGATGACCTGTTTGGAGCAGAAAAACCCTAGAATCCAAAGCTCTAATACCAAATGTTATGAAACCAGCTCCAAAAATAGAAGAAAAGAGAGATAAACACCTTAGAAATTAGCCACTTCGAGGGGGAAACCTCCTTTACATTACATAAATGAAAAATTCTTGGATGATACAAATGACCAAAACCTCCTTATATATATAGGAGTCCATGGGATCACAATATAATCCTAGTTGGCCTAACAATAATAATGTAAGGGCACAATAATAACAATATTGGGGTTACCGGGGTATAACATTAACAATAAGGGGGTTACACTAACAACAATAAGGGACTATACTAGTAATATAGGGACCTAACAGCAATGAAGGTACCAATCGAAGAAAAATTAGCAAAATTTCTGAGAGAGAATGTGTTTTACAAATTTGGATATCCCAAAGAAATAATCATTGATCAGGGATCATAGTTCACCTCTCACCTCATTGAGAATATTTTGAGGAAGCACAAGATTAAGCATAGAAATTTTACTATCTATCACCCTCAAGCGAATGGCCAAGTAGAAGTAACTAACAGAGCTTTAGAGAGAATCATCACCAAGGTTGTGAGCAGTAGCAGAAAAGATTGGGCAGATAGATTAGTAGAAGCTACTTGGGCCTACAACACTACTTGGAAGACAACAACAGAATTTTCCCCTTATGAACTAGTATATGGTAAGAAATCTCTACTTTCAGTTGAATTTGAATTCAATACTTTAAGAATGGAAGCTGAATTAAATATAGATCTAACAAATGCCCAAAAAGAGAGGTTTCTGCAACTAAATGGATTGGATGAGTTCAGAATGCAAGAAATTCTTCACACAGAGGTAGTTTAGTGGCAAAGGAAGGTATGGCATGACAAGAACATCAAAGAAAATATCTTCCAAGAAGGATATTGGGCATTATTGTATGATTCAAGGTTTAAATACTTCAAAGGCAAGTTGATGACAAGATGGTTGGGGCCTTACTCAATGGAGAAATTCTTTGATAATGACGCAATTCCCTACCCATCACGATAATGGTAAGAAAGGATAAGAAAAGACACATTCATCACAGCCAATTAGGACCATATATGAGGAATGGAACCCCTTGCTTGTCAATCGTCACAAACTTAAAATTTACAAGAAGCCTTTGTTAAGGGAAGAATTCATCAATTCAATAAGCAAAGAGGTGTATGTGATGGGAAACTCCATAGTTTCCCACACCTCGTGAAAGAAAAAAAAAGAAAAAAGAAAAAATAATAAGCTTGTGGGTTGAAAACCTCGATGGAGGTAGCTCACTTGCTCAAAAAAATAAAAGGAAAAAAGGAAAAAAAAGAATAAAGATCCATGGGTGAAAAACTCTCTGAGGCATCCAAGGAAATTTTGTGGGTTGAAAACCTCCATGGAGGTAGCCCACTTTCTTTCGAAAAAAAATAAGAAAAAAGAGAAAAAGAACAAAACCAAAAAATACATCTACATCACTGTGTCTTTCTGTGTTTGTTGTTTTGCAGGTTGTTACTCGTTTCTGGAAAACACAGGGAAGCATTCATCTTATTTTCCCTTCTTCTATCTTTCTGTCCATTCCATCATTCACTCCATTCATATTCATAACTTCCTCCATCACCTCCATACACCACACTCCTCCATTCCTTATCACAATGTAGCAAGAGAAGCAGCACATAAACATACAGCTACAAACATCAGGAAGTTCCTTCAAAAACAAAGTTGTTCATGCACTGCCAAGAAGAACAACAAGGGCAGCTGCATAACAGACTACAGGAGAACAGGAATGCCACCCATGGCATCTCAAGCACCCCACACGACATCCACAATGGAGAGAAAAAAAAAGAAAAATATTAGCAGCTCATTCAAGAAGCTTCTCCTTCAGGAAGTTGCTCCTTCGGCAAGCTGCTCACTCAGAGAACATGAATATGGTGAAGAACGCAACATCTAAAAAGGCTTGTCTCAAACTGCCATCTCCTGTAATTGCCTTGGAAACAACAGGTAAACTCAGGTATAATCTCTCACCCCTTGCTACACATTCATAATAGACAGAAATAATTAATTTTTAGACTTAGAGTTTGAGGGGTAGAAAGTTGGCTAGTTAACTCAGCCACCATCGTGAGATATGGCTAGAATAAAACTGGGAGTAAACGCCACTTGGGCATGCAAAAGAAAAATTTTAAATCAGTGAGTAGAGGAGAACGAGGGGAGGAAAACGCGTAGTCCATCCTGAGTTCACAGGGAGGATGAACCAATTATCTACGACATAATTGGAGCTGAGCAGATTTATATTGGCACTCCAAATTTAGCTGCATCATCTAATAAAAGGAGATTTCCTCTCATCTAAACCAGTGAATTGATAATTTTTAGAGGGAGAGGACCGATGGAAGCATGCAGCGCTTAAAGAAGAAGAAGAGGAAGAACCATAAGAAACAAGAAGAACCAGAAGAAGAAGAGAGAGAGAAAAAGGGCCAAAGAAAAATAGAAGATATGGCCATAAAATTCATAGAGATAGCAGAAAGTGGGCGAGACGCAGACTCACAACCTAGCGTCAAATCCCCTTATTACAAAAATATAATTTCCACCATGGCTCCTCTGAGCGCAAAAATAAAAAGGCAAACCTCTAGGTATTCCGGTGCTAACAAGAATCAGAGAAAGCCAGAAACTTCTCCCATAAGCCCAATCATCATTGAAGAATCACCAAGGGGGGAGGAAATAATCGAAGAAATATCTCTGAAGGAGAAGCTACAGAAGGCACAGGTAGAGAATGTAGTGCTAAAGGAGAAATTGCATCAAAAAAAGGAGCAAGTAGCCACCATGGCGAAGTTATGCATAGAAGCCCTTCAGCACAGATTCCCCTCTGACTCATATGTTGTGTACCTCAAAGAGAAATGGCTTCTATTTCAAATCAACACTGTAGCATCCCATGGATCACTCCCTTTCCAAGATTGTAGGAAATTTATGAAGTTCTACAAGCAAGCCAACATAGTTGATCAGGCAAAGATGGTAGATTTTTTTATGCATAACTTTGTGCTGACAAATCTAGAGATTTGGAACCCCAATACTACAATGGGGGATATGCAGTTAATGGCTCTAGCATCTTGGATGGTGAATGAGGACAATAGGTCCAAAGAGATATGGCAGGTTAGGTCATGTGAAGAATAAATAGAGAACCCAAATATCTCATACCAAAGTGTTCAGCCCAAGAGGAGTCATCCTTAACCATCGAGATATTGAAAAGGACCCTGCACTAGTTGAAAGCTACGTACAGACTCAAAACCAGGTGATAGGCCACTTTGATGATGTTTCTAGGTAGATAGACGAGGAGTTCATTATGGCTAGCCAGAGGAGATGGAACAACCTCCCACATAGCCTTAAGAACAGGGAGTATCATACTCCAGAAATACTGAGGGGTGCATTTGAAAGGGAACCTTTATACAGGAGGGCCATGCAGACCAAAAATATCTAATGGTTGGGACTAAAGCTCAACCCACCTTTGCTGTTGGGGCTGATTGATGAAGAGGACACAGATGCACAAGATAGAGAATGGGAGAATGCAGAAAAGAATGATGGATTTTACCATCTTGGGGAAACTCCCACACTTATTCCTTAGGAAATCAGGGGGGGATGTCAAAGCTTTGAAGGAAATAGAGGAGGAGGATAAGTTGCTCAGAGGATGAGCAACCATTCAATAGGGGAGTGATGATGAGCTCCATCATTAGACATATTTGGAGGAGTTAATAGTCACCTTTTTGCCTTCTTAGATCTCTTTTTCTTGCATTTTTATTATTATTTTGGTTTATGATGCTAGTATAGGTGGTGATTAAAGCTAACATACTCTGAGTACCTAATATAGGGTTGAATGCAGAAAATCCTGATTTATTAAGCATTTTTATAAAGATTTTATCACAAAGACTTGGAGGAGAAAGCAAGGAAAAATTATAGGAGGATTTTCCACCCTCAAAGGCAGTCGAAGGATCCCAAATATTCTCTCCAGCAATTCAAATTCCACAAGCAGCCGAAGGATCCCCAAGGATTCTCTCCAGCAATTCGAATTCCAAAGCCATCCAAGCCACTCAAAGAGGAGAGCACTCAATCTTGGTTTACTTGGAGTCCAGTGGACACAATCACCATTTTTCTAGGGATTTTTTAGTAGTTTCCCTGTAGAATAAATAGAGTAGAGCTAGAGCTAGGAAGAGTTGGTCTATCCTAGTCTCGCTTCCATTCATAATTATTGTTGTGAGCTATTGAAGCTTTATTTTTTATTCAGGGATTGAAACTTTCAGAGATGTATGCAATTATTCTTTTATGAAATGAGTAGACTGATTTCATTTGATTGATTTAAGTTCAGAGGTCTAGGCTCGTGGGTTAGGTCCCAATCCATGTTCCTCAGATTCTCTTTTTTATTATCTTTTCCTTTCTATCATTTAGCTAGTTTTGCTTCTATCATTTAAGTTAGATCTACTTCTAATAAGTTTCATTTCTATTTAGTTTTTGTGTTGTTGTAGTTTTAATTGCTTATGCATAATGAAATAGAGGAAAAACTCCAAAACCATGTTCAAGTCTCCCCACTCTCATCCTTGTCAATAGAGTTCGAGTAGGAACAGACCTTCCCACAGGCCAAAATTGCTTTATGTTCGAGTTCGGGGAAAAATTTGTATTACCAAGTCCAAGCCTTTCCTTATCTATTTCATCCTACATTTATGTCTATTTCCTGTACATGAATCCATAGGTGTGCTTCACTTCTAAGCACTTCTCTTACACTTCCATTTCCCTCCTTTACTTCTCACCTTAGCACTGTACTTAGCTTCTTTTGAACACCCCTAATCTATTCAACCTTACTTCTTTGTTTTTCTTCATTCACGATCGCCTTACCCTTTTTATGAAAAACACGTGAAAAAACAATACAGAACCACCGCAAACCCAACCTCCGTCTTTTCTCCTCGAGACTCTCACCACCGTACGTCGCACTTCACAATCACAACATTTAACATTTACCTTTAACACTTACCGCTCGTTCCTTGCAATTTTGATATTACGAAATCTCAAATCGCACTTCACACCACTCACCTTTTTCCTTGAAGACTTACTGCTCTCCTTCGCCACTTGCCCACCTTATTCCTTCATTTTATCGGTCACCACCTAGATGTTATAGCATCATTTTCACCCTCATGTGATTCATGATTGTCTTTTGGCCTTGGGCACCCATTCCCACAGACTTGAATAAAATTTCATAAAAAAAAGTGTTTAAAATCCCATACGCGGGTATGCCCAGAATTTTCCGCGTGTATACGCGAGTCCATATATACTTTTCCGCATATGCCATTAAAATCATTAAAAAATATATAAAAATCCCTATTTTTGAGGCTGGGTTGATGGTTATTCCTGTAATTCAACCACCCCAGCCCGTGGCCAACTGTTTCCAACTTATTGAAACTACTTTGAGGGAGTATAAAAGCCCCTCATATGCATGGCCTAAGGGAGAGAGGAAAATTATAGATATTATACTCTGTTGGAGCCCAATTCAAGTCTGATTTCCCGTGCCTCCTGCACTTCCCAGATTTTTACAGGAAACCCTTGTTTCCTGGAGATGTTCATCAGTTTATATGTCATCTTGTGTGCACAAGTCTTGAAAGTATCCTAGCGAGGCAAGGGCGGGACGGATCCGGACGACGGTCTGTTCGAAGATCGTGGAAGGATTCAGGTGATCTCTCCACTTTTTATTACTGTACATGTTGTTCGTAATGAAGAAGAACCATCTTGTTCCTGAATTCACGTGTTAATATCTGCTTGCATATGTGAAAAGATTATTATTTAAGAATTTATTATTGTTTATATGATGTTTCACATGGATTTCACTGACATTTAGGATAAATATATGTTGTACAACTAGATTTCCGTGCACGTTTCTTCTTGGTTTTCAGGTTGAGGAGGAAGAAGGGTTGCTGGGGGTTTGGACCCCGCGGGATCTACATCAAACATAGGATTACGGGTGAGTTCTACTATCGATGTTATCTAGTTTTTAGCATACAAGTGTGGTTGTGTGAGTCCTTCTTGAGTAGCATGCCCTGATCTGTGGAGGTTTTGACCCAACAAACCTCTAGGGAGTTATTTCCCGAAATAGAACTGGCGACTCCGCTGGGGATCGCATTCTTGTGATTCCCCTGTTGGGTGGTTTCAGATATTTGAAAGGTTTCCAACAGTTTTAATCATTATTTCCAGTCCAGTTAACTTTTTCTCAGTCAGACTGAAGACCTGGTTCTTTATCCAGGCTTGATATTTTTTATTTTTCATTATTTACCTCTCCATACGCGAGTTTTTCTGTACACAGTTGCGTATACACATAGTTTCTGTTAAAGGAAGTCGCGTATACGCGTGTTTCCTTTGACACAGGCGCGTATGCACGCTTGTTGAAAAGCTGATAAGTAGTGTATGCCTGGGCAAATTTTGAAATTTTTGATTTCTTGACTTTTTAGTCTTGTCTGCCTGTGGAGACCTGTTCCTGCAGTGTCTTTATAGCCTCTGGATTGTGTTGATAGTGGTAGTCGGTCTTTTTCTCTCTTGTTTGGTGGAAGACTGGCCTATTAGGCAAATCTTGTTTTTTAGTGCTTGCATTTCTGGTTCGAGTACCAAGATCTCTTTCTGGGAATTCTTGGTTGTTCTGCTTAATCAGAACAGAGAGCTTCCGCTCATATACTCTTTCCTCATTTTATGTTTTGCCTTGCACTTGGATTTTTGCCTGCTTTCGGTTAGTTTTCTTGAGTTCATTTGACTAGGTCTTGTTGCAATTTTTGAAGAGTCTTTCTTGGTTCTTTGAAGTTTTTGTTTGCTGCAAGGTTGTACTATTCTTCTGGGCTGAGTTACTGAGTTTCTTGTCTTCTTTTGCTCATATAAATCTTGCTACTAAGTGGCACTATAAGATTTGGAGCATTTTTGAAGTTTTTCTTGAAATTCAGAGTTGTTTGGCTTGGTAATTGGATAGTTTTCTTGGTCTCTTCGAGCTCTTCTTTTTATAAAATTCAAAAGCTCAAAAAACATTTTGTTTTGTCATTTGCTTTTGTTTTGCATTTTTTTTTTCGTTTCGTTACATCTTTTGAAGCTTTGTTGAGATTTCTTGCCTTTGGTTTTTGACTTGATTTGGGAAGGGAATTGTCATTGGTTTCTTCCTCTTGTGTCAAGCATATTTTGGTGTCTTTATACTGAGAGTTCCTGATTTTGGGAACTAGTTTAGTGGACAACCGAAAAGTGATAAAACTGAAGGATTCCTGGGAAATTTCTCTTTGCTTTGTTAGATTTTGCATCTTAGAATTTGCATGCTCTTACTTATTTGCATTAGGTGCACTTAAGCATTTATAGTCTTTTTCATAGATTTTGCGAGTGTGAGTTTGATATTTGAAAAGAAAAAATTTTAGTCTCGTAGAACTCGTGTAGAAATTTCTTTTCATCGAAAGGCAATTACTGCACTTGCATGTAGTTTGGTTTTCATTAATTTCTTTTCTACATCTTAAAACACCACAAGTTTCATTTCCATATCCCATTGACTTAATATAATAGCCAATTAAAATAAGCGCTATAATTTAAAAACAACTAGAAAGTTTTTATTAAGTGTCATACACCAACTAGCTAGGTTGTAGGGCCTTGGATTAGGTGAGTGGAGAGTTAACTCTCCAAGGCCGCTCAAACTAAAACATAGAAGTTTATTAATTGAGCGAAATCCAACTCCGTTAGGTGGACCGGGAAAGCTCTCCTCTAGAGAGTCAAGCGCGAGGGGAAGTGAAGGCCGAGAAGAGAGATACCCCCTCTCTGATTTGCTGGATCTTGCCTCAAGACCATTCCGCCCGGCTTCTGACACGGATTGGTGCCCATAGTTTCCATTCCTAGGTTCCACATAGGTGACTGCGGGGGGGAATACCCGTGGTACCTGAGGCAGACGTCGTATCACTTCCAGCAGTACTTCTGGGGGGTGCCCTTGCGAAGCTTGGGTACTTGTGCCGGAAAAGGCTGTTGTTAGGAGGTCGGCGTAACTGTTTCTGTTACCTTCGCTAGTAGGCCTGGGCCGTAATTATCCCAGACTACTTTCGGGAGGTCCTATTTTTCGCTTTCCCATATTTTGGTGTCCGGTCCTAATCACCCGGAGTGGAAATACCTGAAGGCTGCTTGCTTGGCTATATCTTAGGGATTTTTGTAGTGAGTGCTCTTTGCTCCTAGATTGCTTAGCTTTATACTTTTTTTAGTCTAATTAAAATTTGTTAAAGTGGCTGATCAAGCGCCTCATCGATCGAGGAGAATCCGGGGGTTATCTCTCGAGAGTGCAGAGCCTTCTTCAAGAAGGCGTAGGAGTAACATAGCAGGTGAATATCATCCAGTGGCATCTGATGTAGTGGAGAGAGATCCTCCACAAGGGATTGAAGGTTTCGTAATTGGTTCCGGTGTTGGTTCCGAGAGGAGAGCTCTGCTCACCTCAAGAGTCTTATTTCCAGGAGAGTTAGGAATAGAAGTAGAGGAAGTACCTGAGTCTCCTCACTCACTTCCATCTCCTCTTCCTCCTGATTATCCGTTTGTTGTTGAGTACATTTGACCTGAGTCTGCAAGACCAAAAGATCCTCCATTTTATTCATACCTTTTGATGGCCACGACTGGGAACGCGGCTTCTGCTGTGAGTGCTGTAGGCATTCAAACTCCTGCTTCAGTTGAAGGAGGAGGCACTATTGCTATATCTTCGACTGCTTCTAGTACTGCTGTGTTTGGCTCTAGTTTCACCCAAGAACATGCTTCTCAATTTGGTCCCTTTTTTTTTGGAATGCCCACTAGTGGGATTCCTTCTTTTTCCTTTTCCACTGCTGCAGTTGCATCTACACCCATGTCTTCCATGGCTAGTGGGTCAGCTTCTTTTCAAGGGTTCCCCTTCGGAACTGGGCATATTCCTAGTTCAAATCCTTCTTTAGGGTCTTTTCCTTTTACTTCTCAGACTCAGAGTTTTAACCCTTGGTTTGGAGGTCAGAGTTCGACTACTTTTACAGGTTGGAACCCTGTATTTACAACAGTGGGGGCAGGGAATCAGTTTTACGCTGGTCACCAAGGGAATACTTCTTTCCCTTCGTCGAGTGCTTATCAGAAATTTTCCCTTCTTTCTAATGCTTGGAACCCCTATCAGGGGCTTTCCTCTTCATTCATTACTTCGAGGGGGGGGGGGGAACTGATCCGGTATTTGGTAACTCTACGTTGGGAGGGGGTCCTTCTCCAAATGTTGGGTCCTTTGGCCCAACATTTTCTACGAGTTCTTTTTGGAAACTTGGTGCCTCATCAAATCCAGGGTACTCTTTTCAAAATGTTGGGAATTCATCCCATCAAGGATGGAATCCTCAAGCTCCGCCTCGTTTACCTTTTCTGGCAACGTTAAACTTGCCAGATCTATCGAAATTGACGAATGATCTGATCCGATATAGTCCGGGGTGGCCTCCGGTTCCCACCAAACTACCTTCAGACATTCCAAAGTTTGAAGGCAAGAATGGAGAGGACCCGACTGACCATATCACCACCTTCCATTTATGGTGTTCTTCTAACTCCCTGATCGACGATTCGATTAGGTTGAGATTGTTTCAACGCACCTTAACTGGAAACGCTGCCAAGTGGTATATTGAGTTAACTGGGGGCAGTTTTGCTACATTTGGAGAACTGGCTGTTACATTTCTAAATCATTTCCAGTTGCCCATCCGTTATGACGCCGGGACTAAACTCCTAGCTAATTTTAAACAGGACGACGCAACCCACATTTCTGACCATATTCAGGAATGGCGGAGAAGGAAGAGGCTTATTAAAGCTCATATTCCAGGAGAATTCCTTTTGGAATGGTTTCTGAAATCTCTGCAGTCAGATATTTCTAAGGATGTATCCCTGTCCGAGGTATTTTCCGAGGAGCAGACTATTTTTAGGGCCCAGCAGCTTGAATTGATATATTCTCAGTCTGAATTCCTTCATAAATATTTGCCTAATGCTCCTCGCTCCAAATTAGATTTATCCAAGACTAAACCCGGTCCTCATGGTGATGGACTTATTGGGTCGATCAATAGTGGTGCAGCTAACCTGCTTAGTCAATTGCAGTAGTTGTCTATACAATCTGCTTCTTCTGGTCAGGTTGTGCCTACTGAGTCATCGCCTTCTCAATCTTTGTTGGTAAATGTTGTTCAGACTTCTAACCCTAAAGAAAATCAACAATCCGAAGGGAAGAAGAAGGGACGTAATAAGAAAAAGGGAAAGAATGGGAAGGGTAATGCAAATAAATCCAACGAGCATGTTGGTGAGGGTCCAAAGGATAAAAAGAAAGTGAAGTTTCCATGCAAGTTATGTGATGGAGACCATCTTACTCACCTTTTCCCTAAAATTCAAGATGCGCAGCGCTTGTTAGCTCAGCAGGGTTCTTCTAGTTCCCAGGCTGTGTTGACAAACCCTTTTCCCCAAGGGCAACAACTAGTTGTTGGCGCGAATCAAAATACTGGGGCTTCCTCTGGGGGCACCCAGGAAGGGGAAACTCCATCAAACATATACATGATGAGTGCTCACGTGGATGTTGCCACGAGATCCCGTGATTATGGCGAAGATGAGTCTTCGAAAGCCAAGGGTGCTCCCGATGCTACTGAGCTGCTTCATATCACGAAGCCTACTATTGAGCCTATACCTCGGATGCCCAAAGCATCTACTAAGCATACGAAGATTAATCCAAATGCCAGGGCTGCCTAGAACTACTCTATTGTGGAGGATCTGGCGTAGAGTCCTTGTGCCATGTCGGCTCTTGAGGTGCTCCAGTCTTGTCCGGCTCAGCGCAGTGCTCTGCTCACTGCTATTGGGGCTGTCGATCCAAAGAACTCTCTTATGATTACATTCGATATGACTAATTTTAAAAAGAGACTCCCCCATCATATGGCTTTTCATATTAAATCATCGTACCGGAAATGCAATATTTTCCGGATGGTCGTTGATGAGGGTGCTTCCACATGTGTGATGTCTCTCACATGTTGGAAGGGAATTGGATCTCCCGCAGCTGTTCCATCTGCTACTCTTCTGACTGCGTTTGATGGTCATTCTCACAGACCGCATGGTATTGTCCCAGCTTTGCCCATCTGTGTTGGGGGCAAAACTGTAAATATAGATGTTGAGATAGTTGATGCAAGCTTGGACTACAACCTTCTGTTGGGGCGAAACTGGATTTATGAGATGGATGCCATTGCATCTTCATTATTTCGGATTATTTTTTTCCCTCACGAAGGGAGGATTGTTACGGTGGATCAACTGGACTGTCCTCCTGTAGACCCGAATGTATCTACTGACTCAACTATTCCAAAATTGGATAAGGCCAAGTCGCCTGTTGAGAATTTAGGGGTTGGAATGTATTCTTCTTTGATGGGCACTTTTTATATTCCACCTCCTACTGTTCATATAAATGTAATTTCATCCTCCAGGGCTCTTCTTCGAAGAGAGTTCTTCAGAACTCATTATTTTTCGGACCCTTGGACCTTACCTTCCCCTATAGCCACATTAGCGGAAGGTCAAGTGGGTGGAATGGCATTTCCGATGTCTGCAGCTGAGATTGCTTATCAATCTATTGTTGACTCTGCAGAGTCCATTCCAGCTCCTCTTTCTCCGGAGGAATTGGATGGCGATGTGGCTCCGACTTGGACACTTAGTTCTTCTTCTGCCCAGGATTGCCTTGATACCACTCTTCCATCTGAAGAGGCCATCCTGGAAGCTATGACTGGTATAGATAGACTGTGGGATGATTTGCATCATCGGTCTTACTTTTTACCTGATTTGAGCGAAGTTGAATCAATTTTTCCAAGTCCTTTGTCTCCTGGTCCTGTTCGCCCAGTCCTGAACCCTTTAGCACCAACACAGGTATATGCTGAAGGGAACATGGCTGTGATTTCTCCAACTATCCCGGTGAACATTTCCAGGGATCCCAATGTTATAGAGAATGTCTTCATCGGAGCTGAATGTTCCCCTGAAGAGATTTAGATTTACACCGATCTCTTTAAAGAGTATAGGGATGTGTTCGCTTGGTCTTATGAGGAAATGCCTGGTATAGATCCATCTATTGTCCAGCATGAGATCAAGACTTACGAAAATTATAAGCCTGTGAGGCAAAAACTTCGTCCGGTCAATCCTAGGAAGGCCGCAACTATCAAAGCCAAGGTGGAGAAGCTGCTTAAGGTGGGATTTATTTTCCCTGTTCCTTTGACAGAATGGGTTTCGAACCCTATTCCCGTAGATAAGAAACAAGGAACAATTCGAGTTTGCATTGATTTCAGAGACCTTAATAAAGCATGTCCTAAAGATAATTACCCCACACAATTTATAGATCAGATCATTGATGAGTGTGCCAGTAATGAGATTTTCTCCTTCATGGACGGTTTCTCTGGATATAATCAAATTACTATCTGTCCTGAAGATCAGCATAAGACTGCCTTTATTTGTCCCTGGGGTACTTTTTCTTACAAGAAGATGCCTTTTGGTCTTAAAAATGCTGGGGCTACGTTTCAGCGGGCCATGTCATATGCCTTCCATGACATCAAACAGATTATCGAGGCATATTTGGATGATTTAGCTGCTCATTCTCGAAAGAGAATGGATCATCCTGCTCACCTCCGTCAAGTATTTGAACGATGTCGTTTCTACAAGATTAGGTTGAATCCGAACAAGTGTGTTTTCGCGGTCACATCCGGTCGGTTATTGGGATTCATTGTGTCTAGGGAAGGGATTAGGGTAGATCCCTTCAAGGTTGAGGCAATACTTCGGTTGCCTCCCCCATCGTCTATTCGTCAACTTCAAAGTCTACAAGGAAAAGCTAATTTTCTTCGGAGATTTATCGTAAATTATGCTGAAGTTACCAAAGGATTTATGAGATTGTTGAAGAAGGGAGTTCCATTCTTTTGGGATGACTTCGCTCAATGCTCATTCGATGCTTTGAAAAAAGCATTGACCTCTGCTCCTTTATTGAGTCCACCTGATTATAGCAGGGATTTCCTTTTGTATCTTGCAGCAGTAGAATCTACCATTGGTATGGTTCTGGTTCAGGAAGATGATGCTCTTGTAGAGCATGTTATATACTATCTTAGTCGAGGCTTGGTAGGACCTGAACTCCGGTATACTCCGATAGAAAAACTGGCTTTAGCAGCTGTTCATGCTGTGCAGCGACTCAGACATTACATTCTTCTACGAAAAACTTATGTTTTGGCAACAGCCAATCCATTTCAATTTGTTCTCAGTAGGCGAGTGATTGGGGGCAAATACAATAGATGGATTGTGATTTTTCAGGAATTTGACCTTGATTTTATGTCTGCCAAGTCCAAGAAATCATTAGTTTTCACGAAATTAATCTCCGAGTTGCCTTGTGGAGAAGAGATAGTCTATGATGAATCCTTCTCGGATGAACATTTGTTTCTCATTTCTCCACAGGATCCTTGGTATGGAGATATCATTGTGTATCTTCAGACTGCGAAGTTTCCCTCTACTTTTTCGAAAGATGAGCGTCGTAAGTTGCGTCACTTGGCTAAGAATTACTTAATTATTGGTGATGCTTTATACCGTCGAGGGGTTGATTCAATCCTGAGACGTTGCTTAACTCTCGAAGAAGCTGAGGCTGTGCTGAATGATTGCCACAGTGGAGCTTGTGGTGGTCATTTATCTGGGCTTGCTACAGCCCAAAAAATCTTGTGTGCTAGGTACTTTTGGCCTTCGATTTTCAAAGATTGTGTGGAGTCGATCAAAAAGTGTCATCCGTGTCAAGTTTATACTCGAAAAATGTGCGCTCATCCAGCTCCACTTTTTCCAGTCATTACTTTCGGTCCCTTTACAAAGTGGGATATTGATTATACTACTTGTAACCCGCCTTCGGCTAAAGGTCACAAGTACATTATTGTAGTAGTAGACTACTTTACGAAGTGGGTCGAGGCTATGCCTACTTTTGGGAATGATGGTGAGACTGCAGCTCTTTTTCTTTTCAACCAGGTTATTACTCATTTTGGTATTCCTAGAGAGATTGTCACTGATCATGGCAGTCATTTTCAGAATAGCATGATGGCTGAGTTGGCTCTAAAATTAGGTTTCCGGCAGGAGCATTCATCTCCGTATTATCCTCAGGCCAATGGGCAAGTGGAAGCCATGAATAAATCCTTGAAGACAATTCTTCAAAGGACAATCAATAAAGCTCGATCCAATTGGCATATCATGCTATATCCTGCACTTTGGGCATATAGGACGTCAGTGAAAACTGCAACTGGCTTTACTCCGTTTCAGCTAGTTTATGGGTTGGAATCCGTATTTCCCATTGAATGTGAGATTCCTTCTCTTAAGTTAGCTGTTGAACTTCTTCCTGACACTTCTAGTCTTGAAGAACGTCTCCTTCATCTGGAACATCTCAATGAGCAGCGTCGGGATGCCGCCACGATGAATGAAGCACATAAAAACCGAGTTAAAGTTCAGTACGATAAGGCGGTCAAGCCTAGGGTTTTTTCGGAAGGTGACCTTGTTTTGGTCTATGCCCAAGAAAAAGATGCCCTGGGGGCAGGAAAGTTTAAGTCTATGTGGTATGGCCCCTTTATCGTTAAAAAAGTCCTTAAAAAAGGAGCATATAACTTGGTTGATTTTGAAGGGAATAAGTTGCTGGAGCCTAGAAATGGGCTCTATTTGAAAAAGTATTATGCCTAGGCTTCGGCCTGGAATTTTGCTTTTGTATATAGTAGTTTTGCTTTGTACATATCTGGTTTTTCTATCTTTGATGGGATGGTGATGTTTTTGATCTGCTTTGGCAGGTTGTGTCGGATGTCATGAGTCATTTTGGTTTCGCCGATGGTGCTAGTAGACACACCCGGAACTTGGCTTCCGCGGCTTGGGTGCTTCATCATCCATCCGGTCAGCTGTTAGTATCAAGAGGAGTCTGCATTGGTCCTGCTTCCAATAATATAGTAGAATACACTGCAGTTATTTATCTACTCTCGGAGGCAATATCTTTGGGTGTTGATTCGTTGGTAGTTTTCTTGGACTCCCAGTTGGTGGTGTCGCAGTTGAACAATACTTATCGGGTTCGAGATCCATTTTTACTCCGGTTGTTCTTGAGGGTACGTTTGTTACAAAGATCATTTCAATTTTTAACTTTCATTCATATTCCTCGAGCTGACAATTGGATGGCAGACTCATTAGCTAATCAAGAAATTGATTGGCATATTAATCATTCAATACATTAAAATTTAATCATCAAAAGCATCATAAATTTTTATACATTTGTCACATCACATCAAAACATCGCTGTATATATATCATCAAAGTGTTCAAAAGATATTCAAAAATTTGGATCCATAAGTCGTACAAAATTAGGGCTTATGCCCGATCATGTTCAAATCTCAAAAAATATACAGTCATCCGGTAAATCATATCTATCTACTCCTGTGGTCCTTGCCCAGAAGTTGTGTTCCTATAGAGCACGATCGTAGTCGCGACTCGACGGAATAACTGCACCCAGTCACGAGGTACTCCAACTACCCGTCTCTGGATGGCCTCGGGTAGATCTTCGACTGCAGCCATAAGCACTTGGTGGGTTAAACCCTCCAAGTTCCTCTGTACAACATGAAGTGTTCTGTCTGAGTCTACTGTATCCGCCTCGCCTCTACGACGCTTGTGTCGTGGGTAACCATCAGGACGGACTGGTCCAATATCTGTATCATGATCATTATGATATTGTAAGTCACTTTGAATCCAAACAAAAACATGTTTCATTTTTTCATACATATTGAAAAAATCCAAAAAAATCATATAAGTTAAAAAATTGCAAACTTACCAACTGTACCCCATGCCACGCCAGGTGAAATAACGAGGTCTGGATCGCCACGGAAATCCATCCCGGCATAGGGATAGTCCTCCACAGCGATGATTTGTTCTCCCCACCATTGGAAGAACTCATCATCCCAGGTGGTTCGGGGAACTTCACTTCCCCCCAGTCTCTTCATCAAGTCAGCCCATCGGGCAATTCTTGGGTCCCTTGGACTGCTGATAGAAGAGATCACTTTGGGTCTCAGCCCAGGAATCTTCTCGAAGAAGAATGTCATCAAGATTGTACCATATCCGAAATTTTTTGTCTTTGCTTTTCGGATGGAAGTCAATTGTTGCTTCATGTTCATTAGTAGAGCTGTGCACCAATCATATAAATGAGTTAAGCATTCCACAACTATACTCATTTGAGTCCTGGATGCCTGGTGTAGGGAAGCAGATCCTGCTACCCTACCAATGGTAAAAAGGAGAATTTTCATGTGCAAGTCTCTTAAATCTTTGATAGCAATTTGAGTCCCAACTTTCTTGGAACCCTCTACGCAGTAGACGTGGACGTAATCTTCCACGGTGAGCCCTCCCAAAGGTTTGCCATGTAAATCTACTGGCTCCCCCCTCCGGGAGAGTCCAGTAATAAAATAGATATCTTCCACTTCAATACGTATGGGCATTTGATCTATTATGAAACAATCTTCTTCCGGTTCCCAATAATTCACAAGCATTTCGAGCAACCGGACATTACTCTTCATATTTGGCATTTTGAAAAATTTGAGCAATCCACAATTTCGAAGAATATTGAGCGATAATTGGTCCTGCATTACTTCATTGTCAATGGCATTGTGCTCACGTTCTCTCCATGATATAGTCATCCTGCAAAAATTCAATAATTTGTCCATTAGAATCATGTTTTTTCATTTCGGGTTGCACATACGCAACTTTCTCTATACACAATCGCGTATATACGCAGCTTGGTCAATATAAACCCGCGTATGCGCAGAACCGTAATTTTAAACAAATAATTCTACGGTGAAATTTCTGAATTTTAAACTTATGAACGGACAAAATTGATAACAAGGATGGATTAAGAGCTTACCTAACAAATTCGGCGAAGTTTGACGGTCGATTGCTCCTGTTTTGAAAAAAGAGGCTTTTTCTCCAGAGCTCTTTTTCCCAATTCAGCAAGTAACAATGAACCAAATGTGAGGTAACTTGTGTATTTATGCCCAAAAATTGAAAATTTTCGCAAAAATTTGTTATGCTTATTTTTTCAATCTATCTTAAGCTGCATAACCCGGATGCTTGGAAGTGCCCAGATTGGTATATTTTCAAGTACATTTTGATGAACTCGAGATTTTTTCTGGTTTTTGATCCATGACTGCTGACCCGTCATGGCAGGTATATGATCTTCACTGGCATATAGGTTAGGGAATCCACTTTCCGTTGCATTTTGCATACTAGCCTCCATTCTTATCACTTGCCATAGGGTCGATCCCATCAGGTCATGAGTATTACACCCATTTCACTCGCCAATTATTTAATCATGACTTGGTGGTAGAGCCTTCCTTTACATGGGCTTCTTAGTTAGTTCCTCGCTATCACTTGTTGCCCATGCTGCGTTTTATGTAGGCTCGGGAGTCCTCTTTAGTCCCGCCATGACTTATGTGTTGAAGCTTCATTCTTCTTCTTCTCCACTATTATTTTTCTGGCTATTACCCTAGAGGCTCCCTGGTGTTGTTGAGTTGTATTACTGCATTGCATATTGGCTACTTGTTTATCCTGGCCTTTAGCCGGCTTCATTTGGACTCGATGTTTAAACCAACTTTTGACCTTGACTTTCTGTACAAGTTAACCATTGCATGCACTTAGCTATCGCGACTTGACACCCTTTTTACCCATGGATGGAACATTCCTCTGAGTATCGCTTACCAGTTTTCGCCACCTTGCATTGAGCATAGGATTGTTCCTATCCCAGGAACTAGTGCATCTGTTTCTTGATACTCGTTCTATCCATTGTACTATAGCATTATTTTATTCTTTTTCAGGCTTATTATATGAAAAAGACAAAAAAATCAAATATAACAAAAAGAGCGGGAACGAGATGTAACTTCGTAATTTGATGGCAGTACAATGTCAGTTTGTCGCCCTTGAACAAAGCACATACACTTATATATTTCCTTCATTTGGGATGGTTTTAGTTTTGACCTAGGTTCAGCCTTTACCTTGTTTCACTTGTCAGTCCTCCCCCGGTTGGTTATCTCTTCCAATCATATGGAGAGTTTGTTCTGCCTCCTGCATAATAGACTTATACAGTGTCACTTTTACTTCCATGGTCATCATGAGTTGTGCTTTTGTCAAGGGAAGTCTAACCAGAGTCAGCCATTCTGCGGTGTCTCTTGACTCATTATTCAGTCGGCCTTCCCGGTCTTGTCAGTATCTTGTTCTATCACATCAGATGTTTTGGTCTTCTGCTCGTGCTGGTTTGAGAAGGTCTCCATTGACTTCTTGCTGGCGGGTTTGTCTCTCATCGACTATGACATATTGCTCTGAGAGTAAACCTAGAGCCACACCCTGGCCCTATTTCCATCATTGATAGGTGACCTTGTGCTCAGCATTTGATCATCATTATGGGTCTTTAACTGAGTGGTTTCCCCTATGTTCGACGTTAGCATACATTATCACACTTGGGATTCGTGCAGTACCTTGATTTCCATTTGACCCTATCGGTGGATATCTCGCCTCTGTGTCAGCTTTCATTATTGGTTGGTTCAGAGGGTTTCTTCCGTGCGCTAGCTTCATCTTGTGCATGTCGAAAACGTACTTTGGTTTGGTTCCGTCACTCTACTTCATCCGATTCCTTCCAAATCTTGGCCTGCGGGTTACACTCGCGCTGGACTGATGTGGGATGCCTTAATGCCTTCCTTCCAGCAGATCTTTTCCCATCGACTCCGACTCATTGCTCTGGGAATAAGATCTAGAGTCTGTTTGTCAGTACCTTAGGGTTTGCAGTCATCAGTGGCAGACTCTTCGCTATCGACAGTGGGGATTCATCATTGCCTCCTGATTGGTAGATTATTCCAAGTGTTCGACTTCAACTCATTCATTCGCACTTGTTAGATTGTACTGGGGCACCTTGACACTCATTTTCATTATCGGTGGGTTGTCTCGCATTGGTTAACGGTATACATCATTGACCGGTAATCCAACGATTTCTCACATGGTCGACTTCAGCTCATTTATTCCCATTGTGTAGAATTGTGCCATAGTGATCGGTGAAGACCTCGGGTTGCATCAGCATTTTCGGTTCACTTTTGACAGTCCATTCAGTTTCTGCCAGTGATGTCGTCCACCCTTATATGTTGCAGTTCAGTACAGCAGCATCCTATATGTTGGCTCTCGAGTTGCGTGATTGTACCGTTTGTTCCACCTCTTATGATTCGGTACTTGGAGATTCAGTTACTTATATGATCAGACATCCAGTTGCACCATCCTTGATCAACTTTCTATATGTGATACTTGGACATTGATTCAGACTTATATTTCCGGGCCATGCTCAGATGATTCATTGTGTACTTTCAGTTCAGCTATACTTGTATACATTTTGGATCCATTCAGTACTTTCTATATGATGTATTTTTGACTGAGCATGGGTATGCCCACCTCAGCATGAGTTGACTCTCTGTTTTCTTTCATTGGTTTTTGGCAGGCTGAAATCTGGTGAAGTCCTCTCTTTTCCTTGCGAAGTTCTTTCTATGTGCATAATACATTTCGGCCATCATGTACCCCTTCTGACCTCATATATTAGGGGGCATCTGTTATAGCATCATTTTTCACCCTCATGTGATTCATGATTGTCTCTTTGGCCTTGGGCACCCATTCCCACAGAATTGAATAAAATTCATAAAAAACAGTGTTAAAAATCCCATACGCGGGTATGCCCAGACTTTTCCACGTGTATACGCGAGTCCATACACACTTTTTCGTGTATGCCATTAAAATCATTAAAAAATATATAAAAATTCTCTATTTTCGGGCTGGGTTGATGGTTACTCCGGTAGTTCAACCACCCCAGCACGTGGCCAACTGTTTCCAACTGATTGAAACTACTTTGAGGGAGTATAAAAGCCCCTCATGTGCATGGCCTAAGGGAGAGAGAAATTTATAGACATTATACTCTGTTGGAATCCCAATTCAAGTCTGATTTCCCGTGCCTCCTGCACTTTCCCAGATTTTTATAGGAAACCCTTGTTTCCTAGAGATGTTCATCCGTTTATATGTCATCTCGTGTGCACAAGTCTTGAAAGTATCCTAGTGAGGCAAGGGCGGGACAGATCCAGACGATGGTCTGTTCAAATATCGTGGAAGGATTCAGGTGATCTCTCCACTTTTTATTACTGTACATGCTGTTCGTAATGAAGAAGAACCATCTGTTGTTAATATCTGCTTGCATATGTGAAAAGATTATTATTTAAGCATTTATTATTGTTTATATGATGTTTCACATGGATTTCACTGAAATTTAGGATAAATATATGTTGTACAACTAGATTTCCGTGCATGTTTCTTCTTGGTTTTCAGGTTGAAGAGGAAGAAGGGTTGCTAGGGGTTTGGACCCCGCGGGATCTACATCAAACGTAGGATTACGAGTGAGTTCTACTATCGATGTTATCTAGGTTTTAGCATACAAGTGTGGTTGTGTGAGTCCTTCTTGAATAGCATGCCCTGATCTATGGAGGTTTTGACCCAACAAACCTCTAGGGAGTTATTTCCCCGAAACACACGGACTCCGTTTTAATGCAAAAACGCTTGAAAAATATCGAAAACCCAACCTCTGACTTCCTCCTAGAGACTCCCACCATCATACATTGAACTTCGCAAATCGCAAAATTTAATGTTTACTTTAACACTTAGTGCTCATTCATTGCGATATTGCAAAATCTCAAAGCACACTTCGTAACTCTTAGCTTTTACCTTTAAATCTTACCACTTGTTCTTGTGATTGCAATATTGTGAAATCACATATCGCAAATCACAAATTTTTCTCTTTTTCCTTTCACCACCACATCATCCTCATCACACATCGCATCTCGTGAAACTTACCACATCACAAATCGTAGCCCGCAACCTTTACCGTAGCGTAAATTGCACTTCACACATTTTATTTTATTCCCATTAATCCTTACCGCTATCCTTGTAAACTTGCGATATTGCGATTCGCGACCTACCACGTCACTCTTCGCACTTTGCACTATGCACCATTTAGTTCATTCTTTTAAATCCTTACTGCTATCCACTTAAACTTGTGAAGTTGCGATTGCGACATCGCACATCACAACTTTTTCCGGCCATCGCATTCCGCCATCGCATTGTTGATTTCTTCTCGCTCCGAAATAATTTCTTTCGTTATAATAAGGTTTCCTAAGGGTTTAACCCTCTATGTCTGCTCCAAAGACATTTCTCACACTATCATAAAGTTTTCTAAGGGTTTAACCCCCTCTTTCCACATCCAAACCTCATTTCATGTGTTAAACCCCCCATTAGCCCTCTTAGCCCTTTTTCTTCCCTCTAAGTTGCAAATTAATTCCTTTTAATTAAAATTAAGGCATGGATAGTTTAGCTGCATGGATAGGAGTATGGTAGATAGATCATAGGATAGGTAGAGTGCATTTAGACATTTGGCCAAGTTAAATGTGGTTTCGAATTAATTTCCTTTCTGTTATCTGTTTTGTGCAAATTAAATTAGTTTCATTCTCGGCATTCCTTTCCAGAAATTTGGTTCAGATTCCTTTCTGTGATTTCCTTCTAGCAATTTACTTTCCAGTTGTTCTCATAATTTAAGAAATAGCACCTTTTCTTGAAGCAAAAGAGGATGGCATGAATAGAATGCATCTGCTGTGTATATAGCATTGTCACTTCAAAATTTGTACGAACCCCAGGTTGATAAAGTAAAGTAGGGCAACCCCTAGGAGTTGCAACACTCTTGGTGCAGTACCAGGGCTCACCACTTTTCACCATGTTATCATGGTCGATCCTTTATAAAAATATTCCATCAAATTTATGGAGTGTAGAACCACCTTTTTCAATGACCATAAATACATTATTGAGGCTATTAAATACATCATCATATGGGTTGAGGACATTCATATGTTTAACAAAATTGTAACTACCACAACCCATTTCTTATTTAACCACGTTATCGCTCGTTTTGGCATTCCCAGAGAATTGGTATTTGACCATGTCCGACACTTTGAAGATGATGTATGGAAAAATAAATCCTAATTTTTAGGATTTGAACACCAATATTCATCATCTTATTACCCCACAAGGGAATGGATATGTTGAAGTAGTTAACAAGATCCTTAAGGCTATGCTTTAGTAGACAGTGAAAAAGTACAATACCAACTGGAATTTAATTCTCTTCCCTGCATTGTGGGCCTGTAAAAAAATTATTGAGACCACCACCGGGTTCACTCCTTTCCACCTTGTTCATGGAGAGGAAGCAATATTACCATTCGAATGTTAAATTCCTTCCCTTCATCATGTCGTTGAAATCCTCCCAAATAACCATCCTTAGAAAAAAGGCTTATTATGATGGAGCCTGCCAATGAAGACCATCAAATTTTTTTTCAAACCATTGAAGCATCCAAGAAGTGCATCAAAGCCCATTATAACCATAGGGTCCACCTGTGTACCTACCATGAAGGTGATTTAGTCCTCGTATATTATTAGGCTCATGATATTTTTAGGCATGGAAAGTTTGAGCCATTATGGAGAGGTCCTTACGTTGTCAAAAAATGTTTGCGAAAGAGGGAATATATCCTTGAAGACTCATAGGGAGATATTCTCCCCAAACCTTGCAATGCACTTTACATTAAGAAGTTATGCCATTAGGAGTTTCCCATAGAATGAATATTTTTCGTTTCTTTTTGCATTATTTATGTAGTTTGTTTCCTTCGTCATATTATTGGTTGTCTTCTTGAACCTTTCATATGGATTCATCACCCACATCATATATTAGTTATATTGACAATGCGAGTCACTTTTAATGTAATCTAGCCACGGAAACTTGGGCCATATTTACCCCTTTTCATTCGTTAGTCCATTCCAATGGATTTTTCATTACATCTACCACCAATAACTAGGTCGAATATGATGTTGTCATAGGTGTTTTATATGATGCCCTTACTTATGGGATCCTTCACCGTCATGTTTTTTCTTGATTCTTTGCTACTTGTCATGTAATTGAATGGTGTTTATCATGTGAACAATTATTTCCTATTTAGAAGATATCTATAAGCTAACCTTTTGGCATGTGAATTTGAATGCATTTCATTTAATCATGTTCATAGAGCCCAAAATAACTATGTATATAGCATTGAAATTAACATTCTATATTAACATTTATCACATACATTCATAATAAAGCAACCATATCATTCAAGCATATGGAAATAGTAAACAAAGTGCATAATCATACTATGTACCAAAATCAACCATACAAGCGTTTAGAAACCATTATTCTAAATACATCTAGCATGTACATGACATATTATAACCCTAAGTACAAAACTTGGGGCACCTATACCCATATGTCTACTCATCATATACTAGAGGGTCTTGTGCTAGTGGGACCACATCCCAACCTGTAAGTTTCTGATAGCCTAAACAACCATGCATGTGTGCCTCAAAATATCCCACCACTAAGAGGGAAGATTGGCACACACATATGTGTATTGATTCTCCATCTCATGTCACCCAATCTGTGACACCACTCAATTTTATGTTGAGTATCCACATGATATCCTTTACAAAGTAATATGTCTCTTATCTCCGCTAAGACATAGATGCTCTGGGATCTATGACCCCTTGTGTTGTTGGTCCTCCTCCCTATCTTGTTGGCCTCATTGGCAGAATATCTGCATGTCATAGGTTTGAATTCCAGTACCCCACACACACACAGATATATATATATATATATATATATATATATATATATATATATAGCCTATGATAACCCAAACATACATCACATATCACATACCATCTGGGAACCATTCTCCTCCAAGAGGGATTGGTAGCTCAAAATAAACCTAAAAGTTCATGCATAGTAGGGATAATCCTCTATGTATAATGGAAGTTGGTCCTAATAGGAAAAAAATTAGATCGAAATACCCTCCTGTCTCCTCCTCCTCACAATAGCTATCTGCACTACCACATCCTAGGCTCTTGTGGGCCACCATCTTGAATCCGTGTATGGGGTCAAAGAGTGGGGATCTCTTAAAGAAGAATGAGCATAATATTGTCCTAAAGGAATATCTCTCTATCACTTCCCTTCGTCATGAAGTAAATTGGCACTTCAACATTGTTAATAACATCTAGGGCCCACCCATAGGAGGTCCTTGAGATCACACTCTCCACTATGGCCATCTTCCCTCTAGAGACCTTGTGCAGATCATGGTTGCTCAAAATTTTGATCACAACTACTACAATAGCCCATGTCTCTAATCTATCTAGTCGAGTCCCTTACTTGGGCACCAAGTACACAATGTAAGTCTATAGACTCATCCAAATGTCTCTACCGAGGCAACACTGGATGTATTTCTCCAAACACGCCCAAGAGTGGAATCCCTGTCAAAAAATATATTTCTTGTATGGTGATAGAGATATGGTGGTCCTATATCACAAAGGCCCCAAGATATGGGTCCCACTAACTCACTATACAATTTAATAATGGATCACCAACCCTCATCAAAGGGTTCTCAAAGAATTTAAGAAACCATATCAAGAAAGAGCCCCTCTCACTTCCCAATTTGCTTGAACCTGAGATCGAAGGTCCTCAAAATATCGTTCTTGCCATAATACTTGAAATCTTCCATATTTATACAAAACCATTCTTTTGTCAATATCATGGTTTTACGTAATCATCATAATCAAATCTAGATACAAGGCTACATTAAGGGACTATTTACCCACTCAAATAATGAACCCTTGGTCTCAGGTCACCAATGCAGATTTTCCCCCTAAACTTGTTTTCCCAAATGCACTTAACGCCTCAACATATGTGTTCCAATGTAAAAAAAGTATCAGTAGTTGCATTGTGACGAAAAATTTGGGTAGGGTTTCCATAAGGCCAAAAGAAGCCCTAATCTAGAAAACTAAACCAATAGAAATGATGAGTAGTGTACGACCACCAACCTAAAAGTTACATATTTGAATTGCACTTGTCGATTTTTCCCTTACAAGCTCACCAATTTTTTGGGTTTTCTCCTCCACTCCGAGTTCACTAGCTGCCCAATGCACAAATGAATTGGAATTTAGGGGGGAAACCCCTTTTATAGGAAAAACCCTCAATTTTTTGTCAATAGATATGGGTTCACTCCAGCTCCATTTGATGAACCCACACTGTTGGAAATCTCTCTTTGAGCTCTATAATGGGTCTGCCTTTGTTTTTTTTTATTTGCAAGTTCGTTCGAAAGCCATTTTTTCTACGAGGTCTCAATTTGTCATCTGATCAAATCAAATCTCTCCATATTTATTTTTATTACTTTGACACCACTTTGTATTTACACCCGTTGACTTATGTGTCAAGTTTCATTGTTAGTAACCAATGTTTACTCATTTTTTTGGGTCTCCCTTGGGCCCATTTTCTGTGGAAGAATCATAAATTCACCCTTGTTCAGAGCATTAGAGATGAGTCATCCTTTATATCTCATGGATTCTATTTAGAACCACATTGAGTCATATTTCAATATGTTAACACCTCTTTATGTTGTACCCATCATGTATTGTTGATATTTGACCTCTAGAAATCATGATATGTCTTTGAAAAGCCTTTATCTAAGTAATTGACCATCCAATCTCGAATCATATTAGTCGCTATTAGGTCAACCTTGCATGTTATGCTCTGATAAGGGAAGTGGTAAGCCCACCCATCTGACCATTTCATTTACCACTGTTGGTTTCAGTCTCCATCAATCACATTATTATATTCCTCGCACCTTTGTTGAGGACTCATCATTACCTCAACTCCAGGAGACCTCCCCTGTCGAATTCAACACATTTATTACAAGAGAATGGCCTAGAGTTTCGTGTCCCTTAAATCAAGTTCTTTCATTATTGGGTGCTCAAATCAAGTAAAGGGAACCAACATTTCCCTTTGATTTGGTTATTTTTTGGGTGCTCAACTCCATCTCCTTATTGAACGATTGAGAATTTTACATTTGACGGTCTAGTGCTTCAGTATATTGTCCTAACATTTAGCAAGCATGTGTGATATGTTTGCATACCTCATGAAGGGTGTCCCTTTAGGTAGCCCCCCACATGGTTGGCCATCAATAGTCCATCATCCAGCCTCAAATGCAGTTTAGTATATTTGACGAGCTCGATTTCCACCGATCACTAAACCCATTTAATGAACACGTCCTTCAATTGGATCATTTATATATTCATAGCCTTTTCTTATTTAGTATGCCTTCTTTAGTTGTGATTTCCCCCTTCTCATTATCTTGGTGGAATTTGGTCCTACATACTCATTTATGCAACATTCATTGTATTGGACCTAGCCTTTTCATTCCAAGAACATGTATATGGGACTCTTTATATCATTGTATCATTTTATGGCCCATTGATGCCAACACATTATGTACTTTGTATTATTTTTCTCATTCCCACATTGTTGGCCATAACATTATTATTTGTACTGAGTTATGTCGGTGGATATGGGTATGCCTCCCCCACCTCATTGAGATCATGTACACACCATTTGGAGACTCTTATCTAACATGTAGGACTCACCTCCTCCTCATGTGGTTCTTCCCTTTACTACAATGTCTCTCCATCTCTCTCTCCATGACCCCCCTTCAGTGTTTAGTGTTTAAAGGAAAACTATAATGTAATTTGGTCATACGATGTGCTCCTAACACTCATACATTGGGAGCCAATCTTTTATCACCTAAAAAGTGATCACTATCCATTTTCTACTAGGTTGATCAAAATAAACCATGGAGTATGGGTTTTACACATTAAGACCGAATTTTACCTTTGAGAATAATTTAGTGAACAACGTTTCCCAAGTTATTTCCATTTATTTTTACCCACATGAAAATAACCCAGAATTTTATTTAATTAATTTCATGTTATTTTCATATTTACCCATTTATGTGAAAATAATTAATTTTATTTTCACCCACTTTTACCATTTCCACAGGAAAAATTATATAAATCATCATTTATTTATTATTCCTTAATCATTTAAACATTTTCCTTGGAAATAATTATTAAATCATTATTTATTAATTGTTTCTAACCCATTTTGACCATAATATCACCTAGAAATAATTAACAAATATTTTCATTTATTAACTATTTCACCAACTTTTCTTAATTAACTCAATTAATCATTGTTTTTTGAGTTAGTTAACAAAATAAAGTTTATTGATCATTTCTTTAATATTTTCCTCTCTCAAAAATAATAAAATACTCATGATAGTTAGACCTTGATTTGGTCTACCAAATATTTTAATTTATTATTTGACCAGATCAAGTCTCGTCTAGCATTTTGCTATAAATAGAAAGGTTTTTCCTTCACCATTTACTCATGGCCATTATCGTCGTCGTCATTCTTATTTTCTAGCATTCAAGCTCTCCATTTGAGTTATCCAAATTTTCTCACTACCATTCCTTCGCCTATTTTCATATGGAAGAGAGAGTCGCCATATTACAATGGAAGGGACAATGAGAACCTTCCCATAGATGAAGTTACAAGGCCAAGTCAGTAGCTCTCCCTCTCCAAGTGTAAACTATTATAGTAATTAATAATAATAAACAATTTGATTTCCATTGGGTTCATGCTTGTAATGTCAAATATTTTTGTTTTCAATTTCTCATATCTTTTTGTAGGGATTTCTAACTATTTTTTATGCAAATCTAGAAAAAATTGTTTACATTTGAACCTAAGGTTTCATTTAGTTTTTATGTTGTTAGGGTATCTAGGTCACTAACAGTAAAAGTGGAATTTTTGCATGCTCACTCAGAATTTCACTAGTAACAGTGATGACGTAATAGGAGATCCTATCAAATTATTGATTGAGGAATCACTTACATGACAGAGGAATGAGTTGATGGATAAATTTACCCAAATCCTTCAATGACTTCCAACGGTGGCCGAGGCACCTTTAACCAATAGTAATTTTGAAGTTGTGACACCCTTCAAGGTACATGTTAACTTTGATATCCCCCTATTTCAACTCCAAAAATATGTAGATGCTTTGGAGAAATGGTTAATCTATTAGAGGGATATTACTTTTTCCAAAAAAAATTCAACAATAAAAAGATCATTGTTGTGCTCCTAAAATCCCTTCTGCCTGTCAAATATTGGTGGGAAGGTGATAGAATGAAGAAGAATCTATGATATTCAAGGTAGGAACCAGTTTTTAAGCTTTTGTTAAATACCTTAAGCAGTAATTCTACCATGTAGGGAAGTATGATGACTAATACACAAGATTAACAACCCTGGGACAAGAGAGGCACCAAATGGTGTTGGAGTACACCAATATTTTCCATACATCATCCTTGAATACGAGTATTATAGAATCTAAGTGGCACTTGGGTCTGAAGTGTTGTAGTGGTCTATATATTTACATCCAAATGGATACGGATTTCTTGGAAATCTCCTCACTAGGAGATGATTATCAATATGCTACCAAAACTTGAGTAGAAATTGAAGTGAAGGATTAAGCAGGACTTTGTGTTTGTAAAATCATTGTAACAAAAGCCTAGAAAAGGTGTTCCAAATTTGAATAATAAGGGACAAATCAAGGAGATCCAACCTCAAGACATCTAACTCAAGTTACAGGAAAACAAAGGTAATGGGAGGTCAAAAAATGACATTGAAAAGTGGTGTGTGTTCCACAAAAAATCCTAGAACAACATTGATGAATTCCATTCAAAACAATAATTATTGGTGGAGCTTAAATAAAAGGAAGAAAAATTTGGCTCTTATTATAATTTCGAATATGGTAAAGGAAAGTGGACCATCGGTTCAAAACTAAGTTCAACCATCATTACTGCAATGCCCAACCAAAAGATCCATAGGAGCTTGAAGAGGGACATTTCCTCTCCCATTCATAGACATGGGTGAAGGGGAACCCGCTACATTTCATTTTTGACAACAAGATAAAGAGGAACCTGATATAAACCTAGGTCATCAAAATATTGAAGCTACTAATAGTGCCACACCAAAAACCATATAGCATTGGTTGGTTAAGCCATAGATGAGACATTTGTGTTAGCCAACAATTTTTCCTATCTTATGACATCAAGCCCTTCAAATATGAGGTATTTTGTGGTGTTTCCCAATTTGAAGTTTGTGATTATATTTAAGGATAAAATATATGCATAAACATCAAGTTGTTTATTATTCTTGTCCCCATAGTGTCATAGTTACTCTAGGAGGTCAGCTCTATAGGGTACCAAGGGTAGTTACAACTACTGCGGTTTCATTGATCTCAACAAAATAGTGCTGAAAGATAATATCTGAAACTGCAAAGCTTTTTATTTTCATGATTTAATCGGAAGGTGAAAGGAAGGTCACTTTTACCACCATAGGATCAACAAGGGGTCTCTCTACATAATAGAAGTAGGTGGAGAAGATTGTAGAGACATATATCAATATCTTCTCTCCACCTATGGGGTTCCTTTACATTTCCATGTAAAACATTCAATTGACTTGATACTTGGTTCTCCTTCATCTAATGGTTTAGTATATATATGATCTCTCTTGGATAATTAGAAAATAAAATTCTAAATCCATGATCTCATCCAAAAGGGCCACATTTCACCAATCTCCTTACATTTTTGGAGTCCAATTGTGTTTTTTGTGCAGAAGAAGGATCAGTTGTGGAGATTATATATTGATTATATATGCCTAAACAAAAGTATTTTCAAGAATAGGTTCCCAATCCCATGAATTGGTAATATTCTTGGTTAGCTTAAGGGTTCCAAGTTATTTAGTAATATTGATATGACTTCAAGCTACCACTAGGTTCCAATTGGAAAAAAAATATGGAAGATAACTTTAAAGTCTAAGGAATTCCTTTTTGAGTGGTTTTCCATGTCCTTTGGCCTTACTAATTCCATAGGAACATTCATGAGGATGATTAGTTAGTCCTATGGTCATTCAAAAACTCTTGTATGTTTGTGTATCTAGATGAAATCCTCATATCCATTAGAACTTGGGTAGAACATTTGCAACACATTCAACATGTCTTGAGAACCTTGGGACAACACAAGTTGTATGTTAATAGATAAATTATCTTTTGGCATGCAAATAATTCAATATTTTAGATACATTTTGGATCAACATGGGGTGCAAGTGGACCTATCCAAGGTCCAAATCATTTAGTATTAGTTAAGCCAAATGACTCTAACGGAGCTCTATAGCTTCATGAAAATTTCTAACTTCTTATGAATGTTCATGTGTGGGGTTGTCTCATATCCCTTGGCCCTCATCTCAAGTGACAAAGGGTGGATCTAAAGAAAAGTGTTCTTTGTTTGAGTCACAACAAAAAACATTTGAGGATGGGAAACACTTACTTTCATTTTCACCATTCGTCACCTTTCCAAAATTGTAACAACCATTTGATATTGATATAGATTCCTTTGGCTATGATATGGGTACAATCATTTCTCAACAAGGACATTAAGTGACATATATCAATGAAAAACTATTTTATACTATCCATAGATACCCTACCTATGACAAGGAGATGCACTCCATTATGCAGGCATGCTAGCAGTGGAAGCATTATAATTTGGGGAAGGAAATGATAATCCACATTAATCACATACCTCTTTAAATTTTTGCAAACATAAGGAAATTTATAGAATGGCAACCATTATAAATGTTCCACATGCCCACAATAATTCCACTTGAACATCAAATACAAGAAGTGTAGCACCAATCATATTATAGACTACCTCAATTGAACCTTGTTTATGGTGCTAACCATAGTTCTTAACTCTTGTGGGAATGAAACCTTTGGGAGGCCACAATTATACAATATCGACTCTGAATTTTCTGCCACATAATATACATTGATCACAAGAATACAACTACCATACTTCCACCTCTAGTATGTTCTCTTGTGATACCTAGGCCACCATTATGTTCCCTCAAGTTAGTGTGCCAAGCTAGGGGGCAGATTAAAATTGGATGGTAAGGAAATTTGATGTGGAGAAGGTAGTAGAAATAATTTAGAAGTGTTTCTATTAGCCAAATTTTTGATAGGATGTCCATCGACATAAAATATCATGCAATTCTTATTCCATTACTAAACCAACCACCCAGAAGTATGGGATTTACACTCCTCTACCTACCTTAGACAAGCCTTGGGAATTAGTCTCCATGGATTACATATTAGGATTTCACTCCACGAAGCATGATAGTGATTATGTGTTTGGGGATGTCAACTAGTTCACCAAGATGGCCATCTTGGCACTATGCAAGAAGAGTAACATAGCTAAATCCACTACTAAACTCTTCTTTGAGCTTTTTCATGGTAATTTTGGGGCTACCCTAGACCATTATTTAAAATAGGGATAATTGGTTGTTATGTACCTTCTAGTGGAGCCTATGGCCTCTAATGGATACCACGTTGACCAAATAAATCCCCTTTCATCCCCAAATAAATGGAAAAATAAAAGTGGTCAACAAGATTATTTGGAATATCTTGCATATGTACAACTCTAAGAATCTATCTGCATGTGATGAAAGCATTCCATATGCTCAACATAACTATAAAAAATCCCTCCACAACTCTATTATTCATTGTCCTTTTCAGGTGTGCTTAGGATTCCAAGCACTGGCCCCAATTAAGGCAGCTATGCTCATTACTTCTTCAAGTCAAGGAAAATAGAGAAGCCAAATGTTTTGAATGAATCCAACACCTCCAACAACATGTTCATGATATTCTACATAAATCCAATGCCAAGTACAAGAAAGGATATTACCCACACAACATTCCACACATGTTCCACATTGGTGATAAGGTTTGGTTTCATTTAGAGAAAGAGTGCCTTATAGGCCCCCATATAAAGCTTATATCAATCTTATATGGGCTTGTTGACAGTGTTGGATCTTCCAACATTCAAGGGGATCTCCTTGATATGCGTTCCCAACTATACCTCACACGGTTTGGGATAGGAACCCCATCCAGAATATGGCCCGAATACCTTCTACTTAAATATTTTCCTTGAATTTAGCTATAAACAAGAGAGAGATTTACATATGTGCCTTCAAAAAGCAAGCAAGTATTCCTGGTAAATGTTCGGTTGTAGGTGCATCAAGGTTCTTCTACTGCAATGGGATAAAAGTGAGCATCTAAGATAGAGGTAGTACTACCACCCTAATAAATACACACATGAACAAGGATGTTTCATTTAACATCCAGTGGAATATTCCACAAGGATGGGACAATTGTTACAAACATTACAATACATTCTCAATAAGATAAGCACTAAAATAACTGAAATAGTTCAACTACCTTAGTACTGGTGAAAGCAAAAATGAATCATAAACATTCATAGAATAGTCTTACAAATGCTCATAATCCATGTATGAAAAGTGTTGGACGTCAGGATTCAAATATTAAGTAAAAAGTCCCAAGATGTATGAATACAATGAACATCACTTGTTCCAATAGTGGAGCGTTGGAGCCACTACTTGCTCCCCAAAAGTACTAACTTATCTCTCTTATGCCTTATGGGAGAAGCGAAGGCTAAAATTCCCTTACATGAGAAATGAGGATCTATTTATAACTTGAGGGGTGACCTTTCGTATCCTCATGACTCTTGAATTTCTAACTTATAGTGACCTTTGGAATTCTACAAACTTTGAAGTTCCAAATAACTTTTGGAATTACATATGACTTTTGGTATACATTTCTTTTGGAATTTCGTGACTCTTGAGTTCACACATTAATATTGTATTTATACTTGTTTTTCCTTTATAATGATTACCATATTACATCTTGAATTCCACATCATCATATGATGAAACTAGACACTTTACTATCTCGGATGACTGGGAATGATAGTGAATGATGACATGGATATGATTCAATGGTGAAATAGTTGCCATTGTGTCATTAATATTGTATTTATACTTGTTTGTCCTTTACAATTATTACCATATTACATCTTGAATTCCACATCATCATATGATGAAACTAGACACTTCACTATCTCGGATGACTGGGAATGATAGTGAATGATGACATGGATATGATTCAATGGTGAAATAGTTGCCACTATGTCTGTTCTTTGTTCATCTTTTGATCATAGTGCTTCCACCATCCAAATCGTCTTCAATATTGGAGTCTCTAGGGTGCTTTGATCATTAAGTTTCAGATGTGTTCTTAGTTCTTTTCGTGCTTCCTTTGCTTATCCTATTTTCTTGATCTTCCTCATGTGTAATTTCCATGAGGTATTCGGAATACATGTTTCTATAATCACTCATGCCAAGAAAATGTTAGTTTAAAAATATCCTACTATACCATGTTTTATGCATATTTTCATGTTCGTGCCTTTTTGGTGGACTTAAAATAATCGAAGAAGCTTCAGGGTGCAAGGGCACACCTTGAAAGGTTGAAGGAATGGGGAGGAGGAGATTCAAGGCTTTGACATCTGCTCATGTTCCCTAATTAATAAGGCAATCAAGGAAGGGCACATGTTACAATTCCGAAGGATGAATGGGAAGGATTTGGGCTTCCAAAGTGTGTTATGTGCTCAAGGGAGAGAGGAAGGGTGTAGGGCGCACTCCCGCAGGCTAAAGGTTGATGCTTCATGCCTTTGGGGTGCGCTCATGTGCTTAATAGGCCTCAGGAAGGGCACAAGGAAAACTCTTGAAGGTCGAAGGTTGGGGCTTTGTGCCTTTGGGTATTTGAGATGCACCAATGTGCTCAAGGAGGGCACATTGCTTCGAGTCGAAGGAGTGCGCTCAAGGAAGACTTGGTCATTTTTGGAGGTCGCAGTTCAAGAGAAGGAAGGGGATTCATGCTTTTGGAGTGTGCCTATCTCTCCAAGAGGGAAGAGGGTGCACTTCTAAACAACGAAGGGTCTCCCATCAAGGCTTCAGAGTGTGCTCATGTGCCCTTGGCCTTAATGGGATTTCTGGATGATTAGTCGAGGGGTGAGAAAGATGAGTTCTAGACACAAAATCATATGCGACACTTACTAACTCATCAAGAACACTTAGACATGCTCGATAAACAATTAATATACATAAAAATGTCACTTTATGCACATTCTCCAAGTGTAAACAACGATGTGTGTGCGAATGTGACCTGAAAATGTCATTTTACCATAAAAAAGGTGTTGTGACCATGAAATTGCATATGGAGATGTTATGAGAAATGCGAAGACACTTGAGAACACTTAAGACATATGAAACAACACAAAACGACACTTGAAAACCAAGGTGATAATTGACCATGAAACACATATGGAGATGTTCTAATCAATGTGACAACACTTAAGACATATGAAACAACACAAAACATTTTGGAATTGTAGTGTCGGTATTGATGTCAAAAATATCTTGGTGTTGTTGGTCATATGCATGAGTGATCAATGTTGGTGATGGATGATTGGTTGAAGGTCTTATTAGTCGGAATTGATGTCAACATCCTATGACTAGACCTTGTTTTGATGAGTTGTGCCTACTAACTTGGAAATGGATCCACATGCTATGATTGGAAATGTTGTTGTTGTAGGAGGTTGGAGAGTTTCTCATGGTGTGTTGATTGGAGATGTTTGTGTTGCAGGAGGTTGGAGAGCTTCTCTTGGTGATGCATATGTTTCTACATGTCTTGGAGAGATTAGATTGTTGATACATGTGATGAGATTAAGTTATATGTGTTGGAGGTAGTTAGTTTTCATGATGTTGTGCTACGGGAGATGGATATGTTGCTACAGAGGATAGAGATGTTGCCACATGTCCTGGAGATGTTTTAGAGATATTATCATTTCTGCTTGAGGAGATGGAGGTGTTTATCTTGGACCTAAAGTTGGAAGAATAGGTCTATCACGCCATAGAATTCTTATTAGCCTATTTCATCAGTTGCAAACTCGTTACTGAGGCTTGGAGGAGTTCACAGACACTGGAAAATATGTTCCATCATATGGCATAGGTTCTCGACTGAAGAACAAATGTTTTACTTCATTTTTAGGCCTAGTTTTTTAGTATGGTGTTTAGATATAAAACTAAAACTTTTGATTAGTTGGAACCCCACATCCCACTCATAATTTGGCATTCACCACTAAGTGCTTTGAAAATAAAATGTCTTTTTCCATGGCATGCGAGCTTGATATTGATCATTCTTACCTACAAGGGAAAACTCCTTATGGATATTATGGTAAATCATCATCTATAACTTCTATAAGAATCATTTCCAGATGGTAACAAGGAAAAAACCTTAACCAAATGTGATCCCCAAATAACTAACAATTACCTCATGTGTAATAAAGTTTTTGCTAGGAATTATCCAAACTAGTGGGTCATCCAAGTCCTTATTTCTTAGATTAGTTCTTTGTTGCTAAAGAATATTTCCCACATAATTGGCCACTATTTTGTGACAAACAATGACTTATCCACTTACATACCCCTAGTGACCTTAATAGATGCACTTGTAAAACGCAAGGAGATGACATTAGATACACACCTTCTCTTGGAGGAGCATTTGAGGGATAATTTAGACTTTTTTTAGGTATTTTCATGGGGAATATGTAATATACTTTGAAATGCTTCTCTAATGGACTCAAAGGAGTGTTAAATTGAGTTTATAATAAGCCCAACATGTAATTTTTTGTTTATATTCACCCATAATTGTAGTATAGGTAATATAAAATACATTTGAAACACTCTATAATCATTTCATTTAAAGCCCATTTAAAATAAATAGAGATTATATAATCATATACAAATGATTACTCATTATCTCATTTCCTCATCAAAAGGATAATTTCTTGATCTTCCCTTGAATTCTAGTATCCTTTGACATGTATCCTTAGCATCAACAACAACCATATGTAACCAACGAAATAATAAACACCCTAGTCTCATACCATAGTGAATTAAATAAACACCCTAGTCTCATACCATAGTGAATTAAATAAATTATGTTAGAGAAGGAACCATTCATAGTTACAAAGGCATATGGAATACAAGAAAAGGATATTCATTATGGAGACATATTGAGATATGAAATTAAGGCGATGAAGTACTTTGTTAATAATTGATGAATGAATCTTATCATACACTTTGTCAAAATTAAATCTTCAGGAAGAAGAAAATGGTTGAGACTCTATAGCCCATTCCAACACATTCTATACCGATGTCACAATATTTAGATTAAATATTCCCCGCAAACCACAACCTAGGAGTTGATTTTTTGATTGTGAAGAGCTACAAAATTGGCAATCAAAATTTAAGGAGAATAAGTATAAAGGAGTAGTTTTAAAGTACTATTGAAGAAAAAAATCCCAAGAGAACATTCATTCATATATATATATTCTAAAAGAAATATCTAAAATTATGTTTAATTACGCCAGGTTAGTGTCTTATTTTCTTTTATTCAATGTGCTTCGAACAAGAGTGGGTTGCATATTTGTATTATTTGTATTATTAGGTATCATTTTGGGTTATGAATGGGTTTCGGTATGGGTGCATGGAGTTGTTAAATGGGTTTTGGTATGAGTGCATGGAGTTGTAATTTATTATATTAAGGTTAGAAAATTTTGTTTATTAATTAAAAAAAGAAAAAAACCATTTAATATATTCAACACTTTTCAAAATTGCTTTACATTTTAATGCTTTTGTTTCTATTTTTAATTCAATTTAGTGTATGGTGTCCTTTTTGGAATTTTTTTTTTTTTTTAACCATTTATATTTATATTTATATTTATAGAGTTTATAAATATGTTATAATAAATCAAAGTCATTGATTAACATCTATAAAAAGAAGAGAAATTGAATTAAATTAATTTATTAATTTTATTAAATAAAAAACAAATTAAAATAGACTAAAGCATCAAGGTTTTTGGTATTTTTAGAATTTGAAGATAATTTGTAGTATAAAAAGTTAAAAGCATCAAATAAGTTAAAACATCTTTTTCTTTTGAGGATAACCCATAGCATAGAGAGAGTCACATACCTCTTCTTGTTAAACCTTATCAAATACATAAACATAGCTATTTTCATTCACAAAGATACACTTAACTTTAGTTTTCAAATAAAATCCAAAGCAAGAATTTTGAGCTAATTTCACAACCCCGTTAAAGCTCATTGAATTGACTATTTCATTGTAGTCATCCAATAGGGCTTCTTTACAATGGATATGACCCTAAAGAGGACAAGAAACTTGCATCTGGAACCACTGACAACAACTTTTGGTAGTTTGACATTTCCAAAAAATCTGCATCAAAGATTTCATCTTTTTGCAAAGTGATAATTGGGTGTTCATGAAACCACTTTTTACTAGGTCAAATTTTGTTGGCCATACTTAAGCTATGTTGGCGAAAAGTTAGGTCTCGCGGGCAAGACCCAGGTTCAGGAGTTGTGGCCAACAAGGGGTCCGGTGTAGTCTAGGAACACGCCGGCATTTTCACCCTGCTCTGGGAGAGCAGTGCGTCTCACCCGAGGCGTGCCGCGACCACATGCATAAGGGGATGAGATCACTGGTAAGGAATAAACCCGCAACCAAAGAAAGGAAGTGCATCCATTACATATACCAAATTACACATGCAAGATCACTAATTAAGTATTCAGACGGTACTTAACTTAAAATTTTTAAATCAGTGCTAGCATACATTAGAACATGAACATGTGTCAGCTCATAACCCCATAACTGTTCTTAAACACAGATGCAGCTCTGTAGCGCATCTCAGCCAACCTCCTGCGTCGGTCTGAGGCCAGGTTTGAAACAAAGAAAGACATAGAAAGCAGAACCCAGGAGACATGTGTGATTCTTCCAGTTTGCTCCTGCATCCTTCCTGGTCTGATCCTCATGACTTCCTCTAGCGCATCAGCTCAGCCTCTTCATAACAAACAACCTCTTCGGCCGGGTGATCGCCTTTATTCACCCGCTCGTGCGCTGGCTGGCATCTGTGTCACCTTCCTTCTGCACTTTCCAGTGCACTCTTTTGATATACATGTTCTACTGTTTCTTGTGTTTCTTTCATCTGCCATATCTACTCGATCTCCTTTGATTATCAAAGTTCTTAGCATGGTAGCTCCGCAACTCCTGGTCGCTGCGGCGCGGTCGCAGTTGCTATGTGTATTTATTCCGCAACTCAAAAAGAGTCAAAGTTCAAAATGTCTTGGCCAAAAGTTCAAAACTTAAACAAAAACAAGGGCCCCAACAGTTCCCGACCACAATTCTTTGACTCGTCCGCGAGTCAATCACAAATGACAGTTTCTATTTCCATTCCGCTGCTGGCTTCCGTGCCCTGCTCTGCTGTTCCTTCTTCCGCCACCCTTTCCTGCTGTACTCCGCCATCCGGTTGGCCAAACAAGGGCCCCAACTCCGGGACCCGGCGGAGTGTTGAATCTCTCAGCTCTGTGAAGGTCGCCACTGCTTGCTGTCATTCCTGCATAAGCAGGTCGGCGTCTTGGGAGATGCGGTTAGCGGCGGCTTCGTCAATGGGCGTCGGGGCAGCCCCGAACAGGGTGGCGAGCTGGGCTTCGGCCTTGGCATCCAGCTGGTGCATAGCGTCAGCATGGGTGCGAAGGGGCGGACGAATCTCCCGGATGACGTGCTTGGTCGCTGCTGATTCGGCTTCAGTCATCTGCATGTGAAGTTCCAGCTCGTCCGACTGGGCGTAGAGCTGATCTAACCTTGCAGGGTCCGTGGTCGCCTGAATGTCCCGGGCAATCTGTTGCAGCTGGGCAGCGATAGGCTGCGTCTTGACCGTTAGCGCGAGGGAGCATTCCTGTAGACTTCTCAGAAGGGCAGAAGCTGCGGCTGTAGTGGAATGTAGAGTGGCTTGCATACTGATTGCCTGCGTCTGTTTGGCAGTCACCTGTCCTGAATGGTCCCTGGGTGGATCTGGAAGGGTAGGCCGTGCGGCTAACGCCGCTTGTAGCTCCTGGTTCTCCCTGCAAACAATAGTGAAAACTTCCCTGAGATGGTGAGCCTGTAAAGCTATACTGTCCTCCTCTATGCGAGCAGGGAGTGGGGCATGGTGAGCCCGTGCCTCCGGCCATACGCTGGAGAGCGCCTGAATAGCAATGTTGGCCTGCTCCTGGAGGTAGGTCTTCTCCTGCAGCAGCTGATTGCGCTGTTCAATAAGCGCCGTGATCTGATTCCGCTGCTCGGTGCACCGCCGCTGTAGCTCGGTGTGAATCTGCTCGGCTTTGAGGGCCGCCCGCTGAATGAGCAGGTACAGCTGTGCTGGACTCAGTTGTTCTGCAGTGGTTGGGTTGGGTGCACCCTGCTCTGGCGTCTGTTCCTGCGAAGATTGGCCCATGGCCGCTACTCGGCCTGAAGTCTCGGGAGGATGGACTGGCGTCTGCTGCTGCACTGAAGTGGCCATATCAGGCTCTGGCCGGTCCTGCTGCGTGGTTTGCTCTGTGGAAGGGGCGGCCGAATCAGCCCCAACTGTGGCTGGCTGGACAGATATAGTTGGAAGAGGATCCCGGGATGTGGCCACGGAGTCAACCGGTGGTACCACGGCTGCAATACTGGAGGTGACCTCCGCCCCGTGGTCACCGCCAAAAAGTTCCCGGATCAAAGAATCGGACACAGTGGCTGATGAATTGAACGGATTGGGGGAGGTGGCATGTGGTCGGCTGGTGGAGGGGGCGGTAGATGGAGTGAACGAGGTGTGAGGGAGACGAAGGTTTAGGAAATCTGTCGGATCAATCAGCGGTGCCTCCGGAATCAGAGTTGTTGTGGGCGGCGTGGCCGGTGGATCATCCTCTGTAAGATCCACCACGGGATCTGTGGCCGTAGTGCGGGCCCTCTTGGATGGAGGTGGGTCGGCGGAATCGGGTTCGGGGCCCGGTTCACCCATTGGCGTGATGAGGGGGGTGGCAGAGGTGAACAGGTTAGTGGGAATGGGGGAAGTGAGGGGGGCGGTGTTGGAGAGACCACGGGACCGATTAATACGAAATTCAGTAAAAGAAGGAAATATAGGGGCACCACTGGAAACAACCTGGGTTACCACATTGAGTCGCCGCGCCTGGTCGCTGAAATGCTCGACGACGGGGACCAGCGATTCAGGCAGGTCCGGTGCGGTCCCAGCTGCATCTGGTGTGGTCTCCGCCGCAACTTGCGAAGATCCCCCTGCGCCGGTTGCGGCAGGTTGTTGTGCGGCCCTCATCCCCTCAAAATTGTAGCGGATGACTCCGTCGCGGACGTGCTGAACAACCCCCGGCCACGCAGAGACCTCCCTGTGGAAAACATTGTCATTCAGCTGGAAGCGAAGGGGTGCCATATGAAAAGTGTGGTGCAGTACGCAAGTCGGCCGGATGAAAGAGTGGTTGTGGCTGACGCCAAACCACACCTGTTCACTGTATTCATCCAACAGGTGCCGAGGCACCCGTTGCTGGTAAGTGACCACATCGACCATCATCCCATACCATTCTCGGAACGCCGCTGCGTTCACCTGCTTGCTGCTGGGGTCCTTGGACAACTGCCAGGGGGAATATCTCATCGCGAGCGGCTGGCTCACGGTGATCTCCGCCGGTGTCCGTATCGGGGGAAGATGCCATTTCCACATGGCGAACGCTAAGAGCAAGTACCCATAGATGAAACTGGTAGTCCGCTTGTAATTGTCTTCGCAAGCCGTGAAGAGTTCCTTCAACACAAACGAGCTCCAATTCAACCTGGCTCCCTGGACGCAGTGCTCTGCAATGGAAATTGTGTTCAGAGTGCACTCTCCCTTTGTGTAGTGGCGCATGGTCTTGCTAGCGATCAGGTAGCAAGCGAACCGGATTTCTGGTACATTTATCAAATCTATCTTGGCACCTTTACCACCCCGGCGAGTGCCATACTTGGTGTAGAGGTCCGCATCAGCCGACTTCCGGGCGCGCTTGGAGGATGTCTGGCCCGCAGAGGAGACATCTGAACCAGTTTGAGATAGCTCTGTAAGCCGATTAATGTCTGCTGCATGTATTGGAATTTCTTCGTTAAGCCACAGGGACCCATTCTGCACCCGACTGAGGAGGAACCGGGTACATTGCAGAACTGGTCCGGTGGTTCCGAAGACGGGAAGACTCCTCAAATTCATCAAAGTCGACTGCTGTAGGCCCCGGAATTCTTCCCGCATTCGACTGTTAGAGCTGCTCCCGGGCGTGTAATGGTGTTCCATGAATTTCTGCCAATGGAGGTGAGGAAACTCAGCCGGGTCGGACAAGTTGGCGTCCATACAGGGTGCATTGTCATACTTGCCGACCAGCGACTCTACTCGGTGAATTCTGCTATCTAATGCTGGTTCAGGAACTGAGAGAAGAGCTCTCGGCATCTTGGGGCGTCTCTGATAGACTTGGACGATTCTTCTGTAACTTCCTGCGAGGTGCTGAGTGCTCTGATACTGCGAATGCTCCGGAGTCGCTGCAACTTCCAAATTGAATTGGTCCGTCATCTTTGTGCTAATAGCCTTCATGCAAATTGGGCCATCTGCTGGCACGCGCAGAGTTGATGAGACTCCATAACGGCAATTAATTCTTGTTATCTTTCTTGCCTGCGATAATCGTGTGATCAATCGCAGGCCTGTGTGTAATCTGACAGTTGCTGACGGAGTCATGGGGAGATGGGCGGACCCGACGGCTGAGGGAACTGCGGTTGTTGGCAAATGATTACGGTATGATTACTGTCCATTAAGGGAATTTATGACCAAATCTGAGCTATCCTACGGACTGACAAAAGGACTGACGGAAATGACCTGGACTGACACTGGCACGAGAATGGATCCTTCGTGCACGACACGCTGGACTGGCGCGGTGACATGCTGGACTGGCGCTGCGACACGCTGGACTGGCCATCCTCGACCACAATCGGTTGCGGTATGGGTACCGCAACTGACGATTTATCTGACTGATTGCAAAGGAACGGAAAAGACCAACTATGCTCATCCCGGTTGCGGGAGAGTTATTCAACTACGCTACTCTACGGGTTCTCTCGGTTGCGAGAGTTATTAATGAAAAGTGAGAAGTACCTACTCCTGGTAGGGCTTCAGGCGTGCGCCATTCACCCATCCCGGAAGAACTGTGCCGTCCAATTGTGCCAATCGAACGGCTCCTGAGTCGTGGATTTCGATGACAAAGTACGGTCCCAGCCAATGCATCTGGAGCTTGCCTGGAAACTTCTGGAACCGGATGTCGTATAAGAGAACTTTGCCGCCAACTTGGAAAGCTTTAGTTTTGATGTGGCGGTCGTGCCATGATTTCTGTCTGGCCTTCTGAACCTTCTGGTGGAATTCCGCAAGAAATCGAGCCTCATCCAGCTCCTGCAGCTCCTGGAGTCGTTCCTTCAGTGACGCCTCTTCTGAGAAGTGAAGGGACGTTGCGATCAAAAGGCTGGGTACGGTGAACTCGGCGGGAATCACGGCTTCCCGGCCATACACCAGCTGGAATGGCGTCTGGTTGGTCAAACGTTTTACCGTGGTCCGGTAAGCCCATAATGTCGCTGGTAGCCGCTCATCCCAATCATCCCGCTGAGCGTTGCAAATTTTTGTCAAGCCCTTTTCAAGAATCTTATTGAAGGCTTCCACCGTACCATTGGCCTGCAGGTGGTAAGGGCTGCTTTTATGATGCTGAATCATAAATGTGTCCAGTAGCGACTTGACCGTGGCATTAATGAAATGTGTACCCTGATCGCTGGTTAAGCTCCGTGGGCAGCCAAAGCGGCTGATGATGTGTTCAAAGATGAACCGAGCAGCGGTCTCTGCCGAGCAGTCACGTACCGCTGCTGCCTCAGCCCACCGTGTGAGGTAATCCGTCGCGGTAATGATGTACCGAGCTTTGGAATGGCGAGCGATTGGTGCGATGGGGCCTACGAAATCGACAACCCACTTTTCAAACGGTCGCAACACATGCACCGGGTGTAGCGGAAGCTCGTCCCTGTGCGAAGGCCTTCCCGTCCTCTGGCACACGTCGCAACGTTTCACATAGGCCTTACAGTCTGCATGTACCGTCGGCCACCATAGGCCAGCTTGAAGCACCTTCCTTGCGGTGGGTTTAGCACCCACATGTCCTCCTGCAACACCGCTGTGACATTCCCACATCACTGCTTCCCACTCGTGGTCAAGAACACACCTGCGCAACACCTCATCCAGGCCCAGTTTGTACAGCTGCCCTGCGATCAATTGATAATCGGCCGCCCGGACAACCAGGTGGCGTTTCTGAAGAGGGTTGTAATCCTCAGGGCACTGTCCCGTGGTCAGATACGTGGCAATGTCAGCCAGGTAGTCTGGGACTGCTTCAACTTGGAATAGGTCAGCATCCGGGAGCTGATCGTCCAACGGACCTTCATTCTCTCCCGTCTCCAGCCTGGATAAGTGATCGGGACCAACGTTCAACCTGCCAGGCTTGACAATCACATCAAACGTGAACTCCTGAAAAAGTAGACGCCATCGACAGATTCTTCCTTCCAACACAGGCTTATTGACCAGATATTTTAATGCCGAATGGTCCGTAAAAAATGTAAATTTGCCGCCCAGAAGGTAGTGGCGGAACTTCTGAAGAGAGTACACCATCGCCAACGCCTCTCGCTCGGTCGTGGTGTAATTCTTCTCCGCATTCGATAACCGTCGGCTGGCGAAGTATACCGGGTGGTCAACTGTCGTTTCCCCGGGTTGCGCCAATACCGCGCCAAGTGCAATTCCGGACGCATCAATGTGCACATGGAACTGCTTATCCCAGTTGGGATGGACCAGTATGGGTGCCGTCACCAACTTCTCCTTCAATGTGTCGAGTGCCTTCCTGCACTCCGCCGTCCACTCAAATGCTTCTGACTTCCGCAACAGTTTCTCCAAAGGGGCAGTGATTTTGGCGTAATTGCGGATAAACCGCCTGTAGTATCCAGTGTGCCCAAGCAGTGCCCGCAACTTCTTCACGTTCTCGGGGGCCTCCATGTGGACGATGACCGCGACCTTGGCAGGATCAACGCAGACCCCTTGCTTACACACCACGTGACCCAAGAGTGTGCCGAATGGTACCGCAAAAATACATTTCTTCAAGTTCAAGGAAATCTGCAGCTGGCGACACCGGTCGAACATAACACGCAACAGGGAGGCGTGTTTCTTCAGCAGGCTATAAACAGTCCAATCATCCATATAGACTTCCAGGAACTTGTGAATGTACTCTCGGAAAGCAGCGATGACAATCCAGGAAAACACAGCCGGTGCGTTCTTCAGACCAAACGGCATAATGTGGTATGCGAATGATCCCCACTTAGTTGTGAATGTCGTCTTTGCTTTGTCTTCCTCGGCGATGCGCACCTGATGGTAGCCCGAAAACCCATCAGTGAAGGAATAAGCTTCGTTTCCCGCGACATGATCTAGAACTTCGTCGCTGAAGGGAGTGGGAAACGGATCGTGAATACAAGCATTATTCAAACTCCGATAATCTACGCACACCCGGATTTCCGCTTTTTCCTTCTTGTTCTGGATGACAATGGGACTTACCCACTCAGCTTCTTCTACAGGAAAGATGAGACCCGCAGCCAGCATCTTGTCGATCTCCATCTTGACCTTCTCTTTGATACGTGGATTCAACCGGTAGGGTCGGTGCTTCACCGGCCTGGCTCCTGGTTTCAGTGTGATGCGCATCTCGCCCAGATCCCCCTTGATCCCCTTCAGGTCCGCAACGGATGACGGGAATAAATCTTCATACTCCCGGAGGAGGCTGAAAATTTCTCTTGTCGTCTCCTCGTCCCAGTAATCTCCCACCGTTGCCAGCTTAGGTTTCTCCTCCGTTCCAATGTTCAGCTTCTTTGTCTTGAGGGGCTGCAAATGGACTCCTTCTGTCGTCGGCTCGTCACGGACGCTCCGCTCGCCCTCCTTTTCGTCAAAATAGAGATGCCTAAGGTCCTCCAAACTATCATCCTCCGGATCGCCGTCAATCCGTTGGCAAACCATTTCGCGCTTGACCCCGGAGCGTGACGCCACCGGGCCCTCAACAGGCTCAGGATGGCGGAAAAACAGAACCTCCTTGATGGCTTGTAGGGCCTGAGATTCCTGCGCCGTCTCCCCTTCGAACGAGAAGCTCTGGACGAACTTTTCCGCGACTGCTTGCCAGGAGCGGGTTCCCCGTTTCCGCTCTTCCTCCAGGTACCAGGCCTGGGGAATTGTACCTAGGGAGTGGACAAACCTGTGGACCCACAACTCCTCAGGGTACCTGGCGCTACGCCACTGTTCCTCGCACGCCCGCAAATGCTGTCGCGGGTCGGAAGCTCCATGATGTTTAAGTGTAATGCAGGGCCCTTCGTCCTCTTTGAAGCGTGCCCGTAGAGCATCCGCCACACGCTCCCATCGCAACAGAGTGTTGCGGTGATTGTTCCACCATCGTCCCGATGTTGACTTCAAGGCCACATCCAAGAGTGGTATCCGGCTTTCCTCTGGGACCCGGTCTTCCACCTTGGCAATAAAAGTATTCACCGCTTGCATGTTTGATAATGTGGGGTATCCGCGGATCTCAGTCCCTACCCACCGGACCTGAGCGATGGAGGCACATCTCCGCGTGGTGGTCTCATACCCCCCTTGCTGCCAGTCTTCCCACGCAAGCTCGGATCCGAGCTCCGAGCTCTGCACACTCCGCCAACTGATAGACCCTGTTGCGGTCGGGTTGATATAATCGTCCCGCTTCCCTGCAGTCATCTGGTAGAGATGCTCCATCATATGAGCATCCTCCCGACTGTCCACCGGTTCTGTGTATTGCGGACCCTGATACGGGTCGAGAGGCTGAGTGACCCTTACCTCCCCATCCTCAAAAATCATCAGCTCCTTCTTGAGGTCGATGATCGCGTAATTCTCAAAAGCCCAGTCAATGCCAAGTAAAGCAGGATAGGGGTCCTTATCGCCCATGATATCAATAACCTCGAAGTCAGTGTATGTCTTCACCCCCGTAACGTCGACCTCGACACCCTCGAGTCGGCCGATTGGCAAAATACAGTACTGGTTCGCCATCCTGAGTTGGATTGGGGAATAGGCGAGCCATGGCTTTCCAAGAGCCTCCCATGTTTTTCGCGGCAAAATATTGACGTCGGATCCCAAGTCCAACCTGGTGTCGCTGATTTGGAATCCTGCGACCTGCGTGTTAAGCCGAAATTCTTTGCCTGTTCGTTGCTTGTTCCGCTTGACGCGTTGCACGTATTGAGGCCTAGCGTCCACCAGATTTCTGGGTTCTGCGCGCCCCTGCAGCGCTCCGTCTAACACATGCTTGAGCTGCTGCCGCAGCCCAGCGTTATCAACAATCCTGAGGAATAGTCGGAGCCAATCCTCGACCATAGCATCTGCGGCGTTCTGAACACCGGTTTCCGGCCGCCAGGGCTCCTGCAGCCCTCCCTCGTTCCGCAACTGGGCGAATGCCTCAACCGCCTCCTGAAAGTACTTCTTCTGGACTTCGGGCCTGATCAACTTCTTTGGGGATGCCGGCCGAACCACTCGTGCTGGCTCCTTCTCGTGGGCATCGTCTCCAGTCTTCTTTCCGCCCCGTGTTATTATCGCAACATTCTGCATGTCAGGGGTTGCGGTGCTGCGCGGTTCTGAGTTTATCAGATTCGCTCCCCTCTGCCTCGCCCGTTCTTCCCACTTCTTGATGAGCTCCGGACAGTCTTCTGTAGCATGGGCGTTGACCCGACACTGGGAACACCAGGGTCGTCGCGGAAGGGGACATTCTCGAGCCACATGACCCTCCTGGTCACAGTTGTAGCACTTTACCGGACCACGTCCTCCGGTTCGGCCTCCCCGCATGCCGCCACCTCTTCCCCTTGGGGCCTCGTTCACCCTGTACGAGGGACGATCCAATCGATCCGCAAGAGCGTCGAGCGCCCTGCACTGCTCAGTGTTGTGGGTCGTAGACGCACAGAATTCGCAGTATACATTATTCGGCACCGTGGAGTACTTCTGTAATATCAGGCACATCCGAGGAGGATGCCCCATCGTCCGGCAAATCTCACAGTACTCTGTGGTGGAGGACCCCGGTTGCGGTGGGAACCCCGCAAAGGTCTGTTGCGGCTGGTATACTCCCTGCGGGTTCATCGCCGCGCCACCCCCTGGTGGGGGACCCCCCTGAATTGTTGCAACTGAGGGTCCAACCCCTGCGTCGCGCAACCGAGGACACTCGGTTGCGACGTGCCCCTCGACCAGGCAATGAGTACACCAAACATTCGGTCGCGCTGGTCTCGCTGGCTGAATTTCCTTGAGCTTTTCAGTCAAGCTGGCGATCTGGTGTTGCAACCCTATCAGAGAAGGGTCTTGCGGGGTTAGCCCCCCCCTGTATTCCTGGGGGTATCCCGCCATGGCTTCAATCTTCATGGCCTGCTCCAAAGCATCCTGCAAATTATCAATCTTCTGCTGAGTGAGAGGGGTTCGTGTCAAGGGGAGCAGAGCCTTGATGAACCAGTCCCTCTGGTGGTTTGGATCGATTGGGTAGCTCAGTTTCCCGATCGCATCCTTGAATCGCCGCATCAACTCCCACGCGGTCTCACCTTCCTTCTGCTTAATTTCCCACAGCTCGGACAGGCCCTGCTGGTCTGTCTGGGGAAGCTTGAATTCGCGGACAAAATCCCGCTTCACGTCCGCGATTACAGGGTTAGGGTGCGCCTCGGACCACTTGATGAACCAACGCAGAGCTCTCTCTCTGAGCGTGGTTTGAAACTCTATTAACTTCCCTGCATCTGGCGTCTGTCGAGCCCTCCAGATGGCTTCGCACAGATACCAGTGTTGTTCTACGTCGTCATTTCCCCGGCCAAAGAACTCCGGGTACCGGGTGAAAGATCCAGCCATGTATACTTGTGGAGAATTAACCAGGATAAAACCTCCAGGTCCTGGTTGCGTAACGGTCCCACTAGGGAAAATACTACTACTAGTAACGCTGCTGCTACTGGGCGTTACCGACGCCGCTGAACTACTATATGACTGACTTAATGCTTGTAACTGAATAAAAATATTTCTTAAAGGTTGATAAAGTACCAGGGGAAGGTCGGGATCCTGGCCATGCGGAAAGCGGGACATAGGGCTGCCTGGAGGGGTGGGTGTCGTCTGGTCCTGGAACATCTGCTGCATTACGCCGTGCCATTCGTCATCGGAGCTTTCTTCGGGCTGCATCTTTCCATTATCTTCGCTAGTCGTTACTTCTCTTTCTCGCATCGCTGGGCTCCCATGCACCCACTGTACGTCCGCTGCCGTCCCGTCTCCTGTCCGGGTATCCAAACCCATAGTTCTTGTCTTCGGAGGCGCCTCCTTCTGATTTTTCCTCTCGATCTCCCTTCTCTTCAAATCTCTCATTACCCTTCTTCGCCACCTATCGGCGATCTGTGCCCGCCGATGCGCACGTGACTCCAGCAACTTGCATGCGGCCTCAACGTCCATCCCCCGCTCCCCACTCTTACAGTCTACACAGCATCGGTCCCCTCAATCCTTCCCCCAGTACGGGTGGTTTACGCTTCCATACTCGTTTTGTGGAATTCAATCAACCCTTCGTCCACCATCAGGGCTTTGATCCACAGCGGAATCTCCTTCAACAACTTTCCCCGCAGTCCTGAGTGAAAAACAGCCTCAGCCTTCAAGAAGGATTGGTAGCACTCAGCGGCAAACTCCACAACGTATCCTTCCAACGTGGTCCTTACCCAAAAATCCACTGCGCGGGTTAGTTCAGTATCTACCCGATGCAGCGCTACCAGGTCTTCGTGCACCCACCTGCGGTTTATCTTCCGCAAGCCTTCTTGGGGCACCGACGCTCGTATCCTCCGCAACCAGTTGTAAAGATCCATAGGGAACCTTCCCCAGAAAATTTCGTACGTATCACTAGCTGAGTCAGAGAAAAGAACAAGTTCCCTGATCACCGCCTCCTTTTTCTTGATCAGCTCCGCTTGCTGAGTAATGAAATGGTCAAGATGATCATCCCACCAGCGCCGTATTGCTCCTTCAAAAATCCTCGAGACCATGATCTAGATCCCCTCAGAACATGCAGGTCCCGGCAACGGAACCATTTGTTGGCAAAAAGTTAGGTCTCGCGGGCAAGACCCAGGTTCAGGAGTTGTGGCCAACAAGGGGTCCGGTGTAGTCTAGGAACACGCCGGCATTTTCACCCTGCTCTGGGAGAGCAGTGCGTCTCACCCGAGGCGTGCCGCGACCACATGCATAAGGGGATGAGATCACTGGTAAGGAATAAACCCGCAACCAAAGAAAGAAAGTGCATCCATTACATATACCAAATTACACATGCATGATCACTAATTAAGTATTCAGACAGTAGCAACTTAAAATTTTTGAATCAGTGTAAACACATTAGAACACATGAACAACGTATTGAGACAGTAATCCTTCCTTATATTATTCTTCTGGCCGAATACATTATTACATAGCTTTCTTCTCTGATAACTCACAAGTCGGATACAGATGGGTTTGAGAACAGAAAGGAAGAACATAGAAAGTAAGAACCCATAGGAAGAACAGGTATGATTCTTCCGCGGCTGCTCTGCGCATCCTTCCTCAGGTCTTGATCCTCGCGACTTCTCTCGCATCCATTCAACCCTCAACACAACAACAACAACCTTCTTCAGTTGGGTGATCGCCTTTTATTCACCCGCTCCTCGTGACTGACAGCTTCTCTGTGTCTTCACTCTAGCTTTTCCCAGCTTCTCTTCTGATGTCTGCATGTTCTACTTTCTGTTTTCTGCTGTGTTTCTTTCATCTGCACTTATCTCTGCTCGATCTCCAGTTATCAAGTGCTTCCGCGCCACCTTGGTAGCTCCGCAACTCCTGGTCGCTGCGGCGCGGTCACGGTTGCTATGTGTATTTATTCCGCAACTCAAAAAGAGTCAAAGTTCCAAATGTCTTGGCCAAAAGTTCAAAACTTAAACAAAAACAAGGGCCCCAACAAGCTATTAACAAAGAAAAAAATGTCTAATTGGCATGTTAAGTGAAAATACCACATATCATGCAATATATGCATTCACATACCCTTTCGATATAAATAAGGTTCATATATCATTCAAGACTAGGGAGAAACTATGTTTCAAATGTAGGAAGTAAATATTCTTCATGTTATAGGTTTGGATTGGCTTACAAAAATACGAACACCAATCCCTTCAAATGTGGCTTGAAATTTGAATGTTTATCATAAGAAAATCCTTAGATGGCTCAAATTTCCCATTTTCTGAGCTATCTCTCTCTCTAAAGAAATGGAAACTTTTGATGAGTTGGCACCCCACATCCCACTCATAATTGGGCATTCACCCATAAGTGCTTTGAAAATAAAATGTCTTTTTTCGATGGCATGTGAGCTTGATATTGATCATTCTTACCTACAAGAGAAAAATCATTATGGCTATGTGGTAAATCATCATATATAACTTTTATAACAATCATTTCCAGAAGGTAACAAGAAAAAATCCTTTACCAAATGTGATCCCAAAATAGCTAAAAATTACCTCATCTGTAATAAAGTTTTTTCTAGGAGTTATCCAGACTAGTGGGTCGTCCAAGCCCTTATTTATTGCATTGGATTTAATGGGAAAATGAGGATGGATCTCAAAATTATGAGACATGGGTTTTGTGTTGAACGAACCAAATTAACTTTCATATGCGAAATTTTTCAAAATTCGGTCTATATTGAGAGAAACAAAAGGTTCTTCGAAGGTTCCTCTGCCTAGTCACATGCTTACTGAATCAAGGGAGCAATTTTAGGGCCATAGTCACTTGTAGATAGGCCTATGGGAGCGAATATGGCTCCAAGAGGCTAAATTCACATGGATGATGTGTTGTGGGAGAAATTATGGAATTCGCACGAGTTTTTCTTTGGATTTCTCGCGTTGTTGAGCTTATATTTGTGTATTGGTGACATCCTTGATCAGAAATTTTTGGTTTATGGTCAGAAAAGTTTGTGGGACCTCCATAAGTTGATTAAAATTTAAAATATCAAAAAGGCTAGTGGAGTTAGTCATTAATTGGGTCAATGAGATGAATCTGGATCAAATCAAGCATATGAACAAGATTTTTGAGCTTAGTAGTTCTAAGTAATTATTGAGTTGAGCACTTGATTTCATATACATATTGGAGATAGCTCATTATGAGATGGTTGATTTTCTAGTTGAGTTGTAGAGTGAGTGAGAGCTTGGAGAAGAGCTTGCAAGCTACATGTGTTGTATTATGCAAAATTTCTGAAGCGATTTTCCGTTGTAGTAGTAGTGAGCTGAAGTATGATTCAACCTTGATATTGGTGTAGTGATTGAGGTGTTATGTGTGGTTTGAAAAAGTGAGTTGAGGAGCTTTTTTTCCAGCTGGTGTGGACATTTTTGTGTGGATTTTTGTTGGCATCTTGAGCTGGAAATATCATTTAATAGAGATTTAATGTTATGTTGTTGCAGTGCTCATGTTGAACAATTTTTAGGAGTCCAGTCTGAAAAATTATGAAAGGAGGCTTGCACGGAGGTAGTGAAGGCATGGAGACTTTGACTAGATAATGATTTGTTGGATTATGTAGAGGGAATATTTTTCTCCATCCAATAGGATTTGGATATTCCAATGGAAGTTGGGCGAGGATCGTTGATCGTGGTGGCCTTCAGAGGATGGTAGTCCATAGATCCGAGAGAGAAACATGTTCCTATATTAAAGGACCAAAATAATTTGAAATAAATCGAGTCTTCAAGGCTCATAGGAGTGAGTTTATGTTGGGAAAAATACTGAGAGGGGGGGGGTGAATCATTATTTATGCATCAAATTTTTTTCTTTTTCTTTCTCTAAAACCCATACGCTACTTTAATGAAGCCAAATCGTGTATACACGCGAATATCCTTAATAAAACTCGCGTATTAACAGAGATCTCATTATGCTGATAATTCTCAGCTTAGATTATTGCATCATTCATTCATTAGATGTTTAGTAAGCAGTAAACATGTGCAGTAAGAACATAATAAATCATCACACATAAGAAACACACATGAACACCAGGATTTAAGGTGGAAACCCAATTCGAGATAAAACCACCACTGCCGTCATCTCAGTCTTCAATATTTTATTATAAAGAAAACATCGTACAACAATGTACTGGCACAGACTCATACCAGCATGCAGGCACCCACCTGCAGAAGTCTACAACCTTCTCTCGTTTACCAGCCTCTCCTGGAAGGGAGCCACTACCCCCTGCTCTCGTTTACCAGCGTCTCCTAGAAGGGAGCCACTACCCCCTACTCTCGTTTACCAGCCTCTCCTAGAAGGGAGCTACAACCCCCTGCTCTCGTTTACCAGCTACCACTGGAAGGGAGCTACAACCCCCTCACTGAAGGCTTCGACCCTCAGCACCACCATGGACCACGTTTCATCAATTTTCATACTGGATCCAACAGCTTCCATCCAACTCAACTTGTAGGCCACTTTTCATCATATTTTCAGACTGGACCCACTCCACACATTTAAGCTCAACATTCATCAAACTGAAACTTATAACCCCATCAATTCATTCATTGAATCATCAACCAATCAACCAACGACTTGATCTTTAATTAACATAATCAACAACATATTCATCATTCAAATAACCCAGTTCTGTATGAATACATCATTGACAGATAACAGTAAAACAGATTAGGCATTTCATTCCACTTACTTCAGCAAACCCTAGATTCCATACGCGCTTTTACTTCACTGAACCTGCGTATGTATGCGCTTTCATGCAGACCAACCCACGTATACTTCTGTGCATTATTTAGAAAACCCTATCTGCCCACATGCGCTTTTCCTTAAGCAGACCCGCGTATACACGCACTTTTACTGAAGCGAACCTGCGTATACATCTGTAACTTTTCAGGACTGTGCAGCTCTTCAGATCAGATAAACAACTCAAATTTCATCCTTTACTTCAGAAAGTATTTTCGCCTCATCTTAGATCTAAACATTCCATAAACAGATCTAGAAAATACATATACATTTCAAATCTAGAGATCCCTCTTCTTCATTTTCTTCATAGGTGCATCATAGATTCAAATCTATCAATCAAGAACAGAGTTCATCCATGCAGATATTCCTTAGAGAGAATTATTCATTCACAACCCTTACTCATGCACACCTTGCACTATTATTCTTTACTCCTTATATAGGTTTAGCCTTTATCAATACCATGAGCCAAAACCACACCACTTCCGATGGTATTCCTGGACGGGATCAAAAAGATAATCTAGCGCTCAATACAATGGGTCAATACCATGGTAACACCCCTTAGTATTCTAAATTTGAAGCGCAAAAGGGCATACGCGACTTGGCACGTATTTTTCTGCGTGCATACGCTACTTCACTTTAACAAATCCGCGTATGCATTGTGACATACTTTGTTCAACATTATTCTGGCACTTTCTGAATTCCTTTCTTCTGCTACTTCTGAACTGATCTGTAGATACATCAGATTTACATTATTAACAACTCATCAAGTCAGATTCCATCATGAGCAACTTCATTAAGCAGGTTCCATCAAATTCAACACATTGTATCACATTGCCAACAATCTCCCCTTTAACTCATCAAGAAGGTTGTCATCAACTATATCAAGTAGGTTGCCATCAAGGACAACACTCTGCATCATATTGCCAACAATCTTATTTCATCAAGTAGGTTACCATCAACTTCATCAAGTAGGTTGCCATCAAGGACAACATATGCCAATAGTTTATCCATGTATAATTTGTTCAGAAGATAATAAAATATTGAGTAGAACAGTAGTAGGGTAGATTTTTTCCCGAGATGGGTTTTCCACCAGAAACACTTGTATTCATTGTGTGATTTCTTTTTGTTGGACATTGGATAAATAAATGCTCCCCGTGTGTTTAGTGACATGAACTAACGACCTCTCCTGGATCCTTATCTCTGGTGATACGAACATTGACTAACACCTATGGGTTTTGGTCTAACGACAATCATGACTCCCAAGAAGTGGTATCAGAGCGTAGGTCACGAGTTCGATACACACTCAGCTCGTGTTGGGGGGGAGATTGTTGGACATTGGATAAACCAACGCTCCCTATGTGTTTCGTGACATGGACTAACGACCTCTCATGGATCCTTATCTATGGCGATGTGATCGCTGGCTAATACCTGCGAGTTTTGGTCTAACTGCAATCGTGATTCCCAACACTTTCATGGTTTATTAATATTGATGCAATAATATCTAATTCTGTGTTTCATTTTATGCATGTTAAATTTTAAATAATTGGAGAAAATGTTTATAAGTGCTCACACTACTGATTCACCCCTCCCCCCTCTCAGTAGTGATCTAGATTCGAACAAAAAGACACTTGAAAACCAAGGCGAGACTTTATATGATCATGAAGTATGCTAATTTGGAGGGTGTTGTAGCAGCGACAAAACTTGGTGACACATTGGGAAAAATTCAACTTCTCTTTCCAAGAATTAGCTTTCAGTAATTATTGATCTCCCCAAGTTCCCCCTTTCGACCCAGTTTCATACATAGCATATTCTCTTTTCCCTACTTGGTTGAACTCACACAAAGATACATTGTATAATAATTGGTTCAATTCAAGAAAGGGTAATGTGTGCGACGAGTTTAGGATATTCATAGTATATATTTTTCATCTCTTGTGTTGCTCTGCTACGAGCAGGATTCTATAATACCCCGACAGAGTCACTTCAGGAGCATAGACATTACTTCACTACCAGTGAGCCTAGACAGTACCTTGGTGAAGTTTCTTACTTCACCTCCATGCGCAGGAAGCCATTCTTTTCTTTCACCTTTTATTTATTTATTTAATAGAATTGTGCATCAACACTTATTATTTTAACGGGCGGAAGAGGGATCCTAACTTATTGAGAACATAGGAGGTTTCCCCTTCAAATAAATATTTTCAAGACCTCTGATTTAGTTTTTCTCGCTTTAGAATTTCCCCTTTTCCCTTCTCTACTAGATTGGACAAGCATTAACACAAAAGTAGTCATAGACTAAGTTGCGCAGTTCAGGTGCTAGCATAAGCGCGAGTCTAATAGGTTTCCTCAAGGTTCTCCTATTGGATGAATCATGTTTTCCTTATGGACTTACCTCAACCTATGGATTTTTCCTAAAAAAATAAGGAGAATAATAAAAAAGCCAAGTGTTGTAATTGTCACACTTATCTTTGATTACACTACAAAGTATTTGGGCCATGCACTTTACACATAGGTATTATTTATGTACAATGAAAACCAATGAGACATGAAATGGTATGACTCGATAATGGATACACAACTAACTCAGACGAAAGAAGAAGAAAATGAAAACAATATGTACAAGAAGTGTCGCTCATATTTGCTACTGAAAATAATGCTTAAGGTCTAGACCATTTACAAGAAGGGGTTCAATCCTCCCATCCAAATATTTCAGCTTTGTTAGGTCCCTATATTACTAGTATAGTCCCTTATTGTTGTTAGTGTAACCCCCTTATTGTTATTATTGTACCCTTGTAACCCCCATTTTGTTAATATTGTGCCCTTAAATTATTATTGTTAGGTCAGCTAGGATTACATTGTGGCCCACTAGGATTACATTATGGCCCCATGGACTCCTATATATAGAAAGGAGGTTTTGTAAATTGTATCATCCAAGAGTTGTGCATTTATGTAATGTATCAGAGGTTTCCCCCTCAAAGCGGCTTATTTCTAAGGCATTGATATCTCTTTTCTTCTATTTTTGGAGCTGGTTATACAACATTTGGTATCAGAGCTTTGGATTCTAGGGTTTCGCTACTCCAAAGAGGTCATCATGGAATTTTCGCTATAGCATTTTTTCTACAAAGTTTCAGAAGCTGAAATTTTTAGGGTGAAAATCTGAAATCCTGAGGAATATTATCTAAAAATTTCAGAGCTTGGTTCGCAATATTTTTGGAGATATCATCTGTGGAAGTTAGGTCGTTTTTCAAGCTCCTAAACAGGTCATCATGGCATTTTTGCTATAAATTTTTTTCTACTAAGGTTTAGAATATGAAATATGTAAAGTGCGAATCTGAAATCCCGAGGAAATTCATAAAAAAAAATTCAAATCTTGGTTCGCAATATTTTTGGAGATATGATCTGTGGAAGGTAGTGCTCATTCTCAAAGTTCTCGAATTTCAATTGGACGAGGTGATCGGGAAGTTCAATTGCTCCTCTCTCGGCGTGGATTTGTTTGTCGTAAAAAATACAATTACACCGAACGTAGTTTTCGTTATAAATTTCAGAGACAAAGGACGAAACAATGACACGTGGCAAGTCCTACAAGTTTGCTCTACTGAACCAGTCCAAAATTAGGTCATTGTGGGAGATTGGACACAACTTTGTCTTGGGGAATCCAAATTAGATCAGACCTGTGGCATTTGAAAGAAGATTTAGAGGGCTACTACAGGGCCAAATTTCAGATATTAAAGATTTTCAATTACAGAGATAATTCAATTTCAATACAGAGCTCCTAAAAAGCAAGTAAAAGGTGTGTATTTTTTTTTTCCGAATTGCATAAGTCTTGTTTGAAGAATCAAGATGAATTGATCTCCAAGGGAATATTGCATTGTAGGTATCAATATTGGATTCTAAAATGGCGCCTAAAAATAATTCAACACCCATTAAGCCTTCAGAAGGCTCTACCATGACTCATGAAGATGAAGAATTGCAACATGATCTATCAAAATTACAGAAGCAAGTGCAACAAATTTCACTCTCGCAAAGAGCAACAAAAAATGAAATGGAAGTTTTGAAGAAAGGCGTGGAAGTGAAGATGGACGGTTTGAAGAAAGGCGTGGAAGCTAAGATGGATTGTGTGGAAGCTAAGATTGATGGCATGGAAGCTGGCATGGAAGCTAAGATGGATGATCTAAAATCAAACATCAAAGATTTGAAAATTTTGATACAAGAAATGTTTCCTAATGGTGAAAAGATAGTAGAAGAACCTCATGATGAGAACAAAATAAATGTTAATCGTGATTTCATAAACTCTAATGTTGGCGGAAAGAACCACCATATTCCAAAAATGGATATGAGGAAGTTTGATGGAAAGGATCCTGTAACATGGATACTACAGATGGAGCAATATTTTGATCTCCATAACGTGCAAAACACACAAAAGGTACGCATTGCAACTTTACATTTAGAACAAAATACATTTGTATGGTATCGATGGCTTTGTTTCCGTAAAAAAATTGTCACTTGGTCAATTTTTACGGAGGAAATGATAGCACATTATGAGGATACAAAGAGCAACACCTTCTTTACCCAATTGATAAATCTCAAACAAAAGGTTTAGTGGGGCAGCACATTGAGGACTTCCAAAAATTGAGTATAAGGGTAACTGATATTTCAGAGGACCACAGGATTGATCTCTTCTTAGGCAGTTTAAAGGAAACATTCAACATGAAGTTCATGTTCTGGAACCTGATTCATTAGAGAAGGCATTCAGGTTGGCAAGAAAAGTTGAATGTAAAATTATGGCAACAAGGAAGTCTACTACTCAATTCTATAAAGAAGGAAGTGTGGCTATGCCTAGATTTCCACAACCTACAAGGTTGACACCACAACAATTGGAAGAAAAAAGAGCAAAAGGGCTTTGCTACAGTTGTGATAGCAAATACACTAAAGGTCATAAGTGTGCTGAGAAGAAATTATTTTACATAGATTGTGAAGAGGAAGAAGAAAATGAACAAGAAGAGGATATACACCAGGAACCAACCCCATAAGAGGAAGAAATGAATCCGACCATATCGTGTAATGCACTGGCAGGAATTACCACTCCTCAAACTCTCAAGATAAAAGGACAAATCAAGAAGAAAAAGGTAATAGTGTTGATTGATTCAGGTAGCACCCATAATTTTATTCATTGTAAGGTAGCCATGGAATTAAATTGTTTCCTATACCCAGCACCAGAATGTCAAGTGATGGTTGCAAATGGAGGAACTATAAATTGCTCTGGAAAATGCCATAATATTAAGCTAACCATGGGGGAATATGTATTGACTAGTCCAATGCTTTCCATTCCTATGGGAGGTGCTGATGTTGTACCAGGAGTACAATGGTTACAATCTTTGGGGATGGTAGCTTTTAATTTTCAAGAACTTTTCTTGAAATTTTTTTCAGAAGGAAAGGAAGTCGAATTACGGGGTATTGAATGGAAGCCGGGAAGGATAATAAGCTCTAATGTCATGACAAAGCTTCTAAAGAAAGAACAACGAGGCGTAATTGCACAATTATGCTCACTAGAAGTTCCAACATCAAAATCATCTATTCCTGCATATCTCCAACAAGTCTTGGACAATCATTCCAAGGTGTTTGAAACTCCCAAAGGACTCCCACCTATTCGTGATCATGATCATGCTATTCATTTGATTCCAGGAAGTGTTCCTCCAAACATCAGGCCTTATAGATATCCTTACTTCCAAAAGAGCGAAATTGAACGTATGATTGCGGAAATGTTAGAGGCGGGTATAATTCAACCTAGTCAAAGTTCTTTCTCTGCTCCTGTAGTATTGGTACACAAGAAGGATGGACCATGGCGAATGTGTCCGAATTATAGGGAGCTCAATAAGCTCACCATTAAAGACAAATTTCCCATTCCTGTGATTGATGAATTATTGGATGAATTACATGGAGCAATTTATTTTACCAAGTTGGATCTTCGTTCAGGATATCATCAAATTAGAATGAAGACTGAAGATATTCCAAAAACAAGATTTCGAACTCATGAGGGTCATTATGAATTTTTGGTCATGCCTTTTGGCCTTACCAATGCACCTTCTACATTTCAAGGGTTGATGAATTCCATTTTCAAACCCTTCCTTAGAAAATTTGTGCTAGCATTTTTTGATGATATACTAATCTATAGCAGGTCTTGGAAGGATCATGTTCAACATGTTGACAGGGTGCTCAAACTATTGCAAGAGAAACAATTATATGCAAAAACATCCAAATGTTTCTTTGGAGTACAAGAGGTGGAATATCCGGGTCATATTGTATCTCACGAGGGTGTTAAAGTAGACCCTAACAAAATTAAAGCCATTAAGGAATGGAAAGTCCCCACAACCATAAAGAAGTTGCGAGGATTTCTCGGGTTAACAGGGTATTATCGCAAGCTTGTTAAGAATTATGGGAGAATAGCAGCACCTCTAACAACATTATTGAAGAAAGATGCATTTTCATGGACTCCTGAAGCAACTAAGGCCTTTGAACATCTTAAAGAGGCACTGTGCCTAGCACCGGTCTTAGCTACGCCAGACTTCACAAAAACCTTTATTGTGGAATGTGATGCCTCAGGAAATGGAATTGGTGCAGTTTTAATGCAGGAAGGAAGACCCATTGCTTTGAAAGTCGTCCAATCAAAGGAAAGTATTTACAGAAACCTATTTATGAGAAGGAAATGTTAGCAATACTACATGCACTAAAGAAATGGCGAACTTACCTAATGGGAAGACACTTCAAGGTAAAAAATGATCATGATAGTCTTAAACACTTTTTGGAACAGAGACTATCGTCAGAAGAGCAGCAAAAATGGCTCACAAAGATGTTGGGTTATGACTTTGAAATAATCTACAAAAAAGGAAAGCTTAATGTTGTTGCAGATGCACTCTCAAGAAAGAATGAAGAGGTGGAAGCATTGCTTTGTGCCATTTCTATTATCCAACCACATTGGATAACCGAAGCAAGAGATGAATGGAAGAAGGACAAAGATGTATGGACACTCATTCAAAAGTTGCAGCAAGATCCTAGTACATCCGATACATTTAGTTGGAAAAATGATTCCTTATGGTACAAAGATCGCTTATATCTTTGTAAGAATTCCCAACTAAAACAAAATATTCTTCCGGAATTGCACACTTCTCCTTTAGGAGGACACTCAGGATTTTTAAAAACTTACCACAGGGTGAAGAAAGAATTTTTTTGGGATGGCCTTAAATCTGATATTCAAAAGTTTGTGGCGGAATGTTTGGTTTGCCAGCAGAATAAAGTGGATACAATTAAGACCCCGGGACTTCTACAACCTTTATCCATTCCAAGTCAGCGTTGGGAGGAGATTTCAATGGATTTTATCACAGGTTTACCTAAGTCTGAAGGAAAGAATGTCATCATGGTGGTAGCTGATAGACTTACCAAGTATGCACACTTTTGTGCATTATCTCATCCATTTAAAGCAAGTACAGTTGCTACTACATTTATGGATAGAATTCAAAAGCTACATGGAAGCCCAAGGGTTATTGTGAGCGACAGAGATCCCATTTTTACGAGAAATTTTTGGACGGAGTTATTTTCTTGTTTGGGTACTCAATTAGCTCATAGCTCATCTTATCATCCTCAATCTGATGGTCAAACGGAGATAGTAAATAAATGTTTGGAAGGATATCTTCGTTGTTTTGTATCTGATAAACAAACACAATGGGTCAAGTGGTTACCTCTCGCTGAATGGGGGTATAACACTTCCTTCCATACTGCAGCAAAAATGACCCCATTTATGGCACTTTATGGATATCATCCACCATCGATCACATCATCTTTAAGGGAAAGTTCGAAGGTTCAAGCAGTGGAAGATCACGTCGAGCATCAGCAAGAAGTTCTCCAACTCTTAAAGGATAACCTGAATTTGGCACAAAATCGAATGAAACAACAGGCAGATCAACATCGCAGCGAGAGAAGTTTTGATATAGGAGATTGGGTATTTTAACGGCTACAACCATATAAACAAATGTCCCTCAAGCAAGCTAAGAAGGATAATAAATTATCGCCAAAGTACTATGGTCCTTACAAGGTGTTGCAAAAGATTGGTACTATGGCATACAAATTGGAGCTTCCTGCTTCTTCGCGAGTACATCCAATTTTCGATGTTTCGTGCTTAAAGAAGGTTATAGGTGAAAATCTTCCAGTTCAAACAATATTGCCAGAACTTGATGAGGAAGGAAAAATCATATTGGAACCGGAAGCGGTCACGGAAATAAGAACTCGACAACTACGGAATCGATCAATTTCAGAATATCTCATCAAGTGGAAGAACTTACCCACTGAAGATTCTACATGGGAGGATGAGAATTTTATACAAAAGCACCCATAGCTACTCAAGCGTTGAGGACAACACTTTTTTTGAAGGAGAGGGGCATGTTAGGTCCCTATATTACTAGTATAGTCCCTTATTGTTGTTAGTGTAACCCCCTTATTGTTATTATTGTACCTTGTAACCCCCATTTTGTTATTATTGTGCCCTTAAATTATTATTGTTAGGTCGGCTAGGATTACATTGTGGCCCACTAGGATTACATTATGGCCCCATGGAATCCTATATATAGAAAGGAGGTTTTGTAAATTGTATCATCCAAGAATTGTTCATTTATGTAATGTGTTGGAGGTTGCCCCCTCGAAGTGGCTTATTTCTAAGGTGTTGATATCTTTTTTCTTCTATTTTTGGAGCTGGTCACACAACAAGCTTGAAGGAATTGTGGTTGAGCCTTTCTTCTATTGTGAACATTCCAATACATAATGGTTGGAATTTAGTGTGTTTACTTTTCCTTCATGGGGTTTATCCCATTTCAAGACTAGGTCAACCACATTGAATCTCTTTTCCCTTATGTATTTTCTGTCAAACCAACACTTTACACGGTTTTGATGTACGATGAAACAACCTTTGGATTTGAGCCTCTCTTCCTCGAGTTTGATTAAAGTGTTTATCCTACTCTGAACCAATAGGAAAGTTTTTCCTTGTGACTCTTGGGAGAGTTGCAAGGCTAGAAGGTATAGGTTTAGGGGTCAGATAACTTCTTTACCGTACACTAGAAAGCATGGCGAGGTTTTCAGGGAAGGATCTAGAGTTACACGATCAACCCAAAGTGAATTAGTCAAAGAAGTATGCTAGTTATTCTATTCAAAGAAAATGGTATTTTTAATTATATGAATAAGATTTTTATTTTTTGATTCAGTCAAACCATTTCCATGGGGATAATAGTTAGATGAAGTTTTAAAACAATCCCATTTCCCAATGAAAATTCATAAAGTCTTACATGTTTTTTTTTTTACATGTTTTTTAGATCTATATATGTTTAATTCATATATTAATAATTTTTATAATTAATAAGAATAATAATAATTTAATATACCAACTTAGATTCATCTTAACTCATCTACCAAGGGCAGAGATCAAATCTCTTTTCACTCTAAAAGAGCTTTGCACATTTCATCTCTCTCAGAGCTTAGTACATATGAGTTAAGATATATATATATATATATAGAAAAACATGTGTTGTCTAAATATGGAGTCCAAAAATGGACAAGATAAATTGGCTATTTTACATCAAATTTATTTTTAATTATTAATTTAATTTAATTGATTTTCTTTTTATTTTATTTTCTGTAATTATACCAAGTCAAAATGTTTATATAATAATACTTGACAAATTACAACATCTCTTCCATACTAGATTATGGAAAGTGTCTCTCCACACAATTATGAAGTGTGCGTTAAATACTTATTACTTGATAATATGACTAATTAATTTTTTTGTAAGTTTGGTGAGACTACATCTTTATCATGCCCAATATATCCCCTGATCTACCTAGAATTGAACCAGCAACTTCATATCAAGGAATGGTTTAACAAATAAACCAATCACTCTCTAACCAAAACATATATATATATTTTAATTTCATTAATAGAAAAAATAAAACATAAATTATTAGCTATCAATTTTACTCTATAATGTACATCTTTAAATTAATAAAAGAAACATTGCTCTTTTTTTTAACTGCCTTGCCCCAAATTGTTTTGATAAATAAACACTATATCATTCTTTGCACAAAAATTCTCCATTGTCATGAATTACCCACCCCAATTGTTTGGAGTGCAAAAAATTTGGATCTGATTTCAAAGAAATAGCAGGATTTTGGAACCATAATACATTTGCAGTCCTGGAGCAGAAACTGGAGGATGGTTACCTATGAAGATCACCTCGTGTTCTGGAATTGAGAGAAAAGGACTTTGATCCGGACAAAACTTGAAAGGGAAAGGTAGCTTTAAAAGACGCCGCTTTCTTTTCCAATAATATAAATATAATAAAGTGATGCAAGCATCGAACCCTGTCAGCAACATTTAGAGTCTCTGTGAAGGTAATTGGCTGTTCAGCTTTGTCAACCTTGACAACGCTTTATTTCGCGGTTAGTTTTAGTTAAGAAACCGTTGCGGTTCTCGTCATACATCCGATTTTATTTCGTTCGGGGAGTATTCTGTCGATTTTTACGCCATGACTGGTTGTAGAAAGGTTTTACAGCAAAAGAATACTTCAAATTTTCTTGAATCTCCTTACATTGCCGACAAAAAAAGTCGTACACATTTTTTTGAAAGCTTTATAGACCGTCAGGCCATGTAGAATCTTTCAAATTTTGCCGGTTCAGAAAACGGTTAAATCGGCTAAGTTGTTGTGAACCTCTTCAAACTTGAAAGTCGAGCTTGAAATACCTCTGATCCTAGGCAAGGTAATGGAATTTAAAATTGTAGATAATCAATTAAGTTGAAGATTGCTTCTTCAGAGGGATATTTTCTCAGAAATTGTCTTAAATTTTTGCATCCTCTGACATTGTCGATAAAAACGTTGTATATTTTTTTCTGAAATCTTTGTAAGACAGTCAAGCCATGTAGAATTCTTAACTTTTGCCATTTCAAAAAACGGCTAAATCGGCTAAGCCGTTGAGAAGCTCTTCAAACTGGAAAGTAGAGCTTGAAATACGTCTGATCCTAGGCGTTGTAAGGGAATTTAAAATCTTCGATAATTTCAATAAAGATTTTTAAGATTGCTTCCTCGTACGGATATTTGCTCAGAAATTGTTTTAATAATAATGCAGTCCAGATTTAAATTTCTGTGCAGGCATGAGATGGCCTTTTGAAACAATTCTCAGGCTATTCATCAGGTAATCTCGTTGAACGAATTGTTTGAATCCGGGCCGAACGATAAAAAGAAGTCGGCGACAACTAATCCACCGACTTCGCACGAAAACAAAAGAATCTGCGTCCGTTTCTTTGCTCGGCGGTAGGGTTAATTTTCTGTATAATGTTAATTATCTTTATAATGTTGTTAGCTGAAACCTGCAAAATCTTGGACATATCTCTTAATCTGCTTGGATATTTCAAACTTGAACATTTCTGTCTCCAGTTTTTAGTTTGTTCAGGTTGTTTCCACCAGTAAAGACTTCTACGCTATTAATTTGAGTCCCGACCAGGCCTGGAAATTGACGTCCTGTGGGACGTATTTTTGGTTTCAGAACGTATTTGACTGCAAATAAAAAATTATACACGTCAGGTTTGACGTGCCGTATACTTCTCCAACCTGTCAAAATGACGTCTAAATTCTCAAGTAAAACGTAAAAATTTATAATACCCAATTTCATACATGTATACAACGCAGTTTCAACTTAAACGCTATTTAAATGTCGCATTATCTTGCTGTCTACTACCCTAGTACTTACCATTAAACTCTTGAGCGACCATCTGCAGCTAGGCCATACGAATGATACGCAAATCTTTACGGCCCATACGAATGATAGAAAATTTAATATGATGAGACGTGCAAATTGCAACTTTACATTTCTTACTGTTTAGCCATTAGCGATTTCATGATATATTTTCGCGAATCTGAATGTAGCTGTTGTATGTCGAATGCTAAGTTGGTGCGGTATGTTCATTACGTAACTGTGTGACCGAACTGACCGAACTGTTGCACCGTAACAGAAAATAAAGTGTAGTGTGATTTTTGGACACGCGGCTCTGTTCTCTCTGGCGGATTGAAGGTGTCTGATTGCGACTTGCGAGCGACCCTGGATTTGAGTCACCGGCTCCTGTAAAATAGTTTGGTACTTTCCACAGAAACCTGTTTGATTTCTTCATAACATAGATACTTTCAACCATGAACTTCATCTTTGAGGTAAAGTGGAAACCGCATTATTGCTTATCTTTGACAACATTGTGCATTCATGACTCTCATTTCAACTTTTATAGTTGCAAGCTACTTTTTTCGTATAAAATTCCCCGAAGTTTTTTTAGAGACTTAATATTCATGACTGGTGAGTAACTTACTGTTTTAGAAGAAGAAACATATTAGATTTTTGAATAATATCTTCATCTTGCTTAATGAATTAATTTAAAGAAAACTAAATAATATAACCCTGTAAGATTTAATGTAGCAGTTACGTGTCAATTGCTTCTTGACTTTTACCCTTGTAAGCCATGAAAGAGAAAGGGAATGGCTATCGAAATTCAGTCTTGGAACTGGACGTCAATTGAAAATTGTTAGATTGTGAATAAAAATTCTAATTGAAATTTCATGAGCATGTGACGTCTACATGGAAGGACTTCTTCATGGAACTAAAATATGCAGATGAGTGCGGCATTGATTTTGTATTGTTTGGTGAGAGTTTGCTGAGAAAATTAAGAAGAAAAAAAAGGAGTTTGCACGATATGGACTTGGCAAGTGGTGGGTTTTTCTTTTGGGTTAATGTGTAGTCTTTCTAGATGGTCGAACACGGAATACCTTTTATTGTTGTTATAGTAGAGATTACACTTGATGAATTGATTGAGTCTGGCCTTGGTGGCTTGGGATTTTTTTTGCACTATGCACTGGGCATTCTGGCATGTTTGTCTCCACTGTAGCTGTAATTTATTGCAGGCAGGGAAAAATAATTTATGGCAGGGCAGGGAAAAACGGAGAGGTAATGTTAAGGTGAGATGAGATGCTGCAGCCAAATATGTTAATAGGAATGTTCAATGAATTTTTATTGTGATAAAATAATGGGGGAGAAATTTAAATGGAAGGGAGGGAATCGAATGAAAAGGGATTAAAATTCTAATTTGTCTAAAAATATGCAAGGCAGGGAATCTAATGAAGATGATTAAAATTCTAATTTGCACAGGGATTGGTGAAAAGGTAGTGGTTAACGTGAAGGGGAGTGGTTTTTTTTTGTATTTTCTGCGTGGCATTATGGGAATTCAAATAAATAAAGGCTTTGAAAGAATCTTCAAACTGTAGATTTGGTCCAAGTTGGCTTGTACAGAAGATAATTGAAGAAATTAGAGTCTTCTCGACTCTGATCTACTATGCTATTAAATGACTCCAACAATATCATTTGAATGCAATTGTGAGTCACCATGGAAAGGATAATTTTATTACCATTAAAATAGTGTTCCAATTTAGTCTGACCGATTCTGCAATATCATTGTCTGTTCCTGAGTAAGGGTAATAGGGGAGTTTAGATTGATGGATGCAGCTGCTGCAATTTAACATTGAGCTAGGGGTGTAACGATGAGCATGAGACACAAATTGCCAAACAGTAAGAAATTTGGTGGTCCTGTGGCTGTTATGGAGGATTTATTCACATGGAAAATGTCAAATATCTTAATGTCAAACTTAAACTGCAATTACTCTTGTAAATATTTTTAATATGCAACCAAAAAAAATTGACAATTGACAGGCACAGAAAACACACACCCGTCTTCAAATTTTCAATTGACAAGCAAAAATTATTTGAAATTCCAAGCCAAGCCTGGTCCCGACTCCCTGGCTAAGACACAGTTGCCAGGATTGGCAAGCCAGGGCAGACACATCGCTCACAGAATGTTTTTGCAAGCTATTCAACGGCACAACAAACTCTGAGTGGGATAAGGGTCACCTCGCTTTTCCGGTCAAAATTGTCCTAGATCTGGAGCTCCGCTCACCATATTTTAAGTCGGGAAAGGGCTTTTTTCCTTTTCTTCTTTCCTTAGATGATGTGTTTGTTGAAATGGTAATTCACATGTTCACGGTTTGACTCCGCAAACATGTGCTTAATTTTTCAATAATATGGTTAGAATTGTCAAATTTTCAATAATATGGCTAAGACAGTTCGCAATCAACCTATTGGTCGGAGACTCGGAAGTGGAAATTATAGATAAACTTTTGTCCCAGGCCTCAGATAAAAAATCAGAAGTGCCAGAAACATTCTGTACCCAGCAAAGTTTTTGATGTGATCCGATAAGATTAAACAATTGCATCCAACAGATTTTGCATTGCCATTATCATCCTCCGTCGAACTGTCGTCATCGTGTCAGTGTGCCCGAAATCCGTTGTCACCGTGTCATTCAAATCTTACGAATACTGCGTCCATTCACGGACTGGGCCAGTTCTAGTAACTGGACCGAGCTCTTCCGGGCTGCCGCCTTTGGAGCATACCCAATAAGTAAAGTGTGGACCATGATATATCCCAATACGGAAGGAAAGAAGGCTAAAAAAGAGTGATTGAAACTTATCAAATTTTGGTCTCCGAACATGATTATGTTGTGCAGAGACTCTACTGACCAGAGAAGCATTGCTGCGAAGATTCTGGGATAAACAAGCTGACAGTTACAGCTAAAAGATATCACCCGATCGAGAGGTGACTCGTTAAGATTCCGGGCTAAAAGAGCGGACAGGTACAGATAAAAGATATTACAGATAAAAGATATCACCCCATCCACAGTTGACACGATAAGGCCAAAATGCAGTGCTTGCAATTATGGTAACAGTCGTGGCAAGTTGAACAACTCCCACATGATGGAAAAAGAAAATGACAGGTTCGATCTGATAAGGCCAAGCTGCCGCCTCACCAGTCACTTCCTCTTGCATAATGTCAAAGGAAAATGACACCGTGCATGAGCCAAGCTGACATAATAAGCTTTCTCTGTGGGGATGGGGAAGGGTTTTCATTCGATATCCCATGGGATTTCATGGGAAAGGGTTTTGTGTTCGGGATCTCCTTCGAAAAAATAGAAGATTGAGTTTGATAGGATGTTTATGTTGATAGGAGATCAGGATTATCAGTTTTTTTTTTTTTTTAATCATGGTGAATCGGTAACTCTTTAGACTAATCTAAGGGAGGTCCCAGGATCAATCCTCGTGGCTGCCTTATAACACCAAGAGTATATCCAACAGCCTGCAAGTCAGACATACCAGAAACTTATGATTTAGCAAGAGCCGAGACTCCGCATCAAGGGGGAGCCTACTCCTTGAGCCGGATCATAACAAGCCATATACTCAATGAGATTTGAACCTTCGTCTCATGGGTTTCACCCAGCGAAACTTACCGTGATAGGTTAGGGTAGGTGTATTTATTTAATAAGTCCGTTTTTTTTTTAATTTGTAAGAATTTAATTTAATTATTAATAATTATTAGATAGATTATAGAAATTTAATTTTAATAAAATAATGTTGAATAATTTCACTGGTAATTATAAATTGAAGATTGAAGGTTGAGATTTTTTTTTTTTTTGTTAGTCAGAGGGATTGGCAACATCAGGTAGCTTTCACACGCCCTACTCTTGGTCCAACCCCCCGGCTATCACTATAACCTCTCAGGGAACCGCCCAGCCTGCAAGAGCTGTACTCGGCTTGAACTCGTGACTTGCTTAACAGCACCAACACCTTAACACTTCGTCCATTGGCCACTAGACCATGCTCCTGTGGGCTGAAGATTGAAGGTTGAGATTTATTTTGAATTAGGTTTTTTTAATTTTTTTTTAATTTTTAATTTATTATTATTATTTTTTTTTTAATTTTTTAATTTTTATTTTTAATTAATTGATTAATTAAAAAAATGTTATATGAATATGAAGTATGGTTTTTTAGCATGTGGTATTAGTAAGCTATCTGTATTGGCCCATGGTATTGTATTGTAAGAAAGTCTATTTATAAGTTAAGAATTTCCATGGGATGTGAGAGTGAATCTCTATAGTTAAGAGTCTTGTTACATGTTTTTAATTCATATATATATATATATATATATTATAATTAATAATAATAATTTAAAATAAAATTGTAATTTAGTTAATTTTTATGGTTTTTTTCATCTTGGCAATATGACATGTATTATGAGGTAAGTGTTTTAATGTCTATCAACATTTACCAGCCATTTAATTTATATGGTTGTGATAGCTTATGTTGTTGAATGTAGTAAGGGTGGGTATTTATTAATGCCTTGGGTGTGTATGGGTCCATGAAGGAGTATCTATTGACATTTGAGGGTTGTTCAACCCATTTATATGTACATAATACAAAAAAGTTCTTGTTTTATTGGTGTATGTGTATAAGTTTATTAAACAAATTTGTACATGGTATAAATTTTAGTTTGATGTGCATTTTGAGGTTGCAAAGTTCAAATTTGTATAATGCAAAATGTAGATTGTAATTTAAATATTGAGTAAGCAAGCGTGAATGATAGAAAGTGATATAAACTACAATCCAAATACTGAACATATAAGCTTACTTGCAAAGATGGAGGACCTTTGCTTGTAAAGGAAGAAAAACTACTATCATTCATGTCTGAGGAGGAGGAGGAGCTTGATTGTAGAGGATGAACCCACCTACAAAGAAGAAGCCAAATTATAGAGTGCAATGCAAATGCCAAAGATATGAAAGTGGAAATGGAAATCATTGACAGATAAAAACCCCATCGTCTACACTTAATGAATGGTCCGAGAATATTTTGATAGCTAAGAATGTCTTTGTGTAAGGGTATATGAGAAAGTGTTTCACCTATGAGCAAGGGTTTCTAGTGGCGATGAGTTTTCACTACTATAGGAATTCCTTCCTTCATTGAGACTCATTTTCATTCCAATATCTGAGGGAACAATACCTATGTAGTTGATGGGGTTTCTTTAAAGAGGTTTTTATGTTGTGTAATAGGGCATGTGCATATCAATTGTTTAACAAAATCACTAATCGAGAAAATTAGCAAGATTTCAATCTTAACTCACAATGATAGCAAGCATGGAGATTCCTCCTTAAGACAAAGTAATAGCACCAAGAAAACAAATTCAATACTTGGAGCAAATGTTCAAATTGCATTCAATTATGGAGCAACATGTTGTATCTTAAGGGACAATTCCTCGACTATGGAAAGGAATCAGTGCTTAAGAAATTTTTAAAATGTGTCACAGAAGTAATTATATCAGGTGGTCTTTCTTCAATCCCTTTGGAAACTAATTCTTTAAAACCCTTAATAATATGGTATAATGAGAGACTCTACAATGCCATTAACTGCTAAAATCTAAATGGAAAAGAAAAACTGCAGAAGAAACTCAAAATGATATGCTGTAACACATAATCTATCACTTTAAATTTCAGAATGAATTTATGGGGAGAGAGGAAACTCAAAATAATATGCTGTAAACACAGAATCTATTACTTTTGAGTTCCAGGGAGAATTTGTGAAGGGAGAGGAGTTGGAGTGAAGGAGCACAAATTAAGGTTATTTAACTCTTACTCACAGATGTAATTAAGAGACCAACAACTACTTTACTTCACTTCATTCCAGGAAGAAGGAACACAAAATGGCACAGGAAAAACGAATCACCATCAACAATTGCAAGAAACTTGATGCCTCTTTCATTAATTCCTCAGAAAAGTAAGTACCAAAGTTTTAGTCTTCCAGAGGTCCAAAACTCGGAACCCCTCTTCTTTCTTTCTATCTTGCTTAAATACATCAAAAACAGTTCGTAACTGCTAGAACTTCTTGAAACTACTTCGATTACCTAAACTGTTAAAACAACTTATTACACTGCAATTGAGGACATCACTATAGCTTCGATCTTAAAAAACAAAGAAAACAAATTAAAACTTGAAATATTATTCTTTTTGTTGAATCTGATTTGTTGTTGATGCGTCTCCCTCAAGTGCTGATGTGTCTCCCTGACAGATCAAACATCCTTGCCCTGCATTTCTTCCACAGTTCAAAATTTTTCTTATCTGTTTGTTGTCATGTCTTTTCTGCTTCTGATGTGGTATTCGAACAGTTCTATAATAACGCATCTTTTCCCGACTTGATCTAGTTGTTGTGTTTCCAACAGTGCCACCATGTGCTCCCTTTGCCCGACCCTACCTATGCCTCTACGTTTCAAATAATGTTATCATGTCTCCTTCTGCCCGACTCTGCCTCTTCTGCTCATGTGTGCGTTCAAGTTTCTTCATAAAACAACGCAACTGCACATAATCCTGTACTTTAAATAAATTCAAAATTTCCCTTGAAAACTATTGCATTTCGCATTTCAGCATTCATAACATATTCCTGAGCACCATTCCTTCTGAGCTTGCGATGTGCGATGTACGATAAAGGTAGGGATGACGTGGCGAGTGTATGTGGGGCCGATCGCAAATCGCAATCGGTGATATAAAACCTTGTCGCATTTCACATTTCGGCATTCATAACACATTCATGAGCGTCATTCCTCCTAAGCTTGCGATGTCGATGTGTGATTGGAATATATTAAGTCATAGTTCTAAGCTGCATCACGTCCGACCCTTGTTGTACTTCACATTTCGGCATTCATAACATATTCCTGAGCACCATTCCTCCTGATTTTGTGATGTGTGATGTGCCAATAAGGTAGGGATGACGTGGCGAGTGGAGGTGGGGTTGATTGCAAATCATAATCGGCGATATAAAACCTTGTCGCATTTCACATTTCAACATTCATAACACATTCATGAGCGTCATTCCTCTTGAGTTCGTGATGTGCGATGTGCAATAAAGGTAGGGATGACGTGACAAGTGGAGGTGGGGACACCCGACTCAACCCTGGCATGTAATGTTTTGAACGCATCAATCGACTCTACTCTTGAACTGTTCTGCACGTGAAAAAGCATGACTCAACCCGCCTTCACATCTCCGCACATAATGTTAATACACCAACATATAAATCAAAAATTCTTTTTCGATATACAAAATTTTTTACATTCTCTAACATATATGTTTTTTGTGGTGTTTTGAGAAATATTTCAAAAGTAAATGCAAATGACTCCACCTGGGGATAGTTCTTTTTTCCATGAAAACACTAACAATCGCAGATTAGTGCCTTATCCATTGGGCGTGGAGTCAAACATTGCTTGGTGACATATGAACAATGAGAAATCCAGTATTTACAATGGTGCAATGCTGACTTTTAATGCTTAAAATAATGATTCAAATACTGCCCATTCACATGCAGCTGTAGAGTTTCTCCATCTAAATATTCTAGGATGAAAGTATTATTGGATCTGGCTTCAAAAAATTTGTACGGACCATACCAGAGAGGGTCAAACTTACCATGTTTTCCTTTATCCTCCCTCCTAGTGTCCCATCTCAATACTAATTCTCCTGCATGAAAGAGGATTTATTTCACCTTCCTATCAAAAATAGACTTCATTTTTTCCTAATAAGTAGTCAAATTATCTCTAACTTGGTCTCTGTTTTCATTTAACTCAATCACCTTATTCATTCTTCTTACCAGAACATTAGGTTTTCTTGAGCTTCTTGAAGGAAAACAATCATTGGTTTGGCAAACTGACTAGGAAACAATGCCTGAGTTCCATATACCAACTCAAAAGTTGATTTTCCAGTGGACCTCCTAGTAGTTACTCGAACTGCCCAAAGAGAAAATTTTAATTTAGAGTCCTAATCTATTTTATTTTCAGTGATTGTTTTCTCATAATCCTGACCAACGTCTTGTTTGAAGATTCTTCCAATCCATTCCCTTATGGATGGTAGGCTGCGGAATGTGACAAAATTACATTATATGTTTGAAAAAATTAATGAATCAAGCATAATTAAATACCATAGAATTATCAATTACAATATTAACTGGACAACCAAACTTACTGAAGATGTTCTCCTCTAGAAACTTCATCACCACTTGGTCATTTTCTTTCTTGGTGGGGATTGCTTCACCCACTTTGTGAAGTAATCAATAGCAGTTAGAATCCATTTGAACTTCTTACTTGATGGTAGATTGATCTCTCCAATAAAATCCAGTTCCCATTTCCTGAAAGGCTCTTCTATGAATACTGGGATGAGAGATAATGGAACAAGTCTCTTCTTTTTTGCAAACAATTGACATTTATGACAACTTCTGACTAGTCTGTACACATCAGCGAACAATGTAGGCCAATAAAAACCTAACTTGAGGATTTTATGTGTTGTGACCTTCCAACTATAATTTCCTCCACAGAGATTGTCATGATATTCTTTGATAACCTTAATGGATTCACCTTCAGTTAAGCACAACAACAAAATACCAACAGGATATTTCCAGTAAAACGCTTCTACTATGACATATGGCTGAGATTTAAGCTTAAGAGCTCTGTATTTGGTTTTATTTAGTGAAGATGGACAAGAAAAGAAACATAGGTAATGAACAACATCTTTATACCAATCTGAACACAAAAATTTGTATTGAATACCTATTTTGGGCTTATTCTGACCTTCTTCATTGTCAACTCCATCTAGTGGTGCCAAGAGGTTAATTCCCAATGCTTGAAAAATTGTTTCTGTTAGAAACTTTGCTAAAACCTATCCTTTGATTAACTTGGTGGGTTTAATGTCCAAATCATACTCCTGGATTTTAGCTATCCATTTCCCTCTTTTTCCTTCAACATCACTTTGAACCAGCACGTCCTTGACAATATAATGAGGTATATAAGCGGTTATTTGGGATTGTAACACATAAGTCCTAAATGCTTTGAGTGCTTTGACCAATGCATACACTTGTTTCTCCAAAATGTTATATTTGAGCTCAACATCTCTAAGAACTTTGTTGAAGAATGCCACTGGCTGCTCCTTATTATCCTCATTTTTCTGCAATAACACAACATCAATACTAGTGGGAGAAGCAAATGAAAATATTTGAAATACCTTTTGATAATAAGGACTTATTAGAACAGGAGCTTCCTAGAGTGCTTCTTTTATTCTATAAAATGATTCTCTTGCTTCTTTACCCTATCTCACTTTTTCATTTTTCTTCAACACGTCAGTTATATTTCTCACAATCTTAGCATAGTTTGGTACAAATCTTCTCAGAAAGTTTAGTTTTCCCAAAAATCTCTGAATATCTTTCTTGCTTCTGGGTAAAGGAATTGTTTGAATTGCTTCCACCATTGCTGGATCAATCTTCACTCCTTGTTTTGAAATTATGTGGCCCAATAATTTATCTTCTTCTAAGGCAAACAAATATTTCTTGGGGTTTAGTGACAAACCAAACTTCCTACATTTTTCAAAAAAAAAATTGCAGATGTTCCAGGTGTTCATCATCTGACCCTAAGAAAACTGTTACATCATCCAGATATATAACCACATACTTATTACCTACAAACGCCATGTCCATGGCCCTCTGAAAAGTCACACCTACATTCATAAGACCAAATGGAATTCTTGCATACATAAAATTACCCCAGGGGGTTGTGAAAGTTGTCTTTTTGTGATCTTCCTTATCCACTGCCACTTGATTATATCGAGAGAATCCATCAACCATAGACATCCTGTAAGCTCCTGTCACCTTCTGTAAAGCATAATCCATTTTAGGTAAAGGATAATTATCCTTTAGAGATGCTCTGTTCAAATTCCTAAATTCCACACACAATCTTATCTCTCCATTTCTCTTCCTCACAGGAACCAGATTAGAAACCCAATCTGAATATCTGAGAGGGACCATGATTTTTTCTTGTAGCAATTTCTTCACTTCCTTTTCAATTGGAGCTAACAGTAATGGATTAATCTGCCTGAGCTTTTGTCTGTGTGGTTTGATTCCTTCTTTCAATGGGATCTTATGTTGTATTATGATTTTATCATATGTATTCAATTCTTCATATGACCAAGCAAACACATCCATATACTTTTTAAAAAGATCAATATATATTTCTTTATAATTTTTGGGAACACCTTTGAATAATTTCACCACTTTTGGCTCCTGCTGAGTTCCCAAATTACAATCTTCCATATCTTCCTCTTGATGTATTTTCTTTGAATTAACAACAACATCATTAGAATCAAATAATATTTCAAGGGGAACTAGTCCTTTAGGGAGTACATTATATTTCCATTAGATAATATTTTGATCACCTATTGACTGCTTAAGATTTCTTATCTCTCCTTTATGCTATTTATGTTCTTCTTCTTGATCTATCTCAACATCTTCAAAGTTTCCAATCATTGTCAAGAAATTATTTATCTGCTCATCATCTTCAAACACCTGCCAATGTTTCACATTAACAGGAATAGAGGGTCTATGTCTTATTTCAATCTCATACCTTAACCTTGGATTCATGGGTGGCTTTAAGGTGCTAGTTGTAACTACTAAAGTATATGCCAATCTTTTCTCGTCCCTCGGAATAAACTGAATATTGAAGGCTTCAAAATAGTTCTCTATCAGATCCCAAGATTCATCCCTATATGATCTTAATCTAGGATGCTTGGTTTGACAATGATTTTTAATCTGTCTTATTATCAATTCAGAGTCACCAAAAATTGAAATACATTGAACTCCTCTCTGTTTAGCAACTTGAAGGCTTAAGATTAAGGCCTCATAATCAGCCACATTGTCTGTTGAATCAAACTCTAATTTAAAAGAAAAAGACATGAGGTTACCTTCTGGTGATATCAGTAAGAATCTAGCTCCTGTGTCTTCCTTGGAGTAGGCACCATCAAAGTAACATTTCCAAATATTTTTTGAGTGCAACTCATTATTTACAGCTGCTGAAGAGAGTTGCTTCCCTGTGTCTTTAACAAATTTTACATCTTCATGCAACATGAAACATGAAAGATCTTCCATTTCTTGACTATAAATAGGGGAATTTCCTGCATCTTTCTTGGTACTAGTCTTCATGAACCTTGTTTCCCTGTACAATCTCCTTTATTACCCATTAAAAACAAAAATGATAGCATGAGTGAAATCTAATTTTAGAACACCTCCCAACTTTTCTCCCCAAGATCTTGACAGGAGCATTCCAAAACTTAGTTGGAATGTCAGCAACAACTACATCCGTGACTATACTCTTTATTGGAATTTGTGCCACATAAAATACTACATATTTAATTAACCCAACACATTTCACCCTTTTGGAATCAAATGAATACAAATCCCTATAAGGTTTGGTAATCTTCAAGTTTAGTTCCTTCCTAACAGACAATGGCATGAGATTATGGGATGCTCTTGAGTCCAGCATACACTTATGGAGAGTAAAATCATGAAGCAACAGAGAAATATAGAATGGTGGAACAGAAGGATCTACTTCTTCTACATGCGAACCAAAGGTGACCATTGGCTTCTCTTCTTGTAGGTTTACAGTGTCACTTATATCTTCAATCTGTGTGAGATTAATAAATTCTGAAATTTCTTTCTTGTAGACTGGTATTTTAGCTAATTCTAGAAGAGGTACTTAAATTTTTACCTTCTCCAACTCTTTTTTCAAACTGAAAGCATGAGTTTTTTTAACATTCTTTTTAGGTTATTCTTCACTCTTTAGAGAATTTTCCGCTTGTTCGGGTACAGGAACAACTCTCTCCAAAATATTAGTATCAACTTATTTGCTTTGCTAAGGTTCACCTTGCTGCACCTATGTTCTATTAACTGAATTTACAGGTTTCTCCCCATTACTGACTTGTTTTATAGGGTCCTTTTCTTGTGGAGTTGCCATTTGAGGAGGAATAGAATCTTGTTGTTCACCTTCATTATCTTACACTCTAGATTTTTTTGTAGACCTTAAATCATACTTTTTTTGTAACTCAGCTTGCATGAAATCTGTGAATTGCCTACAATATTCATCCATTTCATCTTGTTCAAAAGATACTTCAGCTTCAACATATTCTCCCTCACAATCTTCATCTTCATCGTCTTCTCTTGTGTATATAGCACATATTTGGTCTTTAGCTTCTTTTTGGTCATCTTCTACTGACTGTCTGGGTGCTGCTTCTATATACAATGGTGCTTGGACCTGATCTTGATGTCTTCTTTCTCTTTGCAAAATTTGCAGGGGTTGTTTTCTGAATTGAGGATTAAATCCTCCTATGTTGTGTTGTACCGGTATTTGGGAGTTTTTACTTTCCAATTCCATATTTACTAATTTTTTTGACAAATTATTTATCACCTTTGTCATATCATCAATTATTTGATCTTGTGGTGATTATTCTTTTGCTTTTCACTTCTCTTGAACTGACCAATTTTCTTTTATCTTTCCGGCTGCAGTCATATTAGCTTCAATTTCTAAAGTATCTGTTTGTATCTGCGCTAGAGTAGGAGATCTCCTTTCTCTAAGTGTGAAACTAAAATTTGATTCAAAATCCCTAGCAAAAGCCACCTTTGCTCCAAAAGGAGGGGGCTTCATTGCCACAGGCAAGCTATTATACAATTTATTGAATATTTTGATAAAATCTGATATATTCTCATATGGTTTTCTTTTGATTTCATTGAATTTTGTTAGTGAATATCCATGATCCCTTTTTTCACCCCATATCTGAGTGAATTGATTTTCCATTTCTTCCAATGTGTTAATAGAATTATTTCGCAATCCCGTAAACCACTTTCTAGACTCTCCATCTAGAGACTGAACAAAAAGCCTCATTACAACATCAATATGTTCTACATTCACATTTTCAGCAAAATTACAAAACACGGGAAAGTGTTTTTTTATTTCATCTTCTCCAACAAAACATGGGATTAATTTAAGATAATCTTGAGGCATTGCATTATTTGGTTGTGGAAGGTTAAGTGGAGCATATATGTTCAACAAAAAGGCTGGTGCTGCCATGTTTGCACCTTGATTGACTGTTCCTTGGCTAGATGCAATCGATGAACCTGCTGTGAAAATGAAAAAAGGTGTAGGTAAAACTAATATGGGAGTGGGTTGATAGACAATGGCAGAGGGATCAACAACTGGATTTTTTTGAGCTTGAGTAAAAGTAAAGGAAACAGACTCAAAGGATTGTTCTTCCAACTTAGGTTCTTGAAAATAAATTGGTGTGAAAGGTGAACCTTGTTCCAAGAAAGGAAGTTCTTTAGAGATATCTTCAAAAAAAGGATTACTGGAACTATTGCCAGGAACAGACAGTGTAGAACTAGGTGTTGAGGGGGTTTTGGGTTCCGACCCCTTTTAGAAACTAATCTTTCAGGGTTTGACAAAGTAGGGACCTTCTATTGTGAGGTATCCAACCTCATGTGAGGCCTTTTGTGAGCCAGAATTCTGAGAATAACAAACACATCCAAATATTTCCTCCTCATTGAAAAACTAGAGGAAATAATGTGAAAAACCAAGGGAAAATAAACTTCATCTCTTCATCCCTGGCAACAACGCCAAAAAATTTTGTATCTTAAGAGACAATTCCTCGGCTGTGGAAAGGAAGATTGCTTAGGACATTTTTAAAAATGTGTCACGGAAGTAATTATATTAGGAGGTCTTCGTTCAATCCCTTTGGAAACTAATTCTTTAATACCCTTAATAATCTGGTATAATGAGAGACTCTACAAAGCCATTAACTGTTGATATCTGAATGTAAAAAAAGAACTATAGAAGAAACTCAAAATGATATGTTGTAACACAAAATCTATCACTTTAAATTTCAGAATGAATTTATGGGGATAGAGGAAACTCAAAATAATATGTTGTAAACACAGAATCTATTACTTTTAAGTTCTAGAGAGAATTTGTGAAGGGAGAGGGGTTGGAGTGAAGGAGCGCAAATTAAGGTTATTTAACTCTTACTCACATATGTAATTAAGAGACCGACGTCTACTTTACTTCACTTCATTCTAGGAAGAACGAACCCAAAATGGCATAGGAAAAATGAATCACCATCAACAGTTGCAAGAAACTTGATGCTTCTTTCATTAATTCCTCAAAAAAGTAAGTACCAAAGTTTTATTCTTCCATAGGTCCAAAACTTGGAACCCCTCTTCTTTCTTTCTATATTGATTAAATACATCAAAAATAGTTCGTAACTGCTAGAAATTCTTGAAACTACTTCGACTACCTAAACTGTTAAAACTACTTATTACATTGCAATTGAGGACATCATTATAGCTTCAATCTTAACAAACAAAGAAAACAAATTAAAACTTGAAATATTATTCTTTTTGCTAAATTTGATTTGTTGTTGATGCGTCTCCCTGAAGTGCTGATGTATCTCCCTAACAGATTGGAAATCCTTGCCCGCATTTCTTCCAGAGTTCAATATTTGTCTTTTCTTCTTGCTGTCATGATTTTGTGCTTCTGATGTGGTATTCGAACAGTTCTGTAATAATGTGTCTTTTCCTGACTTGACCTAGCTGTTGCATTTCCAACAGTGCCACCATGTGCTCCCTTTGCCCGACTTTGCCTAAGCCTCTATGTTTCAAAAAATGTTATCATGTATCCTTCTGCCTGACTCCGCCTCTTCTGCTCATGCCCACGTTCACGTTTCGTCATAAAACAACCCAACTGCACATAATCCTAGACTTTAAATAATTTCAATTTTTTCCTTTAAAAACTATCGTGTCCGTCCCTTTATCGCATTTCGCATTTCAACATTCATAACATATTCCCGAGCACCATTCGTCCTAAGCTTGCGATGTGCGATAAAGGTAGGGATGACGTAGCGAGTGGAGGTGGGGCCGATCGTAAATCGCAATCAACGATATAAAGCCTTGTCGCATTTCACATTTCGACGTTCATAACACATTCATGAGCTCCATTCCTCCTGAGCTTGCGATGTGGGATGTGCGATTGGAATATATTAAATCATAGTTCTGAGTTGAATCGTGTCCAGCACTTATTGCACTTCGCATTTTTACATTCATAACATATTCCTGAGCACCATTGCTCTTGAGCTTGCAATGTGTGATGTGCGATAAAGGTAGGGATGACATGGAGAGTGGAGGTGGGGCCGATCACAAATCTCAATCGGTGATATAAAACCTTGTCACATTTCACATTTCGTCATTCATAACACATTCATGAGCACCGTTCCTCCCGAGCTTGTGATGTGCGATGTGCGATAAAGGCAGGGATGACGTGGCAAGTGGAGATGGGGACACCTGACTCAACCATGGCATGTAATTTTCTGAACGCATCAATTAGCCTGACTCTTGAACTGTTCTGCACGCTAATAAGCATGACTCGACCCGCCTTCACATCTCCGCACATAATGTTAATACACCAACATATAAATAAAAAATTCTTTTTCGGTATACAAATTTTTTTACCTTTTCTAACATATATGCTTTTTTTGGTGTTTTGAGAAATATTTCAAAAGTAAATGCAAATGAGCCACAACACAACAAATCTCAATATTGAGTAGCCAAATATGATAAATGAACAAACTATCTAAATTTCAAAGCTCAAATCAAGAGACACCATGCACCCAACCTAGGTTTCCACTTAAGACCTGAAGCATTTATGACTAGAAAACAAAGAAGGTCAGAAAGGACTGGAAGCAAAAATAGAGTGTCAACACAAGACCATCATGGGTTGAGCTAGTGAGTAGTGACAACACTAGAACCTATTGAAAGGGGAAAATATCTTACCAAGCAGTGATGAGATCCAACCCAAGAGAGATTCCCAATTAGACTCCCCTTGTTTGGGGTAGCTGAATTCTACATATTAATGGCCTAACAACCAATTTCATGAGATTCGATGGTTGAATTAAATCATAAGCTAACTAAATTACCATTCAAAATATGAAATAAAGTTATGAATTGAAGCATATTATCACTTGGTAAAAGAAATTTAGTCCAAATTTACCAAATAATAGTAACATAATTATGTTAAATGGTTGAACAAGAAATATTTAATCAAAATAAGTGAAATAAAAGTGACTGGTCTACTTAATATAATGAAAGAAAATATCCTCGTATGTAAAGATACTAATGCATGTATATAATAATCTACAAGCATATAGATATACTTCACATACACCCATAGAGTCACAGTCTAGAAAAAATACTTACGCAAAGCATGGAGCCAAACTACCTTCTAAATTAATTTTCCTATTATAAAAATTCAAAATGAAACAAATATATTATATTTGTGTTATTCAAAATGAAACAAATATATTCTATTCTTGTTATTCAAAATGAAACAAATATATTCTAAAGAATAAAACAATTCCCACAAAATAGTCAAAGAATGGATTCTCAACGTTAAGAATTTTTAACAATAGTTTGTACAAAATTCTCTTGTAGGTCTCTCAAGTCCTAAAATTCCCAACCCCCTTTCAAGGGGGGTACTTCCCCTTCTTATACAATTATAAGTACAAATAATTTTGATGAGGCAGAGAGTGATTCAACTCATGAATATAAATTGATTTCTAACACCAATAGAGAATTGTTAAATGATCTAGATTGTCGGAGTTAGTGGAGAGGACATGTTGTTTTGGTTGGCTACATGGTCCTACCATTGGTTGTAGATTTTCTAAATTTTCTTAGTGCATTATGGGTGTATTTGTTCCATTGGACATTTTCACTTTTCAATGGCCCAACCAATTGCTTCAAGTTCCCTTTCAATGAATTTCTCACAAATAATGAAACGAATCTCTTCTAAAGGAAAAATGAGCAAGTTTGAGTGGCATGCATCGTTATCTATATGCATTTTATTTGTTTCATCACATTATTTTTCTCTCCTCCATTCTTTGAATAGACTCTTCAAATTCAATTTGGTCTTGTGTTTGGTTTAATTTAGCTATGGAGGCCACATTAAAACTAATGAGGACCTAGACAATGGTCACCCATAGTCTAGTGCACTTCCCTGTCATTACATTTATGCTTTTTTCCAATCCTAGGTATCCTCTCTCCAAGGGTCAACCAAGGCCTAATGCTTTATAAATCTTTCTAGCCCATTCTAGGGACAAGAACAAAATTCTCCTTGGATATTAATTTTTATTCTTTAATCCTATACAAATATTCCCAAGCCTTATTATGCTAACCATCTGTAACTCCCTATTGGGCAGATCAATTTCTCTTTTAATCCAAAACAATGTATTTGACTCTCAGATTAATTGTCAATCTGAGTAGGATTTTTGTTTCAAGGTTATCACACAAAGTATATGTAGGAACAAATGGAAACTATTACCAATGGAATATCAAAACCAATCATTACAATCTTAGCACGCAAGGCACTCTTGTTGTTACACTCCAAACCTTTCTCACACTTTCATAAAAGAAAGACATATATGCATAATAAACCACACCCTGTCACATAATCAATCTTATTCAGAAGGAACAACACCCTTGGAAACAATCAACACTCAAGAAATTGCTGAAACACCCATTCAATAAAGAAAAACATACAAAAGAGTTGTAACAAAAATCAAATAAACACCACAGTAATGAAGGGACTGGTCCAGGATCTATGTTGTCACACAATAATAGAAATTAGAATTCTACAACTACTCGATGCATGAACAAGATTGTAACAGTAATGGTAAATCACACATGAGTCATATTTGTGAGGAAATAAATATACTGTTATAGTACCTCTCTAACAAGTGATCACTGCTAAGAAGGAGGGTCCTTCATTCGTAGTAAGGGTTGGTAAATTACAAAGCTGGAAAGTTACTCAGAAGAAATTTATGAAGCCACGAATGGTAGATATTTGCATTAATGAAAAGTTGTAGTACATGATTACAATGCGAGTACTCCATCTTATGTTCTCTTTTATGTGTGTGTCACGGGAAGAGACTAGATTCTTTTATAGTTCCAAAATACATTCATATTTTCAAAAGATTATATCATCATGAGAATCTCTCGATTCTCATGTGATCTAAATCAACTGTATATAGTAATTTCCTTTTAATAAATAACCCTAGTTGAGACTAAGTTGTAACATCTTTTGTCTAATATTAAATTGGTTTGTCAATTGAGAATCATAACTATTTCAACTAGGCCAATTGCACTATCCACAAATGTCTCCTTCAATGGTTGAGCTAGCTCTGACCAGGTGTCTTTCCAAATCTATCTTTATTACTAAAAATAGGAGGAAAAACACATTCAAAATGAGCTCAGCGTGTATCAATAGTGTCAGTAAAGTCTTCGCTTCATTATTGGCATGGATAAACTTGGAGATACAATCCTATAACAACTCCTCAACAAGCGACACCCCCTATAACAGCGCTTCATAAATTTATTAATAAATTTGTCTAAAGAAATTAGCTTTTGTGTCAAATTACAAGCAAAACTAGATAGTAAGGATGACATAAAAAAAGGCCCAACATACGTTGGTTAATGATTCATGTCAAAGCGATAAGGTATGGTTTTGAGAGTCAAAATAATATGAAAAGGTTGGGAAAATAGGTGTAAAAAGGTGTCAATTCTACGTCCCAACACTCCCACAAATCCTAGAGTTTGACTAATTCATGACATATTTATACAACTCTCATCTAGCCAACAAGTTTCTCTTAGGATCTTCTAAGGTTGTTAAATGTTGACAAAGCCAAATATTGGATATTATTTAGTCTTGTTTGTTCTACCACCTATACGTCCAACTGGGAGCCAATTTTTATGCATTTCTTCCATACTTTTCTCCTATTGTGTTGCCTCTTTTGTCATAGAATTGAATCCATGTTGATGAATGCCATGGAGTTGCCATATATTTATCATTCATTTGATGTTTAAGGCCACAAATTGTTGTTTGAGCTCCTCAACCTATGAGGACTCTTTCTATTCAATTGACTACTCCAAGGTGGTGACCAACATTCTTTGTTGGTTTAGTTCAATGATTATCTCCTTGATAGAAGTGTTCAATTGAGAAAAGTCTCCTAACATTGAAGTTATCTTGGAAGCCCTCTATTTAGGATTTAGGAAGACAGGTTGTAGATCGTTACTTCATTTCCTACCTCTAATTCAACAAGGTTCTTGTCCTCTTATGCTTCTGGGAATTCTCAAAAACGGTTTGTTGTGGTTGTGTTGCCTCTTTTGTCATAGAATTGAATCCATGTTGACGAATGCCATGGAGTTGCCATATATTTATCATTCATTTGATGTTTAAGGCCACAAATTGTTGTTTGAGCTCCTCAACCTATGAGGACTCTTTCTATTCAATCGACTACTCCAAGGTGGTGACCAACATTCTTTGTTGGTTTAGCTCAATGATTATCTCCTTGATAGAAGTGTTCAATTGAGAAAATTCTCCTAACATTGAAGCTATCTTGGAAGTCCTCTATTTAGGATTTAGGAAGACAGGTTGTAGATCATTACTTCATTTCCTACCTCTAATTCAACAAGGTTCTTGTCCTCTTATGCTTCTGGGAATTCTAAAAAATGGTTTGTTGTGGTCTAGAGAATTACTCTTAAAGGGAAACCACATGTTCCCTGATTCCATCTTCACTTTTGATCACAAGGCTTATAGGTGTATGTTCTCTAATAATTGTGGTTATTGGCATGATAGGGGTAGTGGATTCTTGACTTGTTATTCCCTTCTTCTTTTTTCCACAGTGCTCCAACTTGCTCTTTCTTTTTACACTCATCCTTTTGGCCAGCGTATTCCTACTCAATGTTTCTTCTTTCTCCTTCAACCACTTTCCTGACTATTTATTCACTTCTTTTCTTTTCTTATTATTCAATGACCACCTTTCTCATTCCTCCTTCTTCTCCTTTTATTATTTTCTCTTCCTCTCTTGTTATTCTACTCATGCTACTTTGGTGTGAGTTGCGGCCATGGATTCTTCCATATTCTTAACATTTTATGCCTAATACCTTAGGAATTAGGCTCTTTCCCGTGTCTTTTGTTATTCCTCCAGTGTTTCATTATTTACACTGTATCTTTTCTCCTAATTGAATTATATTTGTTTTTTCAGAATCTAGGTCTTACTTATGTAGGTGTTGTTGTTCTTTTGGAATTTCTTCAATTCCCTATCAAACTTCCTGATAATCTTGAGATCCTCAACATACGTATTATTCTATTGATTCCTAGTGAGTGTAAGGCCAATGGAATTTGATTTCTTCGCAATGCTAGCTAAAAATATTTTTGGGGTCATACTTTGAGATTCTCCCCCCCAAGTATCCTTAATTCATTGATTTGATTCACTTATTCCCTACCATATGGAGTGTTTTACAACAATCCCTAATTTTTAAGGATTAACACAGGTATAAGAATTTTTTTTTTTATAATTAGGGAAGCCTTAAAAATTTCCATCGTTGTATGGTATGCCACTTATTTAATGAGTACTCTGTCGAGAATGAATATGTGTAGCAGATGAGGTGCATTCATGACTTCATACATGTTGAGGAACATATGTCACTTATTGATGGACCAATCCTTGATGATTCTAATTTTCGCTTGGTATTATTCTATGAAAAAAGAAGAAAGCTTATTGAAGATCAATTGGTATATTAGCAGAACTAAACAATCAAAAGTATATGTAAAATTAATCATGTATTTGTTGGCCCATAGGTTTTTACAATATATGTAGACCTGAAGTTTGTTATGCTTTCATCTCTATCCCATCTAGCAGAATACACATATAGTGTATACGAGGTCAATTGGGTAGGATAACATATAAAATCCATCAAACTATGTGAACTCCCCTTTCATGTACCAAAGGATAACCTTATTTAGGTTTTGTAAAAAGATCATGGCCCAATTAAAATGCATGTCTTTCTAAGTGATTTGATCAATCGACAACATAAATTCCAACTTAAGCTTAGCTATGTTTCTTTCATGATAAATTCACTTGGAAAATTCTATGAAAACCCTATAATCTGGGTGACACTAAGTGGTTTGGTAGAGCCCTTTCTCTTTCTTGGTGAAAACCTTCCTATCTCCCCACCAATATTTCAGCACCTCTTCAATTAATGGATACTTCAACAAATATGAGTCAAAGAATTATTTCCCTATACTCAAATCTAGGGGCTTGAGCTTGTATATATTTCTAATTTACAAGGACCTATAAGAGCTCAGTTCTTACCTACCTTCACCAATTATCGAGACAAGTTTCAATATGGTCAAGGAGCCATCATATAATTTATCATTATGGGAAGATGGTTGGTCTAGAATATATAAAGTAGATGCCATAATTTGTGATTTTTTGAAAGGCCATTCCATCCATTTCATCTTTGGGTTGATCCTTATTCCAATTCCCTTAAGAATCAATGATCTTCATGGGGTATTTTCTCTTTGGGTGCTCAAATTTCTTAAGGATCTAGTAGATGGTTGACTAATCTAGAGAATTTATGTCCCCCATGGTTGGACATGTATCCAGGAGGGGCCTAGTGTTGGGGTTTTGGCTATTGTCAAGCATTGGGATTTTAGGTGGTCCACCCATAAGAGACCTTTCTTTCTTGACAATGGTTTTTTTCATTGTGCTTACTATGTACTTGAGAGTGAAGTGAATAAAAATTAATTAGGACAGTTAACTCACATTATGAAAGTGAGGATGAAATGCCTTTGAGTGGTAAGAGATTAAATATTTTCCATTGCTGTTAGGGGGTAAAAAGGAAACTTACTAGACTTGAGAGAGAAATATTTCTAGTGGTGAAGCCTATCCAATGAATATTTTTCCAAACTTATATTATTCGAGCATTGGTGCCTCTTGCCGTAAAAACAGAAGTGTTTAAAATATAACATTTGTCAAGGATTTATTTCTAAAATTAGAGTGAGAGTAAAATAATGGGACTTAATTCCCTACCATACTATAGTTAATTTGGTGCATGTCAAGGAAAAGTACATCCTTAGCTTAGATCCTAATTGTTGTACTCGATATTAATTAAAAAATTTAAATCTTGAGATGCTGAAATTTACATGTGAATCATCCAATGACAGATGTGAGTGCAAGCCAATGGATAGGGGAAGAATGTGATGGTGACACATGTCAATCATTCAAAAAAGTGTGATATTGGGTTGTGGAGTATTATGTTTTTCAACATTAAATAAGTTTCCATTGATCAGTGTCCACAAATCTAACCAATTCATGTGTAACAAACCATCAATGAAAAATATGATTCATGTTTCCTGAGAGCTTTAAAAAAGGAGGCAAGATCAGGAAAATACCCAACAGTGCACCATGTGGAGTGGGCATGTGCCATGATAGTAGGGTATTAGGGTTTCTAGTGAAAAAAATGAAGGGATTTTTTAATCACATTATCCTTGGAATAAATAACACCACTCATTGTGTAGTTGTAAATATGTGTTAACACTAGGAAATCGTACAAGAAAAGATGGCATTATTTAATGTTAGGCAGAAGGATTTACAGGGCTAAGAGACATTAGAGAATCTGAAAAGTATTTAAAAATCTCTAAGGTCTGAGGAAAAATCAAATTTGAGCAAGTCATAAATGCTTTTGCGTGCAAAAACCTTCGAGAAAAGTGCCTTTGCGCGCCTTTTGACCCGAAAAGCGCGCAACCCTAGGAGTGGCAGAAGTCACTTTCTAGAACCACAAAAAGCACACTCCAAGACAGTGATTTCACACTTGAAGCCATCTAAGGATAACCACCAAAGCCTCCTTAGGACATCAATGGAGCACACAATGGAATAAATGTGGCACATAATGGAATCATCCCCCTCTCTTGGGTCACCATCCACAATGTACCAAGAGAGGGAAGGAGGATTTGAATTCTCCTATAAAAGGCCACCAAGAGATGAACAACTTGAGAGCACATTGTTATGCTGGCCAGAATTTCCCCAAGAAATACCAACAATGTGTGATTCGGAGCAGAGATAGAGGGGATTCAATTGTTGGCCATCCAACAACTTCAGTGCACCATAGTAGAGAGAGGGAGACTTTCCAAGACCTTTCTAGTATGTTTATGTTCTAGCGTGTTTCACTAACTTGCTTGAATCCATATCTTTTCTGCCTGTGACCAATAACTTAAGAGGGTAAACCACACCCCTTAAGTTGGTGTGATTTCATACATGCGTGCACCAAACACACTAACACAGGATTAGTGACTCCACTAACGTTTATTTCCAAGTTTATGTGGTTGTGCCTTTTTGCGGAGACCTATGTCTGTGTTGTGGGGCTGGGCTAAAATTGCCCCCTTTTTCTCCTTCAGTCCCTAGTTCATCCCAAGTGACAGACTGAAGTAGAACAACTCCAAAAATTACTTTTGCAGGAATTTACATGCTTTTCCCTTAGACAGGCGCGCCCAAGGCGCGCATTCAGAGCTGACCTGCATGCAGACATCGCACCTGTTGCAACCTTTTGCACACAAAAGACAGAATAAGAAATTTCTCCCATATTTCTATATTTTCTTGCTTGTAAAGTGTCTAGTAGCCCATAATACATCTGCCAGCACTGGTTGAGGTACCTCACAACGTGCTAAAGCTCACTCTTAGCTTCTTTTGGTAGGCTTGGTGTTAATTTTATTTCAAGTTGGTTTTTCCAAGTTCACACATAGTTTAAGTAGGGGGGGTAAATTAACTTGCATTCCGAAAAAATTTCATGTTTTGCAAATTTAGGTACCAAAACACCTAGATAATTAGCCAAAGTAAGTGGCCCAAGTTCACACATCCTTAGCTAGTTTATTTTTTCTAGTGTAAAAGTAATTAGTTTAGTTCAATTTTTGCACTAGGATTTCGGGACTAGGATTGAATTGTCGATAGAAGAGAGTAACATTTGTTGCCTTTGCACCCTTCGGTGATCCTAGGCAAGCATATGAACACTCTCTATTCATAACTCACCATCTCCCTGTAGTTGATCACATAGATTAACTAGGAAAAATAGAAAACGGCCCATATCCGCACATGTTTTTCTTTTTTAGCAAGGAACAATAGAACATAGTTTAATAGGAGATTTGAAAAGGATCATCGCATATTCACACGTTCAAACTATGTGCTTGTTCACTTTTTTTCTCACACACAACCAGACACTAAGAAAAGTAAAGACACCTAAAAATAACTTAACAAAACTCACTAAATTCTCCCCATAGGGGCCATAAAAGAATTTATAGTCTAAGTTAGGATCAACGAGGTAGGCATCCAATAAGCCACCTTGATCACTCTTTATCTTGAAACATAGAAGTTGAATGTTTAGGGATATTTTAAATCCACCTGTCAGCGCATGGAAAAGAAAACCTGAGCACGGCAGAGACTCGTTTCAGAGGGGGTTAGGCTTAGGCACAGTGTGGGTAGGTATCAGTTGGGGCTACCTGACCCATCTGATACTCGGTATTGTTAGTTGAATTGCCAAGAAGCCCAAGACTCAAATGCTCACGTGGGATGGTGGTACTTAGTGGCCAAATTAGGGCATCCTTTCCCTATAGGTGACGGTGCAGGCAAGCGCTAGATCCTCTACCCTTACCTTGGTGGATTTTCTTCGGCTAACTGGGGGCGTCACCAGCTCTTACAGGACGTTGTGCCGGCACTCGCAGGATATATTATCAAGGCCCACCTACATTTGAGTGTGTGAAGACGATTAGGTCTTTTAGGATTTGAGTATCATATGCAAACAAACAAAAACCACATTTTTTAATTGACTGATCATATAGGATTAATTTAAAGGGAAAATTTATTTTATTTTCGCTTTGTTTTATGTATGTGATCAGAATTTTGCTTTGATCATAATCTTTATCCTCTCAAATATTTCCAAAGCCAGACCTAGTCGACACTAGAACAGACCCAACCGGACCTCATCGATCTAGACGTCTTTTGGACCTCCCTCCATTACCGGGATGGGTTCCATATCTTTCGCCATTTATGCGTCAAAGACAGAGCACTGCCACCGTTATTGACTCGTCCTTTATTGGGGCATCCTTAGTTGGGAACCCTAGTCGGTCTCCCAACGCCACACCACATACAACTCCTCCCACAACCCCGAGAGGGCTGAGGAGTGCTACCAATTTGGGAAGCCACTCGAATACACAGCAGGGTACATCGCAGACAAACCCTCTTCCTAACTAGAACTTTGTGTCTTCACAAGTTGCAATGGCTTCAACCTCACAGTCACTTTTCTTAGCTTCGTTGAATCTACCAGATTTAACCAAGTTGACAAATGACTCCATTTCACATAACCCTATCTGGCCTCCCATGCCAGTGAAGCTCCCTTCGGACATTCCAAAGTTCGAAGGAAAGCAAGCGGAAGACCCAGGAAATCATGTCATGACCTTCCACCTTTGGTGTTAATCGAACAATATCATTGACGACACTATTCGATTGAGACTATTCCAATGCACTCTGACAGGAGTAGCAGTGAAATGGTATGTGGAGCAACCCTCTACTACACATGGAACCTTTAGTGCCCTCCCCACTGTGTTCCTAACATATTTTCAGTTACCCATCCACCTAGATTCTATAATGGAATTACTGACACACTTTAGGCAAACCCTCGCCATCCATATCTCAGACCATCTCCACGAATGGCGGTGGCGTCGTAGTTTATGTAAAGCAAAACTCGACGATCAGGTACTATTAGACTTGTTCTTGAAAACTCTCACTGTAGATATTTCTAAGGATGTGGCACAGCAAAGGCCCATATCCGAAGAGGACTCCATCAACAAGGCCCAATAGCTCGAGCTGATTTATACGCAGTCAAGATATATTTACAATATCCTTCCAAACGCCCCACGCCTGCAAACTTATAAAGAATTTCCAGGCACGTCGAACTTTGCAGATGGTCTAAATGGGTCATTGACCGAAAGTTAGCTAGGTAGCAACAGTCAAAACCCCAGTTATACGTATAATTCTACCCAGAATGTACCACAACTCGGTTTTCAAAGTCATCATATGCCTCAAGAAAATTTGACCAATAGGGCATCATCGTACCACCATGGAGGACCCTATCCTCTAGCTTAGGGGACCTAGTACACAGATAGACAAATTGACGGAAGAGCTCCCCCCCAACAGCCAAGTGCAAACCAGGGACCGCATTATGCTCAGTGCCTAGCACAAGACCCGCCTATGCAGAATAATGCACAGGTGAACTTTGTGCAGCCTTCCCAAAACCAACCACACCAATCATATAACCGGGAGAACTACCCTCCTAACGTGGTTAAGAAAAAAGGAAAAAACAAGCCCAAAGGGAATCGTCGATAGGGGGGCAACAACCAGTAACTCCCCCCAAAATCTTAGGCTAGAGGCAACTTCAACCGAAATCAAAACTAAGAGCCAAGAAATTCCCAACGGTAGAGCAAAAGGCCACCTCTTCGAACAAACCACTCTTGTTTGATCTGTGGTGAGTACAACCATTACACTCACCACTGTCCTGATCTCCCTGAGCTAAAGAAGCTACAGAGTAACTGAGGACAAGGAGGATCTTCCCAGCAGACAGCTGTGATGTAAGAACCTTTCCCCCATCAAGGGACAGTTAGAACTCAACAACAAAATCTCGACGACTCTGGAAAAAACAACCACAAAATCTTCATGACTGGCGAAGAGATGTTTTTTCAAACACGGAATCCAAATTACGATACCCCACCAGACACCAACACGTCAGGGGCTATTACTAGTGCACCAACTGCACCTTTTACCATTTCAAAGACGCCTATTGAACCATTGGCAAAGATGACCAAGGGACCAAATAAGCGAGTAGGAAACTACTCCAAAGCAGCCCATAATTATAGCATCGTGGATGATTTAGCCCAATCTCCCGCTGTTATGTCAGCTTTGGAAGTATTTCAACCATGCCCAAAAAAAATTAAAGCATTTCTTTTTGTGTTAGGTGCTATCGACCCTGCTAATACGCGCCTAATGGATTTTGATTTAGACAAAGCCATCCCTAGGCTTCCTTCGATGATCACCTTTCAGATACCAGTGTTGGTCCAAAATATCACCATTCACCGATGTGTCATTGACGAGGGTGCATCCACATGCATCATGTCAAAACATGTTTGGCAGAAGTTAGGGTCTCCCGAACTAAAACCATCAGTCATCACACTTAGAGCATACGATGGTCATCCCTCAACGCTCGTCAGTCTCTACCAAAACGTCCTGGTTTGCTTAGCCGGAAATACGGTCCTTATAGACATTGAAGTCTTGGACACTCACTTGGACAATAAAATACTCCTTGGTCAGAGTTATATGTATGCCATGTCAGCCATAGCCTCCTCCGTCTTCTGCATTATGATGTTCCCCCACGAGGACTGCATCATTACTGTTGATCAATTGATGCATAGAGAGAAATCACCCCTAACAAACACCGATGTAATTCTACCCTATGTAGATACATCCTCGGACACGCTTTCACGGTACCAAGAGTATGGCCCTGGCCAGTTCAAGCTATCATTCGTCCTAGGATCATTCCTAAGATATCCCCCCATTATACCTGAGTAATCCCCTGATGTCACAGGAGCTCCGGTGTGCGTGATTTCTACATCAAACACCGAAGCCAGTCAGGGCACGAATACAAGCAGTAATGACATTGAGTCTGTGGCCACGACAACCTCTCTAGCTATAATATACTCCTTGGTCAGAGTTATATGTACGCCATGTCATCCATAGCCTCCTCCGTCTTCCACACTATGATTTTCCCCCATGAGGACTACATCGTTACTGTCGACCAATTGACACATAGCGAAAAGTGGCCCCTAACAAATATTGATTTCATTCTACCCTACGTAGATACATCCATAGACACGTTTTCACGGTACCAAGAATATGGCCCTGACCAGTTCAAACCGTTGTCCATCCTAGTATCATTCCTAGGAGATCCCCCCATCATACTTGAGTCATCACCTGATGTTACAGGAGCTCCGTTGTGCATGATGTCCACATCAAGCGACGAAGCTAGTCAAAACATGGACACAAACAGTAATGACACCAAGTCCTTGGCCATGACAGTCTCTCTAACCTACGCCGCCTCCCAAACTCCTTTCCTCTACCCCCTAGCTAGTTTCGTATCTCAGCAGGTTTTAGCAATAGTGGTGTTACCAAACATATCATTTGCAATACCATTTTGGTATCTCATTCCCCCTACTCGGACAAGAGCCACACACATCACTCCCACAGGGTTAAAGCCCCTCAATCCCAAGGAGGCCCCACCCATCCAAGAAATGGTCAAAAACATCCCTGCAAAGGAAATCCCCATTGAAAAACCGATGATTGCGGCTAAGAAAAATGAGAGAGAAGGAAATAAGTTGGAAATCCATGTCAGACAACGACAATCACCAGTTTGCTCCATATGCGATGTAATAGGACACCCTACCCATATCTACCTAGATCTGGATGAATTAAAACCATTTCTTGGCTCAGAGACTAACATCGCAACACCATGTTCCTATAAAAAGGAACCTGCCACCAAGGGTAAAGGCAAATAATTTCTACCAATCACGTATGCGCTATATGCATAAATTATGGGCATTATACCCATCATTGCCCAGAAATTCCATGATATAGGGATGCCTTGCATGCCATCGAGCAATCCTATCAAGAGGATCCCCCCACCCATCCTTCTAGAGATAAACCTCATACCATAATGTACCTATGGGAGGAACAACAATCACCAGAAAGACACTCATTCATAGTCCCCCCTCCTATCATGCGCTGCATGTTGTGTGACGAATGTGGTCACTTCCTCGAAGAATGTGCAACCCTAGAACTCATCCATAGATGGTATCCTATAGAACGGGTTTACTACGTTGGATTTCAGGAAACACAATTTACATGTCCTTTATGCGCCGACAACCACCTTGTGGAAAATTGTTACTATATCCCCAGATTCTGATTAGCACTCGCTAGCTTGCACTCAGCTATAGTTCGCCTCTCCCAAGAAGATGGCACGGACTCAAAATCCATGAACATCTTGACAACCCAAGAATATGTGACGAGCAGATACATCCTATTCTTGCCAGTTGAAAAGCGACCACTCAGGGAACCCCTAGTTACCCCCAACCACTCTCTAAGCAAATACCAACATGTGCGTTATGTAAAACACCCAATCATATGGTCACCATTTGCCATAATTTAGCAACTTTACGATGATGGTACCCTGCCAAACCGCAAATTGAGCACAAAGGGACCCCCATATATAGGCTATTTTTCCCAGTATGTCAGGGAAATCACTATGGACATCGCTGTACCTATATCCCGCAAGTTCGTCCCCTCATTGATATGATTCATATTGTTGTTCCTTAAGAACAATTGTGAATAAAAGAATCCGTGCTCAAGACATTAAAGATTATGATACAAAGTATATGTCCTGTTTTGTTATTAAACCTTCAAATATTAATAATATATTTCCAAATATCAAATTTTACATAAGTTCTTTCAATGCTATGTCTGCTTATATTGAAGTGAGCGAAAGGAAGATTTAAGAAAGAAAGATTTTAAATTGCTAAGGGCCACAGCGTAAACTTCCATTATAAAATCTGAAGAAGTGAGTAAAAACAAAAAGCGAAATAGAGGAGCGCCTATTATTACGGTTTTTCTTTGTCTCCAGATGTTAAATATCAAGAGACCTGCTGCTCAAATCACTCTACTTTATTCACAGATATGAAAATGAAATGAAAACCAAGAAAACTCTTCAACACAGATGGAATAATGGAAACTTGCAAAACTTTTCATTCATTCAATATTGTTCAGTACAAAATTAGCCTTCAAGGTCCAAAACTCGAAACCTTCTTCATTCTTTCCATTGTCTTTAAATACAATATGATCAAAATGGTTTCCAGTAATGAAACCGATTCTAACTAACTCTAACTGCTTAACTGCTCACCTAGTGGAGGTACATGCCTCGTAAAGTTCTATTACATTTACATGACTGCAATTAAAACATAATAAAATGTGACAATCCCTAATCTAAGGGAGCTGATTCTCCTGAAACATTGGCTGTCTCAATGACTATTGGTGGCTGAACAGCTACTTGTGGCTGAGTGCTTGGAGTTCCTTTGTCTGTGTCCATAGAAAATCTTTTGCATTCTTTCCAGAGCTTATCCTGAGTCGTCGGAGCATTCTTATAACGATGATATTCCAGTGTAAACGCAACAACCTGAATATGAGTAAGATTACCTGTAAACAATGTCTTCACCATCCATAGCAGAAGGAAATGCCTTTGTAAGAAATTAAATACCGTTTCTCCCTTCAAGATCTGTGTCTTCTCATGCCGGCCATCTGCTCTGATTTTTGCAAATATCAACTGATCTTCATAGAATTTCCAGGACATAATCTCCCCTCTCTCCGTCCAGCACGAGGGAAAACCTGTTCTCGTCAACTTGTCAAATGAAATATAAAATTTCTTAATTATCTCTTTAATTCCCTGTAACCGCTTCTCTGAGGCCTTTAGAAGGTCATTTTTTATGATCATTTTGTTTACCTCTTCAGCATAGAAGTATCTATCCTGTATCCCCATATCTCCTAACTCTTCATCTGTCTTGGCATTAATAAAATTTATGAATTTTCTGGCCCAATTCGCTCTTTTAATAGCGGTCTGCTTCTCCGATAATAGCTCCTTTTCATGCTCTGAAACAATATTTTTCTCTCTGGCAATTATATTCATGGAATCCCATTTTGACTGCATTTCTGAAATGATCTCGTTCCAGATGAGATCCTTAGCTTTGATAAGGGAAATATTTCCCTTTAATTTCTCCTTGAGCTCTTTGATTTCATCCTCAGCTTTCTGTAGCTTCTGCTCGTTCTCATGTGCTTTTCCTTCCCATCCTTGCATCATCTTGGTAACTGTGGCCAATTCTGACTGGGCTTGTTTACAATCTCTTTCCGCCATCTTTAATTCTGTGTTTAACTGAATAACCTGGGCTTGAGGATCAGCTCCACCTGCAGAAAAATCAAAATTACAAGTATGGTTCTCGATTTGATTCTGTAAGGTTATAGCAGTCTGCTTTACCTTAGTGAGTTCTTCGTCCTTCTTCATCAATTGCTGTCGCAATTCCTCTTTCTCCTTTTCAACCTCAGCTACTTAGGCCGCCAATGAGTGCTCTGTAGCTGGTAATTTCAACTTTTTCCTTAATGAAGATATTTTCGCTTTTTCACTTTTCATAAGTTTTTGAATTGCGGCTTTATCATTTGGATCCACACCGATTTTCATAATGATCTTCTTCAGCTCTTCATTTTGAGTTGTTAATGCCCTTGCATTAGCTTTCTCCATTTTGCATTGTTTGATGACCTTAGCAAGCATGTTTTCAGTCTTGACTGCAGTAGCATTGGTCTTGCTCAAATCGTTTACAATCAGCTGACCGGTCTGCATGTGAAGATTCATTTTGTCCCACAAGGGGATTTTTTTAACATCCATGACTATATTTAACTCCTTGAAGCTGCCCGAAGGTCCAAGGGAAATTCCTGTCGGATGTGACAGAGCCATCTTAAACTGATCTTTCTCCAGATCCATCACAGTCAATAATCTGAATTGGTCAGCAGGTATATTGTGCTCTGCTTGTGCTTCTATATTGGCCTTTATCCTTTGGTTCCTTTCCTCAATCTGTGTGAACACTTGCTTCATGGAGGGAGCCTTCTCCAAATGAAGTTCCTGTCTATTAGGAGATGAGGGGCAATCTTGTTCTTCATTGACCTGGAGAGTAAAACCAGGTGAATTGGAGGAATGGTCTTCTGCTAGTTTGGTCCTTTTTTCCTCTCGGGGCTCCTCATCATCGATTTCAATAACATCCTCTCTACCTCTTTTGCTCATTCTTTCCAAAATTGCAGGTGTTTGAATACTGGTCTTTGATGAACTTGACCCTCCTGGATTAGCCAGTTTCTCCAAATCTGGTTTACTTACATGAGTAAATGCAGCATACCCATTCTTGACCCTTTTCTGAGAAATTATTCCATGTGGATCATAGGGCCATTTCTCTCCCAACAACAACTGCGTCCCTTCCAATATTTTTGATACCTCTTCAAAAGCTTGTCTTGTGTTGACAACAAAAGAGCCTACACTCATAGGCAACTTGTACATCAATCCTTTCTTCATGGGCAGAAAATGAACTTGATCTACATTAAGACTTTGCCTTATAAATTCCAAAGAAGAAAGTCTCATGGGAACAAAGGTTGGGAGCCTATAGGGCTCAATACTAACTCCATACAGCCTTATCTCAGAGTAATCTTCAAATATAAACCAATCTCCAAATTTACAATTGGGTCCTAACTGTAAGAACTCCTGGGCCTTTTGGCAGAAAGCATGGAGGAAGAGTTCCATTTAGAATTTTATAAGCAGTAGACATGAAATGGTCAGCAAATTCAAACAGCCCGGCTTCATTCTCTTCTTTTCTAACCATATTGGTCCAAAGCAAAACTGACTGCTTATTTTTATTACTATCCATTATATTTAAACCCACACTCATGAACTCTTCAACATTTTGATATAAAAATAAGTAGACTACCAATGATGGAAATATGAAAAAACCTGTTAGAGGGAAGGCGATCAATTGGGAGTTTACTACTTCTTGCCAGAAAGACGGGATGTCTAGCACCACACCTGGTTTCATCATCAGAGTGAACATTCCCAAGACTGCTTTATCAATTTCGTGATCATCATCTCTTCCCAAAATTTCCGTAATGCAACTAAGAACTGGCCTATACTGAACATTGAATGCCTCCAAACTGAACTTTCCTGCTTCAAATTGAGTTTTCTCTGGACTTGGCATAAAAAATGACATGCAGCGATTAAACTCTTCATTTGAAAGCTCCTCGAAATACTGAACCAACGAATCTTCAGAGAACTGCAATGGAGACTCATCTTCTGGAAAACATAATGCTTGACGCATTAATTGTGTTGAAACCTGCAGGATATTTTCCCCCTGAGAATTCATAACGAAACACTTGCCAGGGTACATAGACGAAACTAACCAAGAAATGAATTTGGGGAAGAAGTGACTTTTCGGAACACAAGCGGACAACACACCCGAACTTTTCATAGCAGAGAACACAGGGGACTTGTCAGTGTTCAGGGTTACTTGGTAATGCAATAGGGGGTGGTTGACGGACGACGCAGTATCGTGAACATCCTTCTCGCTATCTAGGAGGGGACTAAGACTTGATGAACCAGACAACGATGTTCGCTTGGCCATGACTGACAGGAATTCGAAAGCAATTCGCGAGGAAATGGGTAATGCAAAGGTGGCGGGACGTGGTTAAACAGGGCAAACAGTCACAAATAAATCAAAACGGGATGGAAAAACCCCTTTTATAGACTACGGCAACCATAATAAATGCAGGGGTGACGCGGAGAAACAATTGACAGTGGATGACAGCTGTCTTCCATCTCGGCTGATGACGTGATGCGGGGGGTCTGTGAGTACGGCGGAGAAGTTTGCTCCATACCCCCCGTAATCAATTTGAACCATTGATCACAACATTTCCGAGATCTAACTGGTCAACTGCAGGGGGTCGGGATTTGATAACCGACGGGCTAATTCACCCCCCGCAATAGCATATCTGTAAGCTTCTTTGTATGATCGTGACTTCCGCTCAGGAAGATGCTCGGGTCTTAACCTTGAAATATATATATATATCAACCTAAGGTTAACGACCGCTTCATGTATATAAATAAAAATGGAAATACATTGCGTTCCTCTCTTTTTTATGCTAAAGTATTAAAAACTTCATACTATAGCATATTTTCGAATTATTATTTTTTATTTTTTCTTTTAAAATTTCAGAATGAAATATAAAAAGGATATGTAGATAATGATCCACAACATCTGGCTCCACCTGGGGATAGTGTTTTTACCACGAAACACTAAGAACCTGCAGATTAGTGCCTTCACCTCGGGCATGGAGTCACATATTGCTTGATGAAAATGTACAATTACCACATCGGATATATACAATGATGAACCAGCAACTGCTTAATGTCGGAAATAATGCTTGAGATATTGCCCATTCACAGGCAGATCCAGCACTTCTCCTTCCAGATTTTCCAACCTGAAAGTATTATTTCCTCTGACTTCATTAATTTTGAATGGGCCATACCACAAGGGATCAAATTTACCGTGTTTGCCTTTATCTTCCCTTCGTGTATCCCATCTCAATACTAAATCTCCTTTCTGAAACAAAACTTCCTTTGCTTTTCTATCAAATATTACCTTCATCTTCTGTTGATAAGTGAGCAAGTTGTCCCGAACTTGATTTCTGTTTTCACTTAGTTCCATCACATTGTTCATTCTTCTTATCATGGCATTTGGTTCTGCTTGAGCATCTTGGAGAAAAGAAATCACAGGTTTTACCAATTGTGTAGGGAATAAAGCTTGAGTGTCGTAAACGAGCTCATAAGGAGACCTGCCAGTAGACCTCCTAGTAGTCATCCTTGTTGCCCACAAGGCCAAAACTAGCTTCGTATCCCAATTCTTTTGATTCTCACTGATTGTTTTCTTCAAAATTCTTACCAATGTTTTATTGGAAGATTCTGCTAATCCATTTCCCTGCGGATGATAAGCTGTAGAATGTGACAATATTACATTGTAAGTTTGACAAAAATTAATAAACCTGAGTGAACTGAAAACCTGGGCATTATCTGTCACAATCTTCACTGGGCATCCAAACCTGCTAAAAATATTCTCCTCCAAAAACTTCATAACAACCAAATCATTTGCCTTCCTGGTGGGAATTGCCTCCACCCACTTTGTAAAATAATCTGTAGTAGTAAGGATCCACTTAAACTGCCCACTGGATGGTGGATTGATTTCTCCAATGAAATCCAACCCCCATTGTCTAAAAGGTTCTTCAATAAAAACTGGGAGAAGAGGTAATGGAGCTAGCTTTTTATTCTCTGCAAATAATTGGCATTTTTGACAACTTTTGACTGTTTTGTAAACATCAGAAAACACAGTCGGCCAATAGAAACCTGATTTGAATATTTTATGAGCAGTTACCTTCCAGCTGTAATGCCCTCCACACAAGTATTCATGATATTCTTTCATCACTTCTGAAATTTCTTCCTCTGTTAGACATAAAAACAACATACCAGCTGGATCCTTCCAATATAACTTTGCTTCGATGATGACATAAGGCTGAGCCTTAAGTTTCAAAGCCCTGTATTTAGCTCTATTAATTGAAGGGGGACATGAAAGAAAGCATAAATAATGTACAATATCCTTATACCATTCTAAACAGAGAAATTTATACTTAATTGCTATCTTTGATTGATTATCACGCGTTTCTCCATCGGCTTCTTCTACAGGGCCAGCAAATTGATTCCCAATGCTTGGAAGTTGGATTCTGTCAATAATTTGGCCAATCCCAATCCTTTAACCAGCTTGGTTGGTTTTACATCCAAATCATACTCTTGAATTTTGGCAATCCATTTTCCCCTCTTACCTTCCACATCGCTTTGTACTAGCACGTCTTTTATAGCCGAATTGGGCACGTACGCTAAGATCTGAGAATGAAGGACATAAGTTCTGAAAGCTTTCAGTGATTTTACTAGAGCGTACACCTGTTTCTCCAATATATTATAATTCAATTCTGCATCTCGGAGAACTTTACTGAAATATGCAACTGGTTGTCCCTGTTTTTCTTCATTTCTCTGCAATAACACGGCTGCAATAGTTGAGGAAGAAGCAAATGAAAATATTTGAAATGGTTTCAACTAGTCTGGACTGATTAGAACAGGTGCTTCCTTTAAAGCCTCTTTGATTCTCTCAAAAGATTCCCTCGCTTCCTTGTCCCACTTCACCTCAGCGTTCTTTTTTATCATGTCTGTCATATTTTTAACGATCTCTGCATAATTAGGGACAAACCGCCTTAGAAAATTAATTTTTCTGAGAAATCGCTGAATATCTTTCTTACTTCGTGGTAGAGGAATTGACTGAATTGCTTCGACCCTCGCTGGATAAATCTTCACACCTTCCTTTGAAACAATGTGGCCAAGTAATTTACCCTCCTCCAGGGCAAACAATGATTTTTTAGGATTTAGTGATAATCCAAACTTTCTGCACTTCATTAAGGCTTTCTGCAAATGCTGTAAATGCTCCTCATCAGATTTCGAAAAAATTGTGACATCATCTAAATAAACCACCACAAACTCGTCTCCCACAAACGCGATATCCATCGCCCTCTGGAATGTGGCCCCTGCATTCATCAGGCCAAATGGCATCTTGGCGTACATGAATGTTCCCCAAGGCATAGTGAAAGTGGTTTTCTTCTGATCTTCCTTCTCCACAGCTACCTGGTTATACCCTGAAAACCCGTCCACCATAGACAATATATAAGCACCAGTCACTTTCTGTAAGACAAAATCCATTTTCGGCAAAGGATAATTATCTTTCAATGAAGCCCTGTTCAAATTCCTGAAATATACGCACAGCCTTATCTCTCCGTTTTTCTTTCGGACGGGTACAAGATTAGAAACCCAATCTGAATATCTGAGTGGAACGATTATCTTGGCTTGTAGCAATTTATTTATTTCCTTTTCGATCGGAGCCAACAACAATGGATTAATCTGCCTAAGCTTCTGTTTATGTGACTTGACTCCATCCTTGAGTGGAATTTTGTGCTGTATGATGCTCTTATCATATGTTTTCAAATCATCATACGACCAAGCAAATACATCTTTAAATTGTTTGAACAAATCTACATACCTTTCTTTATATTCCTTCGGGATCCCTTAGAACAATTTGACCATTTTAGGCTCCTGTTGAGTACCCAAGTTGCAATCTTCCACCTGCTCATCTTGGTTCATTTTCTTTTGATTCATGGCAACATCATTAGCCTCGAACAGTCTTTTGAGAGGTACTAAGCCTCTTGGCAAGACATTGTCTTTCAACTGAATAATTTCTTGACCACCAATCTTCTTTTTAAGGGTCTCACCAGCCAGTTAATCTTCATCACTTTCCAAATCAATCTGATGATCTTCAAAATCTTTAGTCATCAACAGGAACTGTTTAATCTGCTCATCATCTTCGAAGACTTTCCAATGTTTAATATTGTCAGGAATCAAAGGTCTATGTCTTATCTCTATTTCATACCTTAGTTTCAAGCTGATAGGAGGCTTGAATGTACTTGCTGCAACAGCCAAAGAATCAGCCAGTTTATTCTCTTCTCTTGGAACAAACTGTAAATTGAATGCTTCGAAATAATTTTCAATCAGATCCCATACTTCATTCCGGTATGCTCGTAACCTGGGATGTTTGGTTTGGCATAAATTCTTGATCTGTCTTATAATTAATTCTGAATCTCCAAACACAGTCATAGATTTAATTCCCATCTGCTTAGCTGTCTGCAAACTAATAATTAATGCCTCATATTCTGCGACATTATTAGTGGATTCGAACTCCAATTTGAAAGAAAAAGGTACCAAATTACCTTCCGGAGAAACAAAGATGAAACCAGCTCCCGTGCCTTCTTTGGAAAACGCGCCATCAAAATAACACTTCCACGGCTTATCTGAATGTAGTTCCTTATGTACAATTGCTGAATCGATCTTCCCTTGAGATTCTTCAGCAAATTCTGTGTCCTCATGCAGCATGAAACAAGATAGGTCGTCCTTCTCTTGGCCATAAATTGGTGAATTACTTGCATCTTTCTTGGTAGCAGTTTTTTGAAATCTAGTCTCTCTATACAACCTTCTTTCTTCACCATTGAAAATGGGAATGATAGCATATGTAAAGTCTAGCTTCAAAACTCCTCCAAGCTTTGCCCCCCATGATCTAGATAATAACATACCAAACCTGGCTAGAATATCTGCCACTACAACATCCATCATAATGCTTTTGGCTGGGATTTGAGCCAATGAAACAACCATATCTTTAATAAGACCTACGCACTTAACCCTCTTCGAGTCAAAAGAGTAAAGATCTCTGTATGGCTTGGTGATTTGTAAATTTAACTCCTTCATCACACTCAATGGCATCAGATTGTGTGATGCGCCAGAATCTTGCATACAATTGTGCAAAACGAAATCATGCAAGAGAAGAGATATATAAAAAGGAGGAACAGACGAATCTACCTCTTCCACATGAGGTCCAAATGTCACCACTGGCTTTTCTTCCTGCAGATTCACTGTATCGCTCACTTCGTCAGGTTGAGACAGATTGATAAATTTAGCGATTTATTTTTTGTAACACAGTGTTTTTACGAGTTCAAGAAGAGGTACTTGTATTTTCACTTTTTCTAACTCTTTCGACAAACTGAAAGTTTGATTTGATCTTGTCAACTTTTCAGGTTCTTCTTGATCTTTTTTGGAATTTAAATTCTGATTAGAAACCGTAACCACCTTCTCCAAAATGTTAGAATCTTTATCTTTCGTCTGGGATGTTTCAGCTTGCTGCTTACCTTTCTGCAATGGAGTCGCCATTGGAGTAGGTGCTACTTCTGATTCTTTTTCTTCATTATCTTGCGTCCTCAACCTCTTTTTTGACCTCAAATCATACTTTTTATACAACTCGGATTGCATAAAGTCTGTGAATTGTCTGCAGTAATCATCCATCTCTTCCTGATCAAATGAGAGATCAGCTTCTTCCTCTTCCTTCTCCCCTTCTTCATCAATCTCTTCTTCTGTTTCATCATCTTCCATATACACAACAGAGATTCGAGCATCATCTTCTCTCTCATCATCCTCATCTACTGAACGGGACGGGGCTGCTTCTATGTACAAAGGTGCTTGCACCTGATCTTGATATTTTCTTTCTCTTTGTAGAATTTGCAGGGGTTGCTTTTTGAATTGTGGATTAAAAACCCCTCTATTTTGTCTTGCAGGCTTACTATCTATTTCCAACTTTACCAATTTATTTGAAAGATTTTTTATGACCTTATTCATGTCTTCAATTCTTTGATCTTGAGCTGAGGCTTCTTCCTTAGCCTTCCCTTTATCTGAAACTTTACCAGCAGCGGACATATTAGCTTCAATCTCCAAAGCATCAGTCTGAATCTGTTCCAACGTAGGAGACCTTCTTTCCCTCAGCGTAAAACTGAAATCTGGTTCAAAAGCACCAGCAAAAACAACCCTTGCTCCAATAGGAGGGGGTTTCATTTCAACAGGCAAACTATTATACAATTTGTTAAATCTTTTAACAAAATCATTCATATTTTCATCGAATTTCTTCTTGATTGCATTAAATTCTGTCAAAGAATAGTCGTGGTCCCTTTTTTCGCCCCATCTCTCAATTAAACGTCTTTCTAGGGCATCCCAATCATTAATGGAACCATTCGGTAATCCTTTGAACCATTTCCTTGCCTCTCCACTCAGAGACTGAACGAAAAGTCTCATGACAACATCCAAATGTTCAATGTTTAAATTCTCTGCAAAAGTGCAAAACAAGGGCAAGTGCTGTTCTGCAGTTATTTCATCTTCACCAGTAAATCTAGGGAGTAACTTGAGATACTCCTGAGGCATATCATGCAATGGTTGTGGTAGATTTAAAGGTGCATATCTGTTCATCAAGAAAGCAGGGGCTGCAGGAACTGCCATGTTTACGCCCGGGTTAACTGCTCCTTGAGCGGGGGTAAAATGAATACCAGTTGTAGGAAAAGATGAATGAGGTGAAACAACTGATATAGGAATTGGACTATGAACGATTGTAGAAGAGCTGGCAGCTATATGGGGTTGAGTTTCTATAAAAGGAAAAGACACAAACTCCAAAGATTGCTCTTCTAATGTGGGTTCTTGAAAATGAACGGGTGATGGTGATGATTCTTCTTCCGAGAAAATGAGTTTCTTGGAAGCTTTCTTGGATGAGAAAGTGTGTGAACTGCTGCCTGGTGCGAGCAGTGTAGTTTCAGGTGTATCTAATATTTTTGGTTTCTGGCCCTTCTTTGAAACAAGCTTCTCAGGATCAGACAAAACAGGAACTTTTTGCTGAGAGGTATCTGACCTCGTGTGAGGTTTCTTGGGAGCCAGAGCTATTTTCAAACAATCACAGTGTACTATTTCCTCCTCTCTGAACAACCAGAGGAAATGTAAAACAAAACCCAGGGAAAATCTTCGACTCTTCGTTCCCTGGCAACGGCGCCAATTAATGTTGTTCCTTGAGAAACAATTCCTTGTTGTGTACAGGAATCCGTGCTCAAGACATTAAAGATTATGTCACAAAGTGTATTTCTGTCTCTGTTTATTAAACATTCAAATATTAATAATATATTTCCCAAATATCAAATCTTTACAAGTTCTGCAATGCCATGTTCCCTTTATATTGAAGTGAGCGAATGGAAGATGAAGAAAGAAAAGGATTTTAATTTGCCATGCTGTTGAAAACAGAAACTACCATTATAAAATCCCGAAGAAGTGAGTAACAAATAAGCTAAAATAGAGGAGCGCCCATTAAGGATGTTTAACTCTTAGATACATAAATATCAAGAGACCTGCTGCTCAAATCACTCTACTTTATTCACAGATATGAAAATGAAATGAAAACCAAGAAAACTCTTCAACACAGATGGAATAATGGAAACTTGCAAAACTTTTCATTCATTCAATATTGTTCAGTACAAAATTAGCCTTCAAGGTCCAAAACTCGAAACCTTCTTCATTCTTTCCATTGTCTTTAAATACAATATGATCAAAATGGTTTCCAGTAATGAAACCGATTCTAACTAACTCTAACTGCTTAACTGCTCACCTAGTGGAGGTACATGCCTCGTAAAGTTCTATTACATTTACATGACTGCAATTAAAACATAATAAAATGTGACAATCCCTAATCTAAGGGAGCTGATTCTCCTGATGCTCCCGAAATATTTGTGAGTTCAAATACTATTGGTGGTTGAACGACTACTTGTGGCCGAGTGGCTGAGTGGCCGGAGTTCCTTTGTCTGTGTCCACAGAAAATCTTTTTCAATCTTTCAGAGTTTATCCGAGTCATTTTAAGTTTTTTTATAATCTATTGAACATATTCCTAAAAATTGTGACTAGCCATTGTGAGGTGATTACATGATTACCCTGGTGAAATGAACAACAAGTCTTCCTCACCACCCATGTCATGGCTGAAAATGCTGCTGAAGAAATGCTCAGTCACCATTTCACCCTTCAAAAATCATGGTCTTTACAGCTACCTACCTCTGAAAATATCACCGATCTTCATAGAACTCTGTGATACACCCTCCTCTCATTCAAACACGAGGGCAAACCTTTTCTCGTCAACTTGTCAAACGAAATATCAAATTTCTTAATTATCTCTTTAATTCCCTGTAACCGTTTCTCTGAGGCCTTTAGAAGGTCGTTTTTGATGATCATTTTATTTACCTCTTCAGCATAGAAGTACCTATCCTGTATCCCCATATCTCCTAACTCTTCATCTGTCTTGGCATTAATAAAATTTATGAATTTTCTGGCCCAATTCGATCTTTTAATAGCGGCCTGCTTCTCCGATAATAACTCCTTTTCATGCTCTGAAACAATGTTTTTCTCTCTGGCAATTATATTCATGGAATCTCATTTTGACTGCATCTCTGAAATGATCTCGTTCCAGATGATATCCTTAGCTTTGATAAGGGAAATATTTCCCTTCAATTTCACCTTGAGCTCTTTGATCTCATCCTCAGCTTTCTGTAGCTTCTGCTCGTTCTCATGTGCTTTTCCTTCCCATCCTTGCATCATCTTGATAACTGTGGCCAATTCTGACTGGGCTTGTTTACAATCTATTTCCGCCATATTTAATTCTGTGTTTAGCTGAACAACCTGGGCTTGAGGATCAGCTCCACCTGCAGAAAAATCAAAAGTACAAGTATGGTTCTCGATTTGACTGTATACATAGTGTAGTCTCCATGATTTTATGGGACCCAGCCAGATTTTCATCAACTTCTGCCGTAATTCTCTCTCTCTTTTTTCCTTTTTAACCTCACCATTTTACCAAGCTAATGAGTGTCCTATGAATGTAATTTCAACTTTTTCCTTAATGAAGATCTTCTGCACTTTTCATCAGTTTTTGAATTGCGGCTTTATCATTTGGATCCACACCGATTTTCATAATGATCTTCTTCAGCTCTTCATTTTGAGTTGTTAATGCCCTTGCATTAGCTTTCTCCATTTTGCATTGTTTGATGACCTTAGCAAGCATGTTTTCAGTCTTGACTGCAGTAGCATTGGTCTTGCTCAAATCATTTACAATCAGCTGACCGGTCTGCATGTGAAGATTCATTTTGTCCCACAAGGGGATTTTTTTAACATCCATGACAATATTTAACTCCTTAAAGCTGCCTGAAGGTCCAAGGGACATTCCTGTCGGATGTGACAGAGCCATCTTAAACTGATCTTTCTCCAGATCCATCACAGTCAACAATCTGGTTTGGTCAGCAGGTATATTGTGCTCTGCTTGTGCTTCTATATTGGCCTTTATCCTTTGGTTCCTTTCCTCAATCTGTGTGAACACTTGCTTCATGGAGGGAGCCTTCTCCAAGTGAAGTTCCTGTCTATTAGGAGATGAAGGGCAATCTTGTTCTTCATTGACCTGGAGAGTAAAACCAGGTGAATTGGAGGAATGGTCTTCTGCTAGTTTGGTCCTTTTTTACTCTCGGGGCTCCTCATCATCGATTTCAATAACATCCTCTCTACCTCTTTTGCTCATTCTTTCCAAAATTGTAGGTGTTTGAATACTGGTCTTTGTTGAACTTGACCCTCCTGGATTAGCCAGTTTCTCCAAATCCGGTTTACTTACATGAGTAAATGCAGCATACCCATTCTCGACCCTTTTTTGAGAAATTATTCCATGTGGATCATAGGGCCATTTCTCTCCCAACAACAACTGCGTCCCTTCCAATATTTTTGATACCTCTTCAAAAGCTTGTCTTGTATTGACAACAAAAGGGCCTACACTCATAGGCAACTTGTACATCAATCCTTTCTTCATGGGCAGAAAATGAACTTGATCTACATTAAGACTTTGCCTTATAAATTCCAAAGCAAAAAGTCTCACGGGAACAAAGGTTGGGAGCCTATAGGGCTCAATACTAACTCCATACAGCCTTATCTCAGAGTAATCTTCAAATATAAACCAATCTCCAAATTTACAATTGGGTCCTAACTGTAAGAACTCCTGGGCCTTTGGCAGAAAGCATGGAGGAAGAGTTCCATTCAGAATTTTATAAGCAGTAGACATGAAATGGTCATCAAATTCAAACAGCCCGGCTTCGTTCTCTTCTTTTCTAACCATATCGGTCCAAAGCAAAACTGACTGCTTATTTTTATTACTATCCATTATATTTAAACCAACACTCATGAACTCTTCAACATTTTGATATAAAAATAAGTAGACTACCAATGATGGAAATATGAAAAAACCTGTTAGAGGGAAGGCGATCAATTGGGAGTTTACTACTTCTTGCCAAAAAGACGGGATGTCTAGCACCACACCTGGTTTCATCATCAGAGTGAACATTCCCAAGACTGCTTTATCAATTTCGTGATCATCATCTCTTCCCAAAATTTCTGTAATGCAGCTAAGAACTGGCCTATACTGAACATTGAACGCCTCCAAACTGAACTTTCCTGCTTCAAATTGAGTTTTCTCTGGACTTGGTATCAAAAACGACATGCAGCGATTAAACTCTTCATTTGAAAGCTCCTCGAAATACTGAACTAACGAATCTTCGGAGAACTGCAATGGAGACTCATCTTCTGGAAAACATAATGCTTGACGCATTAATTGTGTTGAAACCTGCAGGATATTTTCCCCCTGAGAATTCATAACGAAACAATTGCCAGGGTACATGGACGAAACTAACCAAGAAATGAATTCGGGGAAGAAATGAGTTTTCGGAACACAAGCAGACAACACACCCGAACTTTTCATAGCAGAGAACACAGGGGACTTGTCAGTGTTCAGGGTTACTTGGTAATGCAAGAGAGGGTGGTTGACGGACGACGCGGTATCATGAACATCTTTCTCGCTATCTAGGAGGGGACTGAGACTTGATGAACCAGACAACGATGTTCGCTTGGCCATGGCTGACAGGAATTTGAAAGCAATTCGCGAGGCAATGGGTAATGCAAAGGTGGCGGGACGCGGTTAAACAGGGCAAACAGTCACAAATAAATCCAAACGGGACGGAAGAATCCCTTTTATAGGCTACGGAAACCATAATAAATTCAGGAGTGATGCGGAGAAACAGTTGACAGTGGATGACAGCTGTCTTCCATCTCAGCTGATGACGTCATGCAGGGGGTCTGTGAGTACGGCGGAGAAGTTCGATCCATACCCCCCGTATTTAATCTGAACCGTTGATCACAACATTTCTATGATTTGACCGGTCAACTGCGGGGGGTCGGGTTTTGATAACCGTCGGGCTAATTCACCCCCCGCAATTGCATATCCATAAGCTTCTCTGTATGATTGCAACTTCCGCTCGGGAAGTTGCTCGGGTCTTAACCTTAATATATATATATATATATATATATATATATATATATATATATATATATCAACCTAAGGTTGATGACCGCTTCATGTATATGAATAAAAATGGAAATACATTGCATTCCTCTCTTTTTTTATGCTAAAGTATTAAAGACTTCATACTATAGCATATTTTCGCATTCTTATTATTTTTTTTAATTTTTTTTCTTTTAAAATTTCAAAATGAAATATAAAAAGG